>RSEF01000014.1:15546698-15590842 GCA_003993805.1 Himantopus leucocephalus | reverse complement strand
CCCGATGGCGGGACTGAGGGGCCCCCCCGATGGCGGGACTGAGGGCCGCCGCCCGCCCCGCTGAGGTGAGGTGAGGCGCGGGGCCCCGGCAGCGCCGGTCCCGCCGGGACGGGGTTGGGGCGTCTTCTCCGGCAATAAACGTGTCCGTAACCGGCTGCTGTGTGGGTGCTTTAAAACCTGACCCGGGACGAGGCTGCCGTGCACAACCGAAACGGCCGGCGGGAGCCTCGGAAAGCGTGCGGGGCCTGTGCGGTGGTCCTGCTAAAAGCACACATCATAAACTAACGCCATGCACACCAAGAAACCAGTGTTTGGAATCACAGAAGGGTTTGGGTCGGAAGGGACCTTGAAGACCACCCAGTGCCACCCCCTGCCCTGGGCAGGGACACCTCCCACCAGCCCAGGTTGCTCCAAGCCCCGTCCAACCTGGCCTTGAACACCTCCAGGGATGGGGCAGCTACAGCTTCTCGGGGCAACCTGCGCCAGGGGCTCACCACCCTCACAGGAAAGAATTTCTTCCGAATATCTAATCTAAATCTCCCCTCTTTCCATTTTAAACCATTCCCCCTCATCCTATCCCTCCACCCCCTGATCAAGAGCAGAGCAAGAGACAGCTCTTAAGATAACTCAGTTAAAGAACAGTTACCAAACCTTAGTGCAGAGCCAGCTGCTGTGCAAGAGAAGAGAAGGCAAAGCAAAATGTAAAATGTTACCACTGTGGCCTTAGGGGGAGAAAAATAAAAAGGGGCCTTTGCTCTGCCCTGTGGAAACCACATAAGATAAAGCAGAAACTGAACTATGTGCTCTGCACGCAATTATTGGTAACAAGAGAATATACTTAAAGTGGGATCAAATATTATTTGTATCTCAACATTAAGCTTTATTCTCAGTTTAAATATATTCAAAAGTAAAAAGGATAAATAACTTAAAAACATGATGGAGCACAAACTGTAACATCTAATGTGCATTAACACTCACTCCTACAGGCTAAACCAATTTAATATGACTCGGGTTTACCTCTTTTATACAGGGATAATCTGCACCCATTTATTCCAGTTCACTTCAGAGGGGAACACTCTTCCCAGCCTGAGAGTACAGTCTATCGTAGGCTCATAGTATATTGTTGGGGTTTCGCTCAGTTTGGGATTGTTCAGTTGTTCTTCCGTAACTGGCTGAGAAAAGAGCGACACCAGGGACGGCTTTTTCATGTAGAATCGCCTGATACAACCAAGAGTTTCCAGACCCTGCAGAAAAATTCACATATTTTAGCTTGAGCAGTTGTGGCAAAAAAAATTATAAAATGCCCTGAATGCTTTTCTACCTACAGTGTTGTCAGAAACGTTAGACAATTTATACTAAATGTGGCTTCACTTCAACCCCCTCTGGAGACCATGGGGATGGCAAAGATTACAGCACAACAAAGCAAGTTCACATGGCTGGATAGATGCTCATGTGTCACTTTCAGCACAGTGGCTGGCCAGAACACATGTTCAACCACACATCGCAACATTTAGGACCAGTTACAAATCATTTAAGGCTGGTATAGATGTAAATCCCAGACTTCCGGGTCGGTTCTTGCTACTGGGTTAGCATTCATTGCCCCAGCAACACCCAGCAAGGCAATCTGTTGTGCTGTACGTGCTGAGAACCTCTGGTGTGTATTCAGTAATCTCACATAGGTATGCATCTAGATGTACTAATATTTGGTATATTACAGATATAAGCTCTGTGTATGGTTTCAAAACTAAGTTCGTACCAAATTTATTGGTAGAGAAGTTAGATTCGAGTTCTCCGATCTGTAAAATGTACAGGTAAATGCTTGACTTTGTGGATTTGAATAGAAGTTGCCTGGGAATCTGTATTGCTCTCCCACACGTGTGTGCCTCACCACTGTGCACTCTGGACTGAAGTCTTAAAACCTGTCTGCTGCTGCTCTGCCTGTCCCCTGGGAAACAGCACGGTTGCTCAGTGCAGATCAGTAGTACATACAACTTGCACTGCCACCAAAATGCAGGAGCCTTTGGACAGAAGTGTGGCGTATATACACTGCAATATTTATGACCAGCATAGTAAGGGAGGTCACACTTAATGGGAAGGACTGCAATATTACTGCTCTACTTAATATTTTGAATCATTGTCAGGGAAAAAAAAAAAAAAATCAGGGTTTCAGTTGCAAAGTAGCAATGGTGGCAATCAAACTTCAAGACGTGGGGGAAAAAATATGAGAAAATCAAAATTTTTCACTACATTTTGTTTTACAATTAAGGATATATGCCTTTAAGCAGATCTGTCAGGACAGAAGGTTTTATTTACAGTACTGTAAGCACAGACACATTTCGGTCTGATTCCTATGTCAAAGACTACCCATATGAAAGGTATCTAACGAAAAAATTAATATAATATAAACTCTGTGGGTGATTAATACTGCATTAAACAGCCCAACTCAGTATTTCACGGTGACAAGCCACCACTCTTTGGTAACCAACTAGAACGTCAACTGCATGTACATCCATTTCAGAAGCTCAAATCTTCAAATCAGTAATCCAGTAATTTCAAGGAGGGGTAAAGCAGCCTGCCTTCCTTCCTTCCTTCCTCATTGTCAACAGTAACTCGCTCTGGCTTTGGTTAATTTACACTAAAGGGAGAAGGTTGTTTTTCATGGTTCCTTCACAATCCCATTTTTCCTGGGACTTCCAGCAAAGTAGCTGCTGACTCTTAACGTGTGGAAGCTGAACCAGCTTAAAGTTCACAGGGCTCATGATTCACATACCTGCAGTATCTCCAAGACGGCGACAGGCTGCAGTACCCCCACGTAATGCTGCAAGAGCATGCCTTCCGTTATGCCTGGTTTTGTCATGATGTGGTAGAGCACAGCTTCCATCATCCCCTTACACACCGGTTTATTCAGATTTCCATCCACAATCCTCCACGGTCTCCCAATGAAGCAGACATTCTCGCAGGCCCTGCAAAAAAGAATTTAAGTTCAGCTCTGTCAGGAATTATTTTTCTAGCTAGATTTGCGTAATTTCTGCGTAACAGAGATCCTTACTACATCCATTGCCAGTGTTTGCTCACATGCTAGGTGTAAATCCTGCAGCTGCTCCGAGAATGGGCAGAGACCAGTGCTGATCTATTAAGACAATTCCACAGACCTGAAGTACTTCACAGTAGGCGTTCACCACCCGAGAGGCACTTTTAGCACCATCGTACCACCCAACAGTTACTTGAGTTGATGACCAGGAAAGCTTTGTTTGTTACTAACTCTAATATCCGAAAGTTATCCAAGACCTGCTTCATTCTGCAACGTGCAGCAACAGTGCTCAGATTGGAAAGAAATTCCTCATTTTTAGCATTTTGGAGTCAAAGGACAGACCCTGCATGGCAATTCGCATTTCCCATACGGCAGTTTCTCCAGGCCTTTCCTGGGCACGTGGAAGCTGAGACTTTCTGGCACTGGACTTATTTGTGAAATAAAAGTAGGTTTGTTCCTCTGATATTTGGAGCTAGTTTTGGGGAAAAAACACGCATCAGAGAAATTTTTTCAGCATGCATACCAGCACGAGTAACGTTAACAAGAACAATGGAGAAAAACATGGGGGTTTTCCATCATCAATGCTCACTGCCCATCAGAGCATAAAACTAAGGTTTCCAAAGCATTTGCTTCCAGACGATATTTTGGTAGTGTTAAGTGTTTAGTTATTCTGCAGATCTCTCTTACTCACCGGTCCCTGGCTGCCTGGGATACTTCTGTCATAGAACTTCCTGGAAAGGAAAGAGCACATAGTTTTTCATTAACCCAAACTCTTTATCTAGTGGAAGAAAAGTAAAAGGTGGCTAAGCTGCAAAATGCAACAGCTTATGCCGGGAAATCACACACGCAAGCTAGGCCGTGTGTTGTCCTCAGCTGCATGGGGACCTCTGAGCTTCCCCTCTGCCTGCCGTTACTTGCCTGCAGCGTACTCTTCCTTCCCACCCCTCTTCTCGCAACCACAGCTGTCTACTCCAGCCACACCTTTTGTGGTTCCATTCCCAAATCACAGCAAGAAGTTTTATTCCTAGAAGTCTGATGACATGGCTGAACCACAGGTAACTGTATGGACTGAAAGGACGGAGTTTCACACGGAGCGCTATGCGGGGTCTCCGCTTGCAGCCGCTCACATAGGTTTATTTAACTTAATGCTCCGGGTACTCATGGGGAAGCTGAGCAGAAGTCTGGGTAGCTGCCGACTTAGGACTTGAGAATGCAAACTCAAGGTTTCAGCAGGGTTCGGTTTCCAAGTGAAGGTTGTCTCTGCAGCTTCCATTATGCATTATGTCATGGGTTTTAATTACACAATTACTTAATGTAGGTACTTCTACCACACCCAGAGGCTAACAGCTTTGGCTTCAGCAGATGTAAACCCTTCAGCTGGCCTTCACCAGCAAGACCACTAAGAACTCTATGCTTGATAACGTAACTATTATTTTTTCCCTGCTGTGTTACAAACAAATAGAGGAAGTTAAATCCAAAACAGTACTTTAGTAATTCCACGTTAAGAACTGCTGAAGTCTTTGCTGCTTAGCCCTGAGTCTATTTCCTGCAGGAAGGCTCCAGTTAAACAATACCAAGCTCTAAGATGCTGTGGATCAGTCTGCGCTCTTTGCATGGCAGTCTGCAGCTGTAAACGTGGGAAACGGCAGATCTTGGCAAAATACCACACAAGCAGTTAGCCTGTGATTCAGCCTGAAATCAGAGCTGATAAAAACAAAATAAAATCCCCAACAACCTACTTAATGTAAAGCTTGGCAAGAACTACAAGCTATTAAAAAAGAAAACTGGCAGTAAAAAGGAAATGAAAATGAAGTCAAATTGGGTTACAAATGAAGCTATTAATCTTCTCACTGGCATGTGCCGCTTTCTGGTGAATGGTTTAATGACTTTACAGCTTTCAGTCGTGGGCATTCTAGTTAAACGTACACGGGTAGCACTGTGTTTTCTAGGTTTAGAGATGTCTAGCCTTTGGAGTGAAGCCAGAGATGAGAAACTTCAGCTCCAAATGTGTTTTTGGAGAACAGTAAGACATGGAAACAAGTTTCTAAGGAAAACACATTTCTGGACTAGTCATGAACATTCTAGCAATAGGCACAGGAAAGAATCTTTGATGTATTTGAAACCTCCAAGACCTTCCAGATCAAGTACTGTTATGCCACTTCATCTGTGAGAAATGACGACCTCTCTCTCTGGTATGGTTTCATAAAGAATCTAGTATTGGCTTATAAAATGGAGCTACCCACTTGGGATCGACTGATGATGAGCTGGTCCCTATTTCTTGGATGTAGAGTGCTCCTACATACCTTTAGAGACTCCTGGGTTCTCCTGTAAGTAGGAAAAATCATCTTCCTGCTCACTGGCCGATTGTTCAAGGCTAGGGATCTGCTGCTTGTGCTCAGTGCCGAGCTCATCATTCTCTACTTCAAGTTCTTTGTCCTCAGAGCAAGGTTTATCTTGTTCCTTGTAAGCGTCCACATTCACAGCATCTGGAGCACAAACCGCGTGTTCAGCTTGGTGTTCTGTCTGCCCTCTTGGGGAGCCTGTTTCTTCATCCGTGATTAAAGCTTCCTTCGTTGTAACAGGATCAGTAAAACTTGCAAAGTTATTTTCATTTGCACTTTTCAAACCACTCTGTGAGCCCTGGCAGAGTTGATCGCCATCTTGAAGGACATCATTTTGAGTTTTACTTCTCTTCCTTGGGGGTTCTTCATCACTGACAGTTGGTGTGTCTTTTCCCAGCTGCTCCTCTTCCTCCTCCTCCTCCTCCTCTCTCGAACATTCCTCTCCTTTCTTTGGTTCTGATGACAGGCAATCCTGTTGTACATCTGGGAGAGCGGTGTCTGCACCTTGCTGATCAGAGTCATCTGGTTTATTCTTCAGACATACTGAATGTAGTAGCCATGGCTTGGCAAATACTATTGCAACGAGTCTTACAGCATGGCCTCCTACTTCTAAAACCTGCTGCATTTCAATAAGGTCCTATAAAAAAAAAACCACACACAAAAATTGTGTCGGGAACTTTCACTGGAAAATGTCAGTTTAACCAAATACCATGGAATTGCCATCTTTAACTGGTAGCAAAGAAAGAGGAAGAGCTTAGTAGAATATTCAATTTTCTGTCCTGCTGCACTGAAGTTGAAAAGATGTTTTACCACTTCAACTTTTCTGAAGTTACAGCACAAGACATTTTTGTTTAGCCTAAATTAAGTAAAAACTTAACTGGGAAAGAGCATTTTGCCTCCAAAGGTGAATGTTGGTTCCTCTAGGTTTCTGAAACAGTTCATTCCTTTCTTTGATTAAGTGCCGCTTTAATTTTTGGCCTTCCTAACTTTGAGGCAAGATTGCTATCAGGTATGGGTATGTAATCTCTCGCCTAATATAAATAGCTTTGTTCAATTTATATCTGCTTCCTACAGCCTGGAAGATTGTCCTATTCAAGGGGAATAGTAAGCATGCAAACATTAATGTATGGGAAGTAGCTGGCTGTAAACCCACCTGAATGTACTGCTCCAAGCTCCTGGTGCGTTCAGGTTCCACCTCTTCATAGCTGCAGAAACATTTGCTCAGCTCAACTTTGCAAATTCCAAAGTGGGAAGTTTCCTCTATTGCATTACGGATCTCCAAAACAGCAGCCACATCTCTGGGATTATAGCCATAACCTTCTGTACACTCATGAAGAAACTGATCAACCTCATACTTTTCTTCTTGGACTTTTATCAGCCTGGTAAAAGTTTCAGGGAGGCAGGAGACTCCCACAACCATGTTATCAAGCAGAGAAGAGACTGCAAAGCAAATAAACAAGTGTATAAGCTGTGAAGCAGTTGTTACTATGCAACACACTAGAGAAAGACAAATACTCTGAGACAGGGAGATTAGAAGTGTTATAGACTATGCCAATTAAAAGCAGAGCTCAGTTTTCCGTCTTCATTGCTGCAGTTTCCTTTTTCCTTTCTGCCTTACATACTTGTCTCTGACAAGACCTGTACAGGTCTTTTCTTTTTAAACCGGCAAGCTAGTTTACAAGAGCTTACCCTCATATCAAAGTGAAGTATTGCTGAAAGACAGTGTAGATTTACTGGTTTTCTCTCTAACACTGGGCCAGCTTAGCTCTAAGTTAATGAGGAAATCAGCTCCTTTTTTCTTGAAGAAGGTCAAGTCAGAAGTTTAGGGCAAGGAAATGCTATGGAGGACCCTATTAATCAAAAAATTGGAAGCAGCTGATCCATGGCAGAAAGCTATTGGCCAAATATGGTATAAACAACAAATTGACAATGTCTTAGTACAATGATTATGACAAAGTGTCTCTGTGTTTGGAGACAGGTCCATCACTGCACAAAACTGACCCCCGCTGTACAGAGTATTCAGAAGGTGAAGCAGCGTTACACCTTTTTCCAGTCTCGGATGATTAGAGGGTAGCTTTGGCACTGTTCTTACCTCCTCCCCACCCTTTTATCTGCAGGCTGCCTTTACATCATACCTGGTGAGACACTCATACGACAGCTGCACTTCTTTGACAGCCAAGGAAAAATGCGAACTGTAATGAGCCATCAGCTCAGCAGACCTGGAGGGCATGTGTGGCAGCAGAGATAGGAGAAAGAATTTCTATTTCACCTCTGCCGCAACAGCGATAGGAATGGGCAGGGACAGCACTAGACCTTCCAACTAAAGAGCTAAATAACTGAAGGCTTTCCTGGATACATTTGTATTACAGCTGAAAGGAAGATGCTCTTTAAGAAGGGGGAGTGCTGACAAATTGCAAATATACAAGCTCTAGATATTATCAAAATGTTTCAATTACTGTAGGTAAAAGGCCAGAGATTGGACATCACTATTTCAGGCGCTTGCATGAGACAAGTAAATGTGAATTTCCATTCAAGGAGCTCTGAAAGATTTTCTTTTCTCTTTACTGAAGAGAAAGCCTGGGTGTGACATAATACGGTATTTTAAATTGCAGAAGGGACTGAAAAACCTCCTGGAGAAGGGTTAACAAAGCAGAGGACAGGCTTCCTCTTTGGATTAATAGTTTCACACAACATAAAATACAGGCAAGGACTTGTTACCAACAAAAGGTGCCTCTAAATCAACCACCTGTTTGTTTTAAGTCAGAAAAGAGCATTACAAGGCAAACCACACGTGTAATGAGAAAAGAATGTTCCTATTAAGAGGCTTTGTTCAAATCAGTTCCTCAGCTCACGAGTTCACTATCTTTCCTGCGCCAACCCACTTCTGTGCAAGTTAGGCCAAACAGAAGCTAATACCTGGAGAGCTGAGTCTTCCTGGAACGGGCGTACATCGCAGCTTAACCTTCACCTGGCAGGAATTGACCACAATATTGTCACTGGGACTCAGATTGCGCGTGCTGACAATTCCAGGGGCATAGTAGCCTCTCATCAGTAAGTAATTGGTGTGAGATGCTTGACGAGCTTTTACTTCTATTTTCCGTTTGCCTCCAGAGCTGTCATCTAAGTCATCATCATCGTCATCATCATCCTCAAGTCCTTCTTTTCCTAAACTACAGCAAATAGAGGTGTTTTGTTTGTTTGTTGGAGTTCTTTTTCCAAAATAAGAAAGTGACTTATTACACTGAACGGAGCGAGAACACATGCTATTCTGCATTCCAGTATTTAGTCATGACCAGCTGTGGGTATGTCCACAGCAGGCTGATTTAAAGTGCTGAGAACAAGAACTATAGAAAAGAAACTGCACTAAAGGTCCCTGGAAAAGGAAACACTCTTTTTTGCAAACGTGTTGAAATGAACCCAAAATATCTCAGCTTATGGTGCTGAATCTCTTTGGTTCAGCAGACACTTCAGCATGAGAGAACATCTGTCAGAGCACAAAGGCTGAGAACAGAAGGGATACTGCAGTGTCGGGCAGACAGGGCTTATTTTTAAGGGAGAAAAGGAGAAGAAAGAATTACAGACCAAAGACTTCAGTTACTTTTAAAAAAAACACAAAAAAATCCCCACAACAGAAAACAAACTGCAGACAGCCTCAAAGTAAAGAGAGAACAGTAGTAGCAGCCAGGATAAATTTCCCACAAACAAACTTAGTCAAACCAACACTATGTCTCTTCCAGGACACACCAAGAAGGTGAAGGCTCTGAACAACCTGATCTAATTCTGAAGCTGCCTCTGTTTTAAGCAGGTTATTAAGCCAGAGACAATCAAAGGTTCCTTCCAACTTTTTCCAAGATGAGACAGACCTTAAATACCTTCTCTTAAAACATATTTAAAACCAAAAAGGAACACGTCATTTAGAAAAAAATAGTGCGAGTACATAACCAGTTGGAAAACTGGACGCGGATGCTTGTACTCAGAACTGGCACTAGTCCAGTGCCAGTATTTTTGCTAATGACCTGGGTGATAAAATAGCTTATTAACTTTGCAGAGGATCACCGAACTGGAGAGGCTGCAAGTATACGAGAAGACAGGATTTGCGTTCAGAACATTTTGAGCAAACTGGAGAAATAGTCCAGAAAAAAAGCAGGAAGCAATTTCATATGGACAAATGCATGTTATTTACATTATAGTACTGTGCACCTGTCCCCACCCTGAGGGGAAACAATTAACTAGGTAAAGAAAAAGAAACTTGTTATAGTGAATGACAAGAATAGTTTTTTTGGCAGGGCAAGACCACGGCCATTCATCATTTCGGGATGTATTAGCAGGCGTATCGCCTATATAACATGATGTAATTGGCACAGACCTGCCAGCAAGAGCATGGCATTTGGCTTTTGACATCATAGTTCAGTCCAGAGGAAAATAACGAGAAAGACAGAGATCTGGATAACATGAATAACATACCAAAACCACAACGAGAGGAACTGAGGCTGCTCACTTTAAAGAGCAGCGTATTATGGGAGGAGGACTATGATAACAATCTTCAAATAGGTAATAAGCTGCTCTAAAGAGGAAGAGAACAAAGTATTTTCCATGTATGTTGGCACTATAACAGGAGGCAACAGGTTAAACTACAGCAAGAGATTTTAGTTGCACTCCAAGAAGACATAATGATTTTAAGGATAACTATTCATAGGATTAGACTGCCTAAGGAGAGAGTTTCAATTTCAGTGGTATTCAATTACTGGAGGTTTAAAAAAAAAATAAATCAAAATCAAAGAGGAGACAAGACACAGAACAAATATTGTGGAGACAGGTTTCACTGATAAAGTTGAAACCTTGTTACTAATCCTTCTTAGTCCTTGAAACGGGAAGGTACAATATTGATGAAAATGCTCATCTGGCACACGCTGCTCTCCTTTCCACATGAGCTCTGATGGCAATGAAGTGCCTAGCAATTTAAATGTCACAGATGTGAAGACAAATGCAGTCCAAGGCTGTAATGACAGGCACTAACTAAAGAGTCATTATGTCTTCAGAGTGCTCCCTCAGAAATAAAAATCTAAACAATATCACCGTAAAACATCCCACAATACAGTGCAGAAAACACTAATGCCTGTCCAATTTCATTCAAGTTACCCCCAAACCGTATTTATGGATAGAAATAACAGTGTTTACCTTTTTATCACTTCATTTTCCACCATAGTGCTGTCCACCACAACTATCTGCTCTGGGATTCTCACATTCACAGACACCAGTCCCAGGGAGAACAGGGAAAGCATCGCCACACACTGGCCACCAGGTCCATCCATAGGAAATGCAATCATGCCTTCTGATGCTTTGTTTTCCTGGTCTTTAAATGAGAAGTTATCTGGCTGGTCTGATTTTTCAGCTTCCTTGAGCTTCTCGAGGAACTGAAAGGACTCTGTACAAATTGTACTGGGAAACCGCCACGTGAAAACTCTGAACGAAAAGACAAATTCAAAGCACAAAGCTTTTATAATCTGTTCTTGCTGTATATAAATTCTAGACCCCTGGCAGCACCGAGCTACCAGCTAGAGCTGGTGACCAAGTACCTTCAACATCTGCTTTCACAGTCCTTTTACGAATTCCAGAGCACTAGGTATTTATGCACCATGTAAAGGTCCGGTACTATATAGCAAATACCAAGCAACGATGTCATCTTCTGCTTGAGCACTGAATACATTTACAGTTAAACTCTCCTCCCCCACCCCTGACATCCAGGTACAGTGCAGCACAAAGTAACTGGAGAGGAAAAGCAAGCAACCATCAGAATGACAAGAGTGCTAAAGAAATCTTTCCACCACATCTAGAACTTTGGTGCTGCCTCTTCTCTCCTCCATGTATGTCTTTGTAAAGGCTTGCCTGGCAAACTTGGCTCTATTCCCCGGACAGCCCTGATCGCTAACTGGATAAACGGCTAACATACATACACGTTACCCTCATCTCTGCAGCTTCAGCTATGGCGGTCAGGTTCTTTGCTCTAGATACTTCATGTGTATTCTTCTCCTCCACGCCAAGCATGCCTGGGTAGATTATTTGCTAAAAACAGTGACCTTTTTGACACCCACCTGTAGTAACTCTGAGACAGCTGATAGGACATGGGTACAAAAGGCAAAGCCCGGCTTTTCTTTGGACCCAGTGTGTGGTTTACTCGACGGCGATTAACCAAGCTTCTCTTCTGACACTCTAGGAAAGCCTTCACAAGAATGTCATCCCGGTACTCCCGGTACAAACGAAATGTCTGCAAAAAAACCCCATTCAATGTAAAACGCAGTGTTAGCTCTGAATCCACTGTTAGACTCACCTACTTGAGGTTTACATTAACTAAATGAATATGGAGCTACAAGCCAGAACGTAAATGATGCATATAAATTTACCTAACTACACTATTCTATTCCTTTTATGGGCTTCCAGGCTTTCCACAGTAAATGCCAATTAAATTAACTAGATACTATAGAACATTTGATATTCAAAATGAGATCAGGCTCCCACTAGAATTATATATGTAAAAAATGCTCATCTGCAACACATTTTGGTAGATTCTTCTTATCATTTTACCAGAAACATGTGCTTCTATAAGCCCGGCTGCCTAGTGCCTGCTGATGAGATACTAAACTCCCTTTGAACTTCTAACTTTATTTTTTCAAGTGCCTGACTGATAGGTGATATATTTTTGTGGTCCCCAGTGCTGAAGGAGAGGCTCTCCAACACCAGTGCCAGATGGATACTAGGATTGTCTTTGTGATGTCTCCTCCAGAGCATAATTCCAACTGCTCAACTGGGCACTAAATCATGATACAGTTTGACCCAATGGAAGGGACGTGGAGTTTATTTCATATGGGTTTTGGGGATTGCTTCAACCTCACATCTTGCAATCTCATCCTCAGAGAGAAAAGCAACATACTGAAAGTCTGCCTAGGATATAATTTCTAAAAGCAGAAAAGAATAATCCCCACAGAACAGGTACTGATATAAGTTTCTGGGTTTCTTTTCTTCCATTTGAAAGAGGTGTATTATCAAGGTAGGAAGGAGAAACTCTTTAGGGTTGTATGACCATGTGTAGATGTGGCACTTAGGGACGTGGCTTAGTGGTGGACTTGGCGGTGTTAGGTTTACGGTTGGACTTGATCTTAAAGGTCTTTTCTAACTTAAATGATTCTATGACCAGTAAAGTTTGGTCCAGATACTGTACCTGAAATGACTGGCAAGATTTCATCTGGTTATCTGAGAGTGCCAATGTGCTCTGAATCAGATTCTGTAGCACTAGAAAATGAATATCATAGACACTGAAAGAAAAAAAAAAAAGAAAAAAAAAGGGAGTTTATTCATGGTGATTTTTGAGTGTGAAGTACCTAACTATTAAACTAGCACAAAAATGTACAAATTCAATCACCTGCTTCTAAAATAGGTGCATAAAGGCATGAGATCACTACAGCTGAGGACCTTTCATGTAAAGGAGCCTGTTACATTTTCCCTGAACTTCCACCCTGCATTTCTGGATCAGTCCAGATAATCCAACACAAAGTTCTCTTTGACAACATCTTCCCCTCTTAAGATATAGGACCCACATAGAAAACATACCCCGTTCTTCTAATAACAGACCACCATTTTGAGAAGGTCATTGCTGCTGTCATTTTATTCATCACACCTATAATCTACGTCAGAGGTCGCTACAGCCTTGTGAAAGTATTTTTTTATTAATAAATTTATACACTGCAACAAACAGATGAAAAATGTACTGAATTAGAAGACTATATATATGACTTTCACAGATGTGAGGGCTGACATGTCCTTGGAGTCCTAATGGGAAAAAATAGCACTACTGCTACTCACCTGCTTAGACTGTCCTCTTTTGTGTTTTGATTTGTGTCTTCTCCAATGGCCAAAACTCGAAATCTAGTTAAGGGAAGAGAAAGGAAAACACTGAAACAAAAGTAACGTTCTGTGATTTTATATCAACCGTAAAACCCAGAGGCTGACAAGTGCAGCTGCTAATAAGGCAAGTGTTGAAACAGCGCAGGGGTACTGTCTGCTCCAGCAGCCCTCAGCACAAGTGGCAAAAAATAAAATTGTCCAGACCAATCTCCTTCACTCCACTGAGATACCTCTTGACAAGGAGATACACATGGACAGGAGACAGTACGGAACTGTATGGATTTGCTATTCTGTTGAGGTTTTGGACTTCCAGTTACTGTCAGTAGCACTTTTGCTGTAAGGCACAGCTCTTCCCAAAGTAAGAAAATTGACAAAGGTGCTAAATTTGTTATCGTAAAATGGTTTGAGACCCAAATTTTCCACACTTTTGTGATGAATAACACTTGGAGAGAAAAGCTTGACCATCTGGGGCTGGAGAATGCTATACAAGGCTGAGTGCTCTTCTGTATCAACAGTTTTAGGCGCATTGAGATGATTTAGCTGAGCAACCAGCTACAAAGCATGATATAAAATGGGGCCAGTTAATCTGGAAAATGGTAAAGGGAAGTCTTCTATGGCATTACAGTGTTAAACCTGAGTACCAACATCTCTAATAGCAAAGTTGAGGATTTGACAATTTATGAAAATCTGACACTGAATTTCTGGCTGAAAAGTATTATTTAGCAAAATGGGCACAGTTTAAAATAAGCAAGCTTGTGCAAATAACTGAAAATCAGTTATATGGATTTAGGAAGTATGGATTTGAAAGAAATGTTGCTGCTTGTATTTACTGAAACTTCTTTTGATACTAAGAGTACATATAAGAGAGGGTGTAAATCATGCATAGCAGAGAAGAGGTCTACTCTGAATTGTCCTCCTCTCTCACTGTCTCAGCCCATCTGCAGAGTCAAAAGCACCGTAACTAAAATACCTGGAAAAGAGTTCCTGCAAAGTATCAGGAATCTCAAGTTTGGGATTCCCCAGGGTTGAACTGAATTTCTCTTTCAGTCTTTCCACAAACTCTTTAAACTCCTTTGCACAAACCTTAGAAAAGAAGAGATAGAAATGTTATCAACCTCGATTTCTTAGAGTGGGAAAAGACCCTCTACTGTTAAAGCATTCACAGAAAATTCTAGTAGAAACAGCTGGTTTTGAATTATCAAGTCAGAAACAGTACAACAGACAAGAGAATTCATCAAAGCAGCTCTGTGGAGATTGTGTTTGCTGATTTACTTAACAGTTGCAGGTTCTGTCTGTAATCACGCTCACAGCTACAAGCAACCCACCATGAACATATGTTCTAAAAACAATTATACTGAATTAACAGCATAAGATCTCTTGCTAGAGCTTTGTTTAAGCTTCTGCTTACGTCTTTTTTTTCTCTTCATGCCCTTCAGGCTTTATGATGTTCTCCATTAAGTCTGTTTGTACAATCATGGCTTAGAGGACACCTGTTACATGAGAGGAATGGTCCTGTATCTCTCTGGAAACAAGTTTTTATTTGCTTCCAAAGACAGACTTTGGGCATGGGGACACATGCATTTATTTCAGCAGTATCTCATCAGTGAACAACTACTCTTCATTTAAACAAACATTAATCTAACAACAGAACTGACTGGGGTCTTCTGACAATAATATGAATTGTCATTCCTGGATAAAAACAAGGAAAATCTTGCCTTGACATTGTCCCAGTTCTGAAAAAGCTTTGAAATTCAAAAATGGAATTGTTTGCACTGAAAGCATAAACAACTTTTCAAGTTGAAATTGTGGTAGATTTAAGCCATAAAAAGCTCAAAAATTAAATAAAATCTTCTGACTGATCAAATCAAGGTTTCTCTCATAAGATTTGCTTGTATTCCTGCACTCATCCACAGAAGCTAAGGCAGTATTTCGACGTGCAACCGGAATAAAAAATAACAAATTACAGAGCAAAAATGTTTTCTTGCTCAGATAACAAAGAGGCTGAGAGGATTAAAAAAACCCAAAAAACCCAAAAAACAAAAAAACACCAAGAAACCTGCAAACACGNCCCCCCCCCCCCCCCAAAAAAAACCCCGGTGCATAGAGATGCTCAGTCATGGATGTTTATAAACAAGCACATTGAAAAAATAAAATTTTTGTTGCACAGCAGTGCTGTTTATGTGCCTTTGGAAAGATGCCTGTGTCCACTTTACTCCCAAAACAGCAATGATGCTGCATTTTTACGATTACGCTATTTTTAAAATAGCTAAGGGTACAAGGGAGAGAGAAGATATGAAATCACAATAATCGAAACAGTGCAAGTACTCAGTAATCCAAACAGCATAAATCACTCTAGGACCTTTTAGAATACTTCCCTCCTACCTGTGCATCTTCATAATTGTTTTCTCTATTCATGAAATCTTCAATGAGGGCTTTATCTTGGTAAACCTCAGCAAGGCAAACTCTGCAACAGATACAATTGAAGGTGTTGTACATAGTTGAAATTTTCCCGATTCAATACAGATTTGACAGCGCTAGGGTTCAAAAAGTTGAAATTTATAAGTCACATGAAAAAAAAACCCAAACAACAAAAACATAAGAGGACCATATCCCTTCACTTAATTTCAGGAGAATTTAGGCTATACCTAGAACACAGACAGAAATCTTCTTACTTATAATTCAGATAGGTCTGTGGATTTCTGACAATGTAACGAGCTCTTCGTCCAACAGAATGAGAAGTTTTATCAAGGGACTCCTCAAAGCTGGCATGCATGATATCCCGAACTACTTGCCATGGAACAAAGGGCCCTTTTACCTGTGTGAAGAACAAATGTGTTTGGAGTAAAACTTCAGCTTTTAGGTACATAAATGATGGTTAAAACCAGGATGAATTCCTAGGACTGATGAAATGTGTGTTCAGTATATAGGACCTCTACTTAATGGGTATATTAAATACCTTTGCATTTAGCACATGACTAGCAATTCGGCACAGCATGAGCAGACTGTCTTCTTGCACTGTCCACGTGACACGCAGACGTGTCATTCTCTGTAGGGCACTCTGGTCAGCTTCATCATGGTAGCGGAGTCTTTTGCTTTTTTCTACAGAATCCTCTTCTAACGAATCCAGGAAAGAAACCAACAACCAAACAGTTATCTCAGCACTACATACTCTGATTAATTCAAACTCCTATCACAGGCAGTATCAGCACCAACTGGAGTTTGTAAGAACGAAAGACAAAAGCAGAGAAGGAAGTAGCAGTTCAGAAAGTAAAACGCATGAATACCTCTCCCAGGAATGAGAAAACAAGCACTTTAGTTAGCAAACTGACTACCTAGAGCATCATACCACGAAGAATCTTTAAGCCAGCTATCAAAAGGTGATGGTGAATTGCAAGGAGTTGATCTGGCGCAGACAGGATCAGAATTTCTTTAGTTTGTACAGTACAGTAGCGCAACCATGATTCGCATGCAGGTAACAGTTACAGCACGCTGCTTTTTTTCTCCTGAGCTGGTACACAGCCCCAGGACACCTGAACCTCTTCACTGAAAGAGGCAACCCAAAGAGATGGCCAGTAAGTTTCCATTTCCCACACTATGTGACAGTCACATCAGCTTTTCTACAGCACATTACAGCAGGCCTAGGCATGAAAAAGAATGCTGCTTTTTTCCTGAAGTGTTAGTTACTGACCTTTCTTTTTCTTCTTTGTCTTCTTTCCAATGTCTTTCCTAAGCCTCTTCCTCTTTTGGCTTTTTCCACCTCTCACTCGTTTGGTTCGATCCTGGGTTGGTTCTGTACTTATTTCAATACATTCCTCTTTCTGGACAAGTGACTCAGATCCTGCCTTTGCTTCTCCCAAAATATTAATTTTGTTACCTAAAATGACATATATTTGCAGTAGTGGAGCTTTATAGCTATTACATTCTACAATATTAAGGTATAAAGAGCAAATGCCAAAGTTTTAGTATATTAAGACAGATGCTCTCTCAGACTTGCCCTTTGTTAGTCATGTCATTTCATGCCACTTCTCAGCAACTCACAGAATAAAATCCCACATAAATGAGGAACCGTCAAGTAATTACTAAGTCTAGCATACAGTGCACAAACACAAGGGAACTGAGTTGAGGCTTTATATTCAACCTGAAGCATCTCTTCCTCCTCAGCTTAAACGTTAGGCTATGCAATTTTAACAGTGCCTAGTTGTACAAAACATTGGTCCCTCTAGACTTTCTGCAAACTGCACATCAGAAATTACAAGGATAAAAATTATTGTTCTATAGAAAATTATTTACAGATCTATTTTACTGCCCCAGAAGCATCCTAGATCATTTTAAGGAGACAGGAACAACCCAGGTCTTCACTACTGGATAAAAAAATATTGTTCCATATATACAGAAATAGAGAAGGAAATTATTTATCTATTTTACTGCCCCAGAAGCATCCCAGATTACTGTAAGGAGACAGGAATAACCCACATCCTCCATCCTGGGTTTGACAAAGACAGTGACAGCTATAATACAGTTACAGACGCTACGACCAGCATCACCACCTTACCTCCAGTGCTGAGCGGAAGGGGGTGCTTTGTTAAGAAGGTTTGGAGTCTCACTGTCAGTCCATTTTCAGAAACTGTACTTTCCTAAGACAACACAGCTTTAAAAAAGGTGATATGCAAAAGGAGTGCACTGGTTTTAACAACACTATACATTATACCCTTTGAGTAGTGTCAGAAATAAATTTTCAGTATAAAGGAAAATATCCCTGGCTAAAATGAAGAATTCATTTGTCTTATTACTACCATGTATTTGAATGCCTCTAGAGCTTTTCTTAAATTATACTGTAATGATCGCTAGATATTGAAGGTTAGAACTTCAGCAAATCTCCTCAAGTTTAAAATAAGTCATCACTGGAAGATAAATGCTTGATTCTTTCATTGCTACAGAGGCTCAACAGAATTTTCTGTAAAATGGTAATTTTTTCAAAGCATTGTACATTCCAAAGGAACTTCTAAAAAGCACAAAACCAAAATGCAAACACAAACATTGAGTAGATGCCTCCTACACCATATTCTATCCGCCTTAAACCCGAGCCCAAAGTGATGGCAATGTATTAGAGTTTTGCCATTCTCAGCAAAACCCATTTCTCTTGTGTGGAATTCACTGGCGATGCAAGTTGGTAACAGACATGGAGAGGAAAGCTGAGACTGAAGAATTGCTGGAGGTCCTGGTAATGATGAACAACTAGGTGACAGAACAGCAGATGAAATTAAGAGTGAAATGATCCTGCCTGAGGGAAGAAACAAGCAACTCTAATTTTACACATACACTGGTAGGCTCTAATTTGACCATGACTTAGGGCAGGGGAATTACAGCCAGTTTTGTGAAAGTACCTGTTCAATGCTTGGTAATCGTCACAAAACAAAGCAAATGCAAGGAATTCTTAGGAAAGGAAAGCAAGACTATGCAGCTGTAAAATCCATGGTTGGCCTCAGCCTGAAAACACTATGTGATTCTGTTTCCACCTTAAAAGGGACACAGTAGAACTAGGAACAGGTTAAAATAAAGGCAACAAGAATGATAAAGGCAGAACAGGTTCCATCCTGGGAATAGTTAAATAATCTAGTAGATGCCATCTTTCAAAAGAGAGATGATAACGGGAAACACGACAGATGTTTACAAAATGAAGTGAAACAGAAAGGGTAATGGAGAATGATATTTTTCACTGCTTCCCTTAGTACTACAATTATTAGGGAGCTTAAACCGTCAAAAAGGAAGTGGTGACACACAATACGACTTTGAAACACTTTGGTACCGGAGGCTGTGGATGCTGAAGATTTACATGTGTCCAAAAAACCAGACAAACTAATGCTAGAAGAAAAAGCTATTAACTGCTTTGAAACATCACCCCCAGGTTTACAATGGCCTTGAGCCAAACTTGTAGACAGCTGGGAGAATATTCTGAGGAAATAATGCTATACAACTCCACTGCTCTTACAGCCTTCCCTACAAATCTTTTCTTGGCAACCATCAGAGACAGGACGTTTGCCAGAACTGGGATGGCCATTCTTATTTGCATATGTTGAGCTTCCGAGTAATTTTTCTTTTTCCTGCCTGTATTCCCTTGTTCTGGAGGTTTCAGTTTTCACCTGACAAATTCTACATTCCAGAAAGGCAGAGGTACCACTACGTAATCTAAATTGCTTGCTTAATAAAGTATTCCTCCTTTGGTTGAATGTACTATTGCATTCAGTTCAGATGAAATTTACGTCCAGTTCTTTAATTCACTTCAGCACCAAGATTTACCACATGCAAAGCCTTACTGAGACACATGACTGAGAAAGCACCCGAGTAGTAACATTTTGCTATCAGTATCTCAACCTTAATCTTAAAATTTGGAAAAGTCATTAGAGCATGTAAGTTTTAAAATACCCACCTTCCTAGTCTTATTGATGATGTAGCTTGTCCAGATCCAGTTGCGTTTTAAATGCCCATAAAAGCTGGAATCCAGACCTGCAGCTCCTAACCCGTCTCCGGGGATAGTTCCATCATCAACCACCTCTCGGCTGCCTCTACGAGAAAGAGTAACAAAATGTACAGTAATTATTTTGTAGGCAGTGCCTTCTCAGCTGCTCTTAAGTGATGTGTGTGCAATGTGCTGAACTCCCCCCTTGCCCTTCCAATTTAGATAGGGCTGGGAAAGAAGAGAAGAAAGAGATGCTTGTTCCCTTAACGCTGTTCCAGAAGTAGCACGACAACAACGCTTTTCCATTAATTTTTATCCCTGATATTTAATGACTGAACTTTCAGTTTAAGGATTACACTCAGAGCAACTTCATTACTGTTAACTAAGTTCCAATGGCCATGTTAAACTCTGTTCTCAGTGCTATTCCTGCCACAGAACTAGAGAAAATTCCTGCTCAGATGAAAAAATTTCTCAGGACAAGCGTGGGGAAAATCTTCCCCAGGAACTAAAGGCAATCATGACCATTTTTCACACTGACTGTCAAGCACTGGTCTCTCCAGTTTTCTAACAAATACATTAAAGCTTGTTTAAATACACATAACAAGCCAGAAAAACAGTGCATGGCAATTCTCTCCCCGGAAAGAGGATGAAACTAAAAATGAATATTATGTAACGCATGAACTGGTACCCTTCACAAATGAGCTACTTTATTATTAGTGTGGTGTTAGAGTGCAGAATGAAAAAAATTCTTTTTTCTTCTTTATAAATACAACACTTTGCAAGAAGTCATGGAGACAAACTTACTTCCTAAAAAGAAAAATAATAAATCAAACTATGAATGAGCTTTGCATATGCAGTAGATACGACAGCTCTGACAATCCAGTAATAACACCAAAGAGTATTTTTGAAATCCTGTTTCACCTTATGAAAGACTTTCTGAAAGCTACCATGAAAAATTTATTTCCGTCAAGCTTTCAATAGACAACTCTTTCATTATAACATTACACTACCAATTAAATCCAAAAACTGTTTCTTGACCTTAAAGATGTTGCAGTCATCTCCAGCCTAACTGCAAGTCAAGACCAGATCGCCAATTTAAAAGATTTCTTACCGTACAATGGAGACCATATGCGAAAGCTGACAAATGGACTGAACGGAATTTTTTTCTATCAGCAAGGATCAGTGGAATTAGGTTCCCTCAACTCCATTATTTTTTTAAGATAACTTGATATATCCTACCTGTAACACTGAACTAACTGAAAATACCTTTAAACAGACTGTTTATTGAAATGGAATAGAATATGGGCAAAACTAAACCACAGTGCACAGCAGTCAATATAAATAAGTATAGTTGGCATTGCGCGTGGCTGTCATGGGCTGTAGGTATGAAGTCCTCTCAACTATGCTGGTGGTGATTTAGGCACAAGATGAAGTGTTCCAGAGAGCACTCCCAGATTTCACCAGTGTACACCAACACCATATGAAAAATTAATCTGTAAAGGATATTCAGCAAATTCCAACACAGAAGGACAGATTTTGGAATGTGACACTGGGGAGCTACTGAAGCTACAAGGTACTTGAGATACCATGATACAAAGCACAGGAACAGAGAGAATCTTTACGTTTTTCCCTTGCACTAACTGTACTTATGAAGTACTCCTTCCCTCTCAGCTTTGCTTTTCCCAAGACTCTTGCAACACACATCTGTACTACTTTGGAAGAAAATCTGAATCTGTTTTACCCATACCTTGCTCGGTAGACAAGTTGCTTGTAAACACGGCACATAACTACACGTCTTTACAATCAGATAGCTCTGAATTACAAAAAAAGACCAACCCCACAACACCCAACTGAAATGCTAGTCTCTTAACTGCATTTGCTATTGAGTAACATCCTCAAAAACAGAACAGTTCTTTTTCAAGCAACAAAACAAGGATAAAGATGACATACGTGGTATATTCCAACATCGCACATTTTCGTTCCAGATTGTGTTTATCCACTGCTGATTCTTGTTCCATTTCTACATCAACTGCAGTCTCCTCCCCTTGAAGATTACTTCTCTTTGAACGCGGACAGCGGACAACTCCTAGACATACAAATGGTTTCGACTATCAGCATAAGAAGTAAGATTTTAACCCATTTTCAATTCACTCTGCTATGGCAAACTACTGCTCCCAAACAGTACCAGTATTTTTACCACTTCTCAATAAAACATGCTACCTTCTTACAGAGGCTAATGGTGTTCCAGTTAATTTCCAGCACAAGGCTGTCCAAAATTATATCCAGGGCAGAAGTAATGGGAGGCTGGTACCCTTTATAAGGAAAATAATTAGCAGTTGACCAATATTCTAGGCCTTTCGGATCACAGCCTTTCAGATACTCAAATACGTCAACAATCCTCAAGAAATGATGCAGCAGGCTGAGACTGCTCAAACACAGTGTGAACGTTTTTCATGGCCGACACCTTCATGTTGGAGGTACATTTAGGATACAGTAGAGAAGTCACGTGATGGCTTTATTGTAACAGAACTCAAAGGTAGGAAAAAACGCCAATTTCTGGCTTACTACTGCTTTTTGGCTGGCCATGCTACAAAGACAATAGGGCAGGACTAGATCTCGGGCAAGTATCTAATGTAGAGGCTCAATATACATTTAAATCCAGCACAGAGCAATTTTCCCCTCAACGCTCAACATGGAAAATGCTTCACTGGAACACAACAAAGCTTCCATAAACATGCAAACTGGTGAAACAATATCATTCCCGTATTTTGGGGGCTAGGAGTAACCACAGTCTGACCAGCCTGCAAAAGCTGCAGCAGTCACAAACACACTGCGATTTGACAAATGTGTAAGGAGCCTTTTGCACATAACTGCTTCAATGCAAAAGTAAGACAAAATTACAAATAGATCCTTTTACCTGGCTGACTAATTACAGAAACACAGAATAGTGTTTGTCTAGGGCTTCAGGAGAAATCTTTTACCGCCATTTTTTTTTTTTATTAAAGTATACTTGTATCTGTATATCCTATTTTTAAATGTAAAAGGATCAAGCACAAAAATAAACTCCACAAAACTGAGGTGCATAAAATCCTTTAGCTTCCTTCATCTTACTCAGGCTATTTATTAGGAGGTTTAGCAACATCTTTGTAAGGAAAAGGGATCTCTGTTTAAACTGGTAGAGAGCTATGGTGAAAATATACCAGTAACTATTTTCAAAAAAGCTTTTTCACAACTGGATTAAAATCGAACAGGGCTATTATCAAATTTGATGCTTCTAACGGGACAGTTAACAATGTTTTTCCTTTAACATTCCTTGGAAAATTTCAAGTGGATCTCAACTTTATGGAATTACATGGACAGAACTAGCCTTTTTGTGATGCACAAGGCGACCAGCCAACAGAGCAAAACATCGCTAGTGACCAAACAGAGCCTGCCTCAAGTTTTAGGAAAGGAGGAGGAATTGTGGTATGAACAGAATAAACAGTAAAGGTGATAAGAATGCACATTTATATCATACCCAACGGTGTATTAAGGCAGACACACTGCAAATCAAACCAGAAGTTTTCCACATCCTGCATGGTATTCAGAACATACAAGCGTCTCTCAAATGGGCGGCTACTTTGAGCCAGGTTATAGTGGGGGTCACAGATAGTGGTATCGACAATCACAGCATTTCTCTTCATATACACAAAGACCTGTCAAATACAGTATGTTTCCAGCTGTTAGGTAAAAATCATTGAAATTGCCTAATTTACAGGACACACAACTTAATCTAGTTTAGGACTGCGTAGCATTTTTTCAGTCTTTGCTGTTTTGAGCCAGTACTCTGACAGAAGACACACCCATCCCCACCCTATTGCATTGTATTCCCAAACTTCCTTTGCCAGCAATCCAGAAATCTCATTTCTAGATTACGAACAGTTTCTTTTCCCCCTTGTGCACAGGATATTCCAAGTTTCCGCAGAGAGTGACTATTTCCTACAAACTCTCATTCAGGATTTGAGTAGATGTGTTTTGGGGCCTAAGTGTCTTTCTTATCTTCATAAAGTATATGTTGGGACTGCCTTCTCCTTTGCGTGTGCTCTCTATTTATTAGAAGATATGGATGTCATTATTTTACTCTGATCAGTGACTTTATTCTGTGTCAGACATGCAATGCCTAACTCCATGATGGAAAAGAATGTGGCACACTCATTTTTCATAAAGTGCTGCCAGTCTGGAACCTCCTAGGTCATTACTGTGTGCAACGTTCAGCATTATACATTTGAGTAGTGTCTTTCCGGAAAAAGAGGTGAAAGTTATCTGCGCAACTTGCAATACCTCACTTGAATCCGGAGGTTTGCATATACATCTGAAACACCAGTATTTTACTTAACTATTTAAGGTAATTACAAACCCCAAATCTTGCATTTATTTCACTGGACAAAAACCATGAAGAATAATGGCTAAATGTTTCGAAAAATTACCTGGTCTTTGTCTTGAAACTTCTCTGTTGGGCCAAACTGTATCAGTCCCATATAACATAATCTTTGAAGGTTTTCCACCACTGAAAAGATGTACCTCCTGCAGCAATAGTAGGAGTATTACAATTCGCACTCATGAAAACAGTAAAAACGATACCGGAAAACATGCCATTTTCATTTTCACCTCAAGTTTCAGGAAACCACTGCTTTTTTGAAATACTGAGTTTTAGGATTTCTGAAGTGGCATTTTTGTTTGAATTGTCAGCCTACAGAAAACAGGTAATATCCCAAAGCTCCAAACTTCCTTTCCTCAAATCACAAACGCAGTATTAGACAAATACTCATGAAAATTTTGCTAGCAAAGAACAACATTAGCCAGAAATACCATAGGTAAAAATGAATTAAACAAGGTCAGAACACCAGCAGATCTACAGACAATTTCGTGTAATGAAAAGATGACATGAGTAAAAACATGACTGCTAAATATGGGCTGATAAGCCTCCACATGTGTACATAGAATGAACTGGGCAACGATCCTTGTAATTAAGGTTGTTTATAAATACCGCTCCAAGAAATTGCTTTCAGTTGCTTATAGCTTTGGCAGAGCAAAAAGCGCGACATTTCCCATACTGTATATCTACTTATATGGCAAAATTCTGGAAGTTGCAGGAAACTTTTGCAAGATCTAGTTTCTGAGAAAGAGTTTGTCAAAAATTAGTGGAGCTAAATGTGGGCGAAGCTAAGATCTAAGATTTGCTGTGCAGTGAAATGGGAATTATATTTTGACAGGAGTTTTCTCTGGGGCTCAGAACGATTATTGACAAGCCTAGAAACAGTGAAGCAAATTTGGCTGAGTTAGAAGTTTTAGTGAGGAAGGGGGCAAAGAGACAACTTGGTTCCATGTCATACTGTTTTGCATGAACCTATCAGATGGAGCCTGCAGATTTCAGAAAATACCATAAATCCAGATTCCTTCTTACTAAGATTCAGCAAGTAATAGGTTAAACCTGAGCTGACCACAAAAGTCTTGACAGCTGATATTGTCCAGCACTGTTCGCTCACCAGTGACACCTTTGCAGGTTTGCAAAACATTGTATAAGCCTCCAACCATCCAAATCCATACCATTAGCAATGACTTTCCAGGGAAACTAACATGGTGCTGTCAATTCCACATATTCAAATCAATTTCCTTAACGTTGCTTTTCCCTTCCTATCTTCAATCTCAATTTTTAAATCCCCTAGATGAGGAATGGCAAACAAGGGCAGACATGCCACTGAGAGCACGAGTAGAAATTGTGTGTTATGTATGACAGGCAGGAACTGGGAAACGTGGCATCTTCTGAAAGATTTATGAAGGACAGCAACATTTAGACTCTATTAAATTCTGAATTTAGCAGCAGCCAGGAGGGTGTTTTATACAGAAGTAACATCCTGATGATGAGTTATGAAGGACAGAACCTCCCAGCTCTCAAACACTGCCTGACAGCATGCATGAATATTGTTTATTAGTTTCTTATTACCTTCTATTTGGGAGAGAAAAATACAATTTGGCACGCTGTCCTTAGAAGATTGATGATCCTCGTCTTAAGTAACAAAGTTCTCTTTGACACAAACAGGAAATAACTGAGAAAACGGTCAACCACTGTTGTTTCCTCCCCAGACCCATTTACTTTTGACTCATCCGCTTACCTTTTGTAGAGAAGCTGCTGTCGGACTGACCTTGGAAGAAATCTGATCAGAGTGTGCTTTTTCAGTGGATCGTTCAAAAAATCTTCCAGACCATCCACCTAGAATTATTTTAGAAGTTAATCAAAATGCAAAATATAACCATCCTTTAAAGCACCAAGCTCTGCTACCAGAACTGTCTACTGAAATATTTTCTAAGCAAATGTTACTGCTTTTGTAAAATGCTTAGACATTATTCTTGTTAATCAACGAGGCAGAAGATTCAGTGAGATTGTAAAAAGCTCTTTGCAAAATATTAGCTTAAGAATTCGCAGTATTACAGGGCTATACATTTTTTTCATGGGGCTGTAAAAGCAACTAACTTCTCTGTAAAAGAACTGAAGAGTCTACTCCCCAGTGGGTAGTTTTGTTAAAACAGACTAAGAAGATATTAGTTACTGCTCATAGGTACGGTTGATATCATCAGACTTTAAAGTAAAACAAGCGTAAACCAAAAAAAGCACTGTACCTTGTAGCTGACTTGTACTATCTGAACAAAGACCGAGAGAGGCAAGCAGAGAAGAATGTCGCTAACGAGAGCCCATCCAAATCCAAACTCTCTGTGAACCGGGAGAGGAGGGACATAGCGCATCCATGACATGTCATCCACGTACACTAGGAACAAGAACACTGGCTTAGAGTCCCCAGAGAGGACAAACCTAATAGTTACACCAATAGTTTTACTGTGAGTGTTCAAGCAGAACACATTTGGCAGTTAGTAGTCCGGAAATCTGAAAATCCCAAATGACCTGAAAATTATCTAAACCATTGATTTTCAATCTTTTTTTGAAGTAGACTTTTATCTTTTTTTCAGTGTTGAACCATGGCAAAGTCAGGATGTGCCACTCCTTACCTGTATGATTAGACAACTCTACTTCAGTCTCCTGCGCAGAGATTTCAGGATTCACCACAGTTGTAATTTCTAAGGCCCCATCCGGTTGCGCTTCAAGTACAGCTGCGTTCACATCCAGCCCCTGTTTGCTGCCTTTTTTCTCACCATCACTACCTCCTTTTTGCTGTGTTCCATTTAAAGGGTGTCCATAAATTAAGTACCAGAGGAACATGTGGACCATTCTTAAACGGGGCATTTTGGGAAGAAAGCCAAGAGAACGCCCAAGTCCTGGAACTGGGAGGGAGAATTAAGTACCAAAGAGAAATAAAAAGAGGATTAGAACAGGAGAAATATCCACCTCTGCAAAACTGATGTGAAGAAAACTGAAAGGAAAGATGGGCAGCTGAAAGTAAATATCAGTTACAAATAGTAAGTTACAAGTAGTAAAGAAGTAGTAGTGAATACAAATACTCCAGTTCACAACTGTAAAAAAAAACAAGCAGCTAAGAAAACATTGGATAGTAAGACTGCTTTAATGTAAACCCAATTTTTCTTCTATAAAAGAAGAAAAAAACCCGCTTGTATCTTAGGAAAGCCCAACATCTGAAAGTGATTATTAATAATAAATGGGAAAGTGAAAGATGACAGAAAAAACAAAAAGTGAGCTGTACCTGTAACAGGGTGATAGTTTTTTAGCTGTGTTATGCCCATTTTTTCATCAGTTTTTCTTGCCCGATTATTATTATCAGCTTTACATGAGCTTTCTTGCGTTTCTCCTGAATCAGGAACTGCCTCTTGCCCCAGGTTTTCTTCTTCAGCGTGGTCCTGGGATGTCGGTGTCTGGGGAACTTTAATCCTGTATTAAAACCAAACAGCGTTTGAGTAAAAATTAAGCAAACACTCACATTTTATCCAAGCTGAACAGAGATGGCATTGCTGGGGCTGGTAACTAAAAGAAATGCAACTCTCCTCTTTGCAAAAGGAGGATGACCTTGAATGCTTGTTCCTAATAAATGATACTGAATAAGAATATTTTGATAGAAAAAAAAGAGGTCCTTTTATGGGCTTATTTGAAAAGATAAGCTGGGCAATGTAATTTAATACACACAACTCTATTCTCTACTGATACGAAATTCCTGTTCTTAAATTAATCTTTTCAGACATAAGGGGCAAATGGAAGCTTGCGATTTTCATTTGAGAATGCATAAATAGTCCCTAAAGGAACCAAAATCCCATCTTAGAGAACTGGTCTCCTGAGGCTACCTGATCACGTTCCTTTTTTATGCTTTCTCTCCAAAGCCATGAATCTTATGTTCTCTGCTGCCCAGCAGACTTGCACTTGGGTGACAATCTCAGCCTACACTTATGACTAAGGTGTTGAGAAGTGGAATTTCAGCATGAAACACCCTCAGATTCTCCTCCTCTTAAACAGGCAGGCATCAGTGCCAGCTCATCTTCCTTTGTTGATGTTTTAAAGGTAAAAGGTGATCCAGTCTTCTGTAAAAGTTACCTAAGGCTTCCAAGCTTGCCAAAAATTGAAGTTCAAATCTTTTGCAAATTAAGAAGTTGATGCCTAGACTTCAATTAGAAGTCTCCCTATGATGATTTATCTGCCCATACCTCACATACACAAGAAAGTGTTTAAATCTCAAGAGAGAGAAAGTGGGAATTTCTCCCTAATTCCCGTATTTCTCTCTCTGCAGCTACAGTGAATCCTACACTTCTTCCAAACACTGCACCAGGATTACAGGCCTAACCTGGGCCCCAAACCTGCTACTAACCAAAGGACTGAAAATTAAGTATCTTAGTGTTGCCCACGAGTAAGCCTCACTCTCCATGAATGGGCAAAGCTCTTTAAATAGGGCTGTTTGAGAAGACTCGCCGGGTGTGTGACACCATGTGAAGACAGCCTGTCTGAAACGCAAAGCAAAAGGAGCATGAAGAAGTCAAGACCTCAAAATCCAAAGCTTAAAGTTCAAGGGATCAGAGTTCAATTCCTTTCTTCCTCAATCTGACAGATACTCAGCATCTTGCTTCATCTTAGTGGTTTGATTTCTCTATTGTTAGAGGTGGCTAATTTTTCTTTTGTTTACTCTGTGTTTATTTTCTCTGCATATTTCGGCATGTACTAGATAAGCCAACTTCCCCACAAACCGTACAAACCACCATTGCAACTTGCCTGTTTGCTGTGCTTGAATTGGAGATTCGGAAACGCACCTGCTCAATGGCACTTTTTACAAGGGGATCACTAGGACTCACCGAAGGATGCACAACAAACTCCACCTGTTCAGAGCAGCAGAAAACAAACATGAGGCATTTAGGGAGATAATGTCTCATATCAGCTGCATAAATTATCAGATATTAACAGACAGTTAATTAACAGTAGCGACAATGGATGAAACCTATGAAGGTTTAATAATTCACAGAATATTAACACTTCTGGATCAAAGCTCCCATTGCTAGTTTGTGTTAAGCAAGAAACCAGACCGTACGTACAGTCTCTGTACCAATAAAGAGTTAATGTCATTTCTACAAACCTCAGGTTTTTGGGTTTTTAAAATCTGAAATATCTGGGGAACAAACACTTAAACTTGCAAATGTTAGGCTGAAAGGGATAAATGAAGAGCCATACCTCATAAGGCCAAACTAATACATGTTGTTGCTGAATGTACACACACAGTTCAGATTAGGAAGATGTCTTATGTGCTCTACAGTAATTGTGCAGCAGGTGACTTTCAACAGATTCTCTCCCTGCTTATGAACATTTCACACTAGAGTTACAACGACGAGTCTCAGCTTTGCAACTACAGACATTTTACTTCCATAAACTTCAATAACAGTGGATTTTTGTTTTTTTAAAAAATAAATCGCATTCTATAAATTTCAACTCAGACACTAACTTATGATTTCTCATATACTCCTGGCTTTCAAAAGGGGATTAAATAGAATTGTGTTGCAGCCTGACAGTGCAGGGAGAGAACCATGAATTGCATAACTGATAAGCAGCAGAAGCTCTCAGAAGGGAGGTTCAGAGACTTTGATCTCTGGACTATTCCTTGGTCTCACAATTATCTGCAGCACAATAACTGAAAGCACTAATCTGGTTTTCACAGTAGCTTAGTTTGGAACACGTAGCTTCTGGGCAGCCTGACTATGGGTTCTACTACAAAAAGTAAAGTCATCCATATATTTCAGTAAAAAGGCCCAACATTTTGATAAATGAGAAGGTTGTGAGAAAAGCTGCTTCTGCTGCCAGGGTTTGTACCTTTTTACTAATGCCGTCTTGAATGATTGTGGTACGGTAGAGTCTGAGAAGTCCTTCTCGCGCGAGCTTCTGTACCAGTCGTACGATGGACTTTTTGCAGCATTTAGTGGAGACACCTTCTTGCTTCTCTTGATCCATCACCATTTTCTGCAGCCTAAAAGATGCAAAAAATATCTTGCATTTTAGGCAGTCTGGAGCATTGCTGGGCTTAAGCAGTTTGTTAGCGGATGTGGGGTGAATGGATATTTCCCTGCTTTAGCAAATACCGCTCACTCTTCCCTTTTGCTGTAGATAACTGGGAACTTAGCTTTACATTTCAGCTGTATTTTCTTTGTAATCAAGCTTATCCTTTTTTACGTGATGACTGCTGTTCTGATGACAGCAAATGCTCAATGCCAGATTTCTCTGTGTATGGCTATGGGGAGGCTGGATTCATAATTGCACTAAGGCCAGGAAAACCTACAGCTTTTTTTAAGTGGTGATTAAATATATGCAGTATATATTTCCACTTGTGAGCTCAGTTCAGCTTGGGGCAGAAAGAGTTTACTTAGTGGCGTTCAGAGCTCAGAAACTACACATGCATTCACAATACAGATACACACATCCCAGCGCTTGAAGCCAGCTCACTTCTTCCCCTGTAGCAGTCTGCAGGAGCGCACTCACACCCTACTCTCCTAACGCCTGTTTTCATGCACTCATTTACAAATGCCCCAAGCCCTATTTCTGACTCTTTCAATCCTGGAGAGTCAATTCTGAAAAAGGGAAGGGCATTAAGGGAATGAGGCCGTAAGTGAACATACACATGGACTTCAACTTTTTCAAATGACTACCACATCCTGGTAACTAACATAATTGCAGTGTAACAGCAGGAAATTTCCTTGGCAGAGTATGTGGAGGGGTGGAACTTTCACCAGTACTGAGGGAACCTGTGGCCTACCTGTTGGCAGTGCTGAAGGGGACAGCAGAGACCTGAAATATCTTCTGAGCCTGCGCTTAGATGCAACTAGATGGATCAGCGATGAAGCTGATGCCAGAAGACAGGGCTCTAATTTTACAAGACTGCAATTCAACTAGGTGACAGAAGGTTTCAAAATTCTCAAACCAGAGAAGAATAAGGACATGATTTCTCACTAAATTCCTAGAGCAGGCAGCCCTGTGCGTATTGACATGCCAGGATCTTCCATGCTGACACTAAAGATGGATGGTGCAATCCTATTTGCGACAACAGAGTCCTGCGAATTTGGAAGCTGGGACTCCAGGAGAGCATCAGAATTTCCATTTCTCTTTGGAGGTGAATCTTAAAAGGCTAAAAGACATTATAACATCCAGGGAAGTATCTTTAGTCCAGACAAGGCAAGTCAGGAGAAGATATATAACCATACCAAATAAAACTGCAAAGGAAAGCAAACTTTCAGGACCCTGCTAGAATCCTAGTGACCAACGATGAGTGACATCAAGATATGAGTCTCTACACTCCATGACAGAGTAGCGCATGAACAATTTTTGAAACCATGCGGAAATTAAATTTACGCAGATGAAAGAATCCTCAAGCAGGGAAGTGCTGTATCTTACTATGTGGCCCCAAGCACTAGCATACTGCGAACAGAGAAAAACATTCTCTGATCTCTATTTATGGGACATCTACTGTATAAAAATTCACTTATGTAATTATCTGCAGAGAACTATTAAAGCTCCCAAACAGCTGATTAATTTTTAAGATTCAGTATAACTGCAATCCCCCACACCTTCCGTGTGTCATCATCTCCAACATTATAGCATATAGTGCCATCAGGGACAAGAAAAGCCACCAATGGAATAAGCACACAGCATTGCTAAAATCGTGCTTCTGCTACTAAAACGCATCAGGCCCTCAGTACGCTGTTTTCAGATGGACTCACGTGAACAAGCTTTCAATTAGCCGGAGGTTTCGAACAGCTTCCACAATGAGATTTCGGCGCTTCAGCAGCCTGTATGTTTCATGAGATCTCTCCACTGCGGTAGCTTTGGAACGCTTTTCCTTCTTTTGGCCACACATCTTCTAGTGCATAGTATGGACAAAATAAAAATTTTACATGTACTATTCAATATCTTCAGCCTACCATTGGTTCCTCACACAGTAGCATACGAGGAATTCAGAGTTTTGATGTATTTATTTCTAAAAAACCTAGTCAGATGGAGATTATCTTTTATCTCCCCTTCACAGGCAGGGAATCAAGGCAGAAACTAAGATTTCCATGCAGTTAGATGCAGAGATTTATGCGCTTTCTCTGTCCATCCCACTTCTGAGCCATTTAGACTTGAGAGTTCTGGCCTAGAAAGCTGGTAACTGCCTTAACATCTGCTGAGTCCAAGCCAACATATCCTGTCTCTCAGAAAGGCTTCTTCTCCCAGGCTCAGTCCTGCAGCAGCCAAAATATGAATGTACTTTGAAATAAAATTTTAAAAACCAAAATAATCCCATAAATGAATACAAAAACTATAGCTTGAAGTCTCACTGTAAAAGGACATAACTTAGCGCAGACAGCCGTACAAACAGGAAAATATTAAGACGTGATCTCACCTTAGGGTCTTCAAGTCTGACCTCCTCCACCACAGCCACATCTCCGTCTTCATCAGTGCAATGAGCAGAGGTGGAAAGACTGGACTCCTGCTTTAGAGTTTCCAAAGTGGAACCCTCCCCCGAAAGGTTGTCTGGGAGCTCATCGGGCTCTTCAGGAATTTGAGGGGAAGGCAGCTTCTTCCCTGGAGACTTCACAGCTGTTGGCTTTGAGCCTGGTTTAAGAGCAAACAGCCTTGTAATTGTTCTGCTCTCACAGTTTCCTGTAAATGTTCAGCTTCTCTCTCTATAAAAGGCCTTCCCCCATAAACCCAGGTAACTGTACTTAAAAGCATTCTTCTACATTTTTCACATATTCTTCTACCCTGCTGGAAGCAGTGGTTTGATCATGAATGACTGCATTCAGCCTCCAAAAGTAAAGACTAAAAAAAAGTGAACTCCCTGTCATGAAATAATTCTCTCCAGGCAGAAGCCTCTTCACAGGCAGGCTTAGAAGACCATGAAGGACCAGATTAGCTTATCCAGAAACTGCTGTCTAAAAAAAGGAGAGTTTCTGTCACAAAGATTCTCAAGTTCTGCCAGAAACCTGACTTTTCTGACTCAAAGCAGAACAAGAACGAGGATTTAGTATTACTCCAAAGATAATCTACATAAGAAATGGAGATCTGTTCTCCTCTCTTCCCTTGGAGTGCATCAGAGAAGTTGTAGGAGCATTCAAACAGTTAAAATAAATAAAAAAATACACCAATGTATGCTTTTTAAAATATGTCCCCAAAAGGCTATTAGCTTTCACATTAAGATGTTCCAAATAACTAAAGAAAAAAGATGAAGGAATTAGCTTCAGGAGAGAAGACATTTTTGTTACGATATGCTCAGGCGAGAAAGACTGTGGGTTTAAGTCATCCCAAGCCTATTGCTGCTTGGAATTAGTTAGTTACCATCTTATCTGGTCTCAGACGGGAAGTCAGTATTCCTCTATGTAAACTCACCCCACTTGAAGGTTTGCATCAGTACATGAACAAATATATTTTACACAGACTCTAAGGCTCAATAACAGACATTTCCAACTGAAAAAAAACCTGCTAAAAGGGGAAGAATTTTTCTACGTTTCAATTTAAAAACACGTTAACTGGCTGGTCTGTCAGCCCCTGTGCTATTGCCGCACCTAACATAACATTTATGTGTCCAATGGAATGAATTGATGTGTTTTAATGAGAAGCACAGCCTGCCTTTTTCCTTAGGAAGAAAAAAATATTTCAAGAAACAAAAAGTGTGTTCAAATCCCTTCTGAAGTCTTCAAGGACTTTAAAAGCTAAAGCTCTACCAAGATGGTGCTCTCTGATTGGCACAGCCTGAGCTGTAAGATATTTTGAAAAACCGAGTCCACGACAGATACTTTGTCAGTTCCTCGTAGAACATCCAAGGCAGATACAAAATTTACCCAAGGATGCTATTTTTCTCAGCAGCTTAAGCCAACCTGGCTGCTAGCTACCACGGTCTCCCCACTACGCTCTTTTTTAGCCACACAGTCCTGCCTCCTTCCTTGCAACAGTTCGGGAATTTGTCTGACCCTCTGCAGAACCATTTCAGCTCCTCAAGCCACCAGAAAAATAACTGAATATCCAAGGAGCAAGGGGTGTGAGCCCATTTCATCTGCATGGGCAAAAGGAGAGAGATGCCATAGGGGTAAGGAGAAGCAGACTTATTTTCCCAGTGATTGGCGATAGTCAGAAACATTCTTTGGCACACACAAACACCAGCACACACTTCAGCCCTAAGAATCTCCAGAGATTACCACACCTACAGGTCACTAAAATATAACACTTTTGGTGGAAAGAGAACATAAAAAAGCATGGAAATAATCAAGGAAGTGTAAAAATAAATACATGATCAAAATCTTTCATTAAAGCTAATAGCATAAGATTTTTTTCTTTAATAAAAGGATCCATAAGAAAAATGCAAGGTTCTTTCCAAATTTCAAAATCATGATCTACCTTTAGCTGGTGTTGACTGATGGGTATCATCTTGTAAACTTAATTTCAACAGAGAACCAGAGTTGGCCTTCTGACCTTTTCCTCTTTTCTTGCCATCTTTCCCTTCTTCTTCGTTGTCAGACTCTGAGACCAAAGTATCATCTTCTCCAGGAGACGCATCTTCCACAGGCGGGGAATCTTCTGGCACTAGAGCCAAAGTAACTGTAGCTAACTGCTCACTCCTAGCCTTCTCTCTCTCGAACTGACGGTTTAAATCACTCTCCTCTGCAAAAATGTATGAAATGTACTTTGTTGTCCTTTGCCGACCTTCATCCTCCATAAAACCCTAAGGAAATAGTTGGAACGTTATTTTACCACCTTACTTCTCCATTCTTGCAGTCTGTTCTCCAGCATCAACAGTTGGAAAATTTTCTAACCATTCTCCCCTCACATCAAAAGATATCATGTTATTATCCTTTTTTTCTAAATAACAAAAATGTTGACTAACCTTAACACATAGAAATCAAAAGAAATACCATGCTTGAAAAATAAATAAAACTGCATTACCCACATACTAGAATGAAACGCCTACATTATGTGGGATGTAGAAAAGTCTAAGGAAGAACAAACTATATGTATTCAGACTGGAAATCAATTTTTTTTCAGAAAAAATTTTCTGTGAAATAACCGCAATGCAGAAATTACCAGAGTGAATCAGAGTCGAGTGGAACTGCTGTTGCCCTGTCTGCTACAACTGATGCTTTCAAGTATCTAGAAACTCAAACACTTTGCCTATCGATAGGGAAGATGTCATCTTCGCAGTTGACTTAGGAAAAAGTATGTTTAGATATTCCAATGGTTTATATAGTTTGTTTGGTTTTAATTCTATAGAACTTTTTACCAAATGACAAGATCTTAGTAAAAAAATTCTCTGTTGAGGGAAGATGGCAATTAGCCTGCCTTTCTGAAAAGGGGCAAGTGGGTGCACGCGAGAAATGACAGCTGAATTTGTTCATCTTGTTGAAATGAAAAAACATACTGAAATATCTGGAAATAAGGCACTTAATCACCATAACCTCTACAAAAGTAACTGTTTTTTTTCCAGAATTTACTGGTATTTTCAAAAGGCATATAAATTAATTATTTTTAACGTACAGAGGGTCTCTGACAAGATCCTTCAGTAGAGGTTATTGCAAAATAGAAGTTGTCTAATAGTCCAAAATTAAGCAAACTGGCTATTTTGAGTTGAAAGGCATTTATGTTCATCTCCATAAAGTACCAGCCCCCAGGTCCCTGGGTTGCGATGGATTAGGTAAGCAGTTGAGGCCAGGTGAAGCAGAGTTGAGGCCAGTTTCTCTGCCCCGTGTCTTTTTGGAGGGCAGACCTGCATCACAGTGCTGGGAACAGTGTTTCTGCAGAACGCTGTGAAGCGGCGTCCGGCAGAATCCCACCATCTGGTGTGGACCTCTGGAGCGTGCACTCAGCACATACAGACAGCAGATATGGGGCCATGTCCCTTTTCTCGCCCCCTCAAGCTTTATTACTTAAGCACCCAGTCACAAACAAACGTAAAATACCTGTCCATCTGGGTCAGCAAACTATTATATGTCAAGGCAGCTGACCAGGAAACAATAAAGAAAAGATATGCTAGGAGAGCAGATATGTTACATTCTAACAACTAGACCTAGTCCTCAGATTACAGTAGGTTAAAATTTTAGTACTCTTTGAATGCTTCTCATGTATACCTTTTCCTCATCTGAAGTAATACTTTTTTCAATCTTACCAGAACTCTTTCACTATCAATTCTCAAATCCCTGCCATTTCTATTGTCTGAGGTTAACAATGTTATAACATACCACCACAGTAACCGCAACTATATCTCCAGTCTGAATAAGTACCTAAATTATTTTATTTTAACCTTACCTTGACAACTTTGTACCTCTCCAGAAGGCGACAGAGCATCCTCGCTTCTAGCTTCCCCACATTCATAGCCAGGCGAATTTCTGCCTGAGAAATACCTTTGGTTCCCCTACTTTCAACTGTTTCAGAAAGAAAAACCAGAAAATATCTCAGGGAAATAATCTGACCGAATTATATAAACATACATTTGTATATACACTCATATTTGCTCTGAATAACTGTATACACCAGAATATAAAATTTAACATTCACCACTAACAACTAAAGACATTTTCACATATACAATATACAGCCAAATACTGTCATAAAACACAATTTTATGCAAAGCAATGCCCCACCAGAATAAGATCTGACAGTGATAGCTGCAGAGTAAAAGCAGGGTGAGTGTTTTCCCTGACAGCTTTCCACAGTCAGATATTTTCTCCATTATGAAAGGAAAAGAGGTAGGAGAAGAAGAAGGAACACTGTTTTCTTCGTCACCTTTTCTCACCCCACCACGACGTCCTGTTTCTACCATGCTGTCTTATTTGGTGGCACTGAACAGTTGATAAGCTTCCAGGGAGGGGGTAACAGGTGGCAGCACCTATAGCTCCAGTCTAATCTGAACATAAAGTTCATCTTTTCCATGAAAAAATGACACTTTCTGATACGTAAAAAGCAACCAGAACTTAACACACGCCCCCATATATACCTTTCTTTTATACATACAAGGCATGTCTTACTACGTCACTTACTTAGCTCATAAGCCTGGGTGAGCATATCCCTTTCACAAACAATATCCACAGGCTGAACAGCTTTTGTGATCATCTCTTCTTCATCATCATCATGATAATCTTCCATTTTCTTCCGAAATTCCTTTAGTAATTTAAGGCAACGGACCATGACATCAGTCCCTGTGAACATGAATGTTAGCAACAACTCTTACCAAAACGCAGGGGAGGGTGCATGTTTAAACGACTTTATTTCTTTCAGCAGCACAAAGAAGTAGTAGTGCGACAGGGAACACAAAAGACCAAAGACAACTGCTTGTTTCTAGGAACAGTTTGCAACAGCTTTTCCTTATATACAAGTCTGTCAAACTACTGACTAGCTGAATTTTTGAGGTGCTCCAAACCTTCACGTCTGCGTCAACATTAGGACTGCCCAATACAGTGATTTATGAGCAGAATGGAAAACACTGCAATAACAGGAGAAATTTCAATAGTACAAATCAATCAATGAAAGGAGTAAGTGCTGATCCACAGTACTGTTCTTCAGAACACACATCTGACTGTGAGATCACTCACTGGGTATAAAATCCCTCCTTTTTTTCAACAGACTCAAAGCATTTTTTTTTTACTTTCCATAAATGCAAATCACACAATGAAAGAGAACCATACATCTGAAGGTACAGAACTCCTGCAATAAGCTACCTGGTTGCAAAATTATTCCTTAACCCAGGGTCGATCACTTGCTGAGGAAAGGCAAAGTGGACACCAGTTGGTGGGCCCTATCAGGTGCTGCTGTCAGCTCCCCATATTTAAAAATCTCAGCACCTACAGGAACTGCCAGTTTATCATATGTCCCGGCACCTTCTTTTATATTTGTACGCGTGCATGTTGGAGGAAGCATACACCAAGCAACTGGCATCCTGCAGAAAAGGATCAAATAGAAGAGTCCTGCCCCATTCAGTAAGCTCTTACAGCATAACGAAAACGTAGAGTTATGCTGCATAGTTCCAACATCACTATGAGAAGAGGTTTTTCTCAGCCTTTGTCTGCTGATTCCACAACACACGCTACTAGTTATATTACAGAATCTTTATGTGCAACCATGTACGAGCAGCTAAGGCTCTAAATTTCTTGTCCAAAGTCCTAACTTACTCTCTGCACCTAGGGAGTGGCTAGGTTTATCAACACGTACGGTGTACTATAATTATATGCAATGAAAACGGACATACAAAACTCTAAGGTTGTTGCATACAAGGACAGAACACACTGCTCCCCACCAGCCCCAAGAATCTCATACATGATTCACTTCCACATCTTAACACGTTACTGTGCACTGTCTGTGCTGTAGTAACTCTCCACCCACTTGACCCTTCTGGGATCTCACAGGAGAGTGGGGACAGATGAGAGCTGTAGTGATCCTGCACCTTGATATAAGGATGACCCACTATAATCAGTGTCAATCAGCGCCTGCTGAAAAATTTAATAGACCAGTGTGAAGCTAGAAATAGGTTAATGTACATTGCCAGCTTCTAAAGTCTCAGTGATTCAGCAGCTGCTGCAGAAGGAGCCAATTCATGCTGCAGCAGTGGGTGGGAACATCTACACTCCATCTCCACTCCTCTGGTACAGCTCTGCTGTGAAAAATGCCAGGTGAAAGCTTTAGTTGAAATCGTTAAGGTTTCAGTTAATGAATTTTATCTTATGTATATATATGATCAGTTACTGAAGCCTAGCTGACATGAAGTTAATCCACAGTAACTTCATCATGTGGCTGAGCTCCAGGCCAGATGATTCCATTATTTTTGCTCAATCTGAATTCCTTCTCCGTCAGTATCCTAAGATACTGCTTAGGATAGTAATTAAGTGCTGACATTTTGGTAGGGCTGCAGGCACTGTTATCACATCCTCTGTNAAGTTATTCCCATCTTGGTTTTCTAAAAAAAAAAAAAAACAACCAAACAAAAAACCACAAAACCACACAAGCCAAAACCAAATCAATTCTTTTTACTTTAGCTCTTGCTGCCCAATAATGTGGTTCCCATGGCAGCTGCTCTGGCTTCATCCTCAGTGATGATCCTCCACATCTATCTGCTTTCCTATATAACTCCAGAGATTAAACTATCTTGATCTCCAATGAAAATCAGCTATTATTAATTCATCCTAGTTTAATACCTAGTGTTTTTTAAGGCATATATGTGGATTTTGAGCTTTTACGTCTGTAAGATGGAATTATCATTCAAGTGAAAGATTCACCAGGTGGCATTTTTCATGACAAACTTAAGTAGTAAATGCAGCTGCCATTGAGCCAATCTGTGACAAAATATCTACTGCCTTGTGGATTGCCACCAAGTTTATAAACGGACTTGTATTTTCTTGTCTTTTAAGTAAATACTTTAATTGGAAGTTAGATGTTTTTACCACTGATTATAAACTCTTATCTTTTAGCAATACTATCTAGTTTGGGGGGATTTATTTGCAAGTGTCTTCAGCTTATTAGAACATCTCTGAAACTGAATTCAGTGTGAGGAAGTATAAACAAGTACAGCCTGGTGCACTATAACCTACTCAAGGACAGTGTAAGAGAGAACCCAGGTTTTTGTCAATGACAATGCTAAATGGTGTGACTCCAGGTACCCCTGTCATACAAGCCACTGTATGTTGAGACATTTGCTCAGACCAGAAAGACATTAACTATGTACAATACCTATTTTGTAACAGTTTGATGATAATTTTTTCCCATATATTTTATTGCATACTGATCCATTCTACAATATTTTTGAGGATGTCCACTGCGTTCGTGAAACTGAACGTAAATGAATTCTCCTGTGTAAAACTCCCTCTGGTAGTCTTACGGGAAGGAGATGGACCTGTGTATTTTATGACAATGAACTCATTCAATCATTTGTTTATTTATTCAGTACAATGTGGGATATTTCTCTCTGAACTGTGCTAGATGCTGTACCTACTTTTGGCCGCTGTTTCTCTTGGTTCATAACACAATTTCCCTACAGAGAGATTTCCTTCCCCCAGACTTAAAAGATTTGCAGGAATTTGTTGTCTTATTAAGAGCTTTAATCCAGCTTCACATAACTGGCATTCACTTTTGTCTTCTTGAATTTCTCACATTTTTACTGGCTCTTTTGCTTCTTCCTTCATGATCACTCCTATTCACAAAGACTATACAATTTGCAATGTTTAGTTTATATCACATTTTTTTTCCCCACACACAGTTCACTACATCTCTGAAACACACACTCTTCATCTTTTAGAACTATTTTCTTTTTAACCCTGGCAAATCTGCCTCTTGGGATTTTCTGTGATTAAAGACTTGGTTTAGAATTCCTTAAGCAATTGCATTAATTCCACTGGTGATACTATCCTTCCTCATACTTTCTATTATTATTTCGTGTAGTTTTTTCCCCATGCAAGTTTTATCTGCATCTTTTTCTGAGAGCAGCTGCTTTCTTTTGTTCGTTCCCTTTCTTCACGCAGTTCTGCTCTTCTTTGTCTTTCCACTACACGTTTGGAAGTTATCAGCAGTTTGTGCAAACCTATTAACTTTGAATTCAGAGGCGGTTAGGCATTAAAGTATCTCTCAGTAGACTATGGCTTTTTTGAATAGCAGTTTTTGGCTCTCTTGGTTACTGAAAGAGCTCCAAGGTAGCGCTGTAGAAGCTTACTTTCATAATTTGATATGAAACTTTCCAGAAAAGCTTTGCATTCTGATGACTTTCAGCAAAAGGCGTAGCTAAAATGGTCTGTTTCTTTAGCTTCGTATTTCATAATGGTCTTTTTTGTTTTATAAAACTTTGTATGTATTTTTGTCAAGTTTATTAACTTGTCATTCAACTTCAACCTGACAAGTCAGCAGACTGCTCTTTGTCCCTACTCTCTTTGTATTGGCTTGAGCAGTCTTACGAGGAGTCACAGTCTACCGAAACAGCTTACATCAATATACAACAAACTTTCCTGCATCCATTTCTTAAAGACCTGACACAAACGCTTAATTCAAGTGGTCTGCACTGTTCTAGCTTTATTAACACACTTCTCCACATAATTGCATAAACAGAGTTTCACTTACGCATCTTTAAAGTTAGGATTAGGACCTTATAGATAGAATGGCATCAGTGTAATTACATAAAAAGAAAGAAAAAATATGGTTCTAGTTACCTTTCTTTGTCTTGTAGGGTCCTCCATTGGGGTGTATATCTTGTAACGGGATGGATACTACCTTGGCTAGGCCAGCATTCATCATATATTGATACAGACGTTTGAAAGTTCTCTCACAAAGACCCTAATGCAAAGAGAAATGGCAAAAGTCATTGCAGGCCAAAAGTCTCACCTCCAGGTGATTAGTATCAAAAGCATTCATACTGCCCATTCTTAAAACACAGTATTTTAGGGTAGGCTATCAAAGAAAGATCTTAAAAGCCTGCTAGTGCAGACACCAGGCAGAGCGTGAGATGCTTCTGGATTGCATTCTATCCCTCCAACTCTACTGTCCAAACAGCAGCAGCAGCATTCAAGTAAGAATTGCATAATGATATCCATTAACAAAACTTTTCTAAATCAAATAGAACTCCCTGCTTATCACAAACATTAACCTGATCTAGTAGGTTAAGATCCTCCTTTTGATACCCTACCCCAAAATATTGTGCAACTTTAACAGGCAGTATGAATGACTGCCTTTGAGAATAATCATCTAGATTCTATGTAAGTGAGAATTTGAAAGAGATTAATGAACCTCACCAGTTCTTCCCTCAAGTTTCCTAATGTTTCCATCTGGTTTGAACGAGCACTTAGCATACTTGAGAGCTTCTCCATCAGAATATCATATTTGCTCCTCCTAATCAAGAAAAGAAAATTATTTTATGTGTAAGCATGCATATAACTTTATAAACATGAGTTATACCTTTACGAAATTTCAGTCACTAGAGAAAGTATGCTGAAGTCTTCTCAGATTGGTTTAGAAATTGTAGGGTTTTTTTCCTTCTGTGAATAGCACGTGAGAGAATTTGACACTAAGAAAAGACCCCAACTGAGGGAACAGGGACTAATTCCAGGCTGTTACTTCATTGGCAATCCACAGAAGCACAAGTTCTAACCATAAACAAGAGAAGAAAACAAACAAAAAAAAAGATCTACTAGAGATGTGTTTGAAGTGAGAACACTCAAAATTAAGAGAATGATTAGTGCTACAATACGAAGAGTTAAGTATATGTCGGCAAGCGACAGGCACTAGAATACCCTATTGTTTATAGCTCCAAGACAAGTAAGCTTTAACCATCCAGCATTTGGAAGAGGAGTTAATAAACAAATTGAGAAAGGTCAATACCAGGCAACTTTGATGGTTCTGTGACAATAGAGCAGACTCTTCTCACAGGTCACAGACTACCCAGGAGATCTGTAAAACATCTGAGTGGCACATACCTATCAACATGAAAGCGAGTCAGAAGTAGAAGAATTGAGTGTTGCTGTGCTCCACTTGGTAGTCTTATGACATGGGACTGCATTGTTATGAGACCGTTTCTGTCCAATACTCTTCGGTGATAATGAATTTTTCCAGCATCCACTCTAAAGAAAAGACGGCAAGATATCTATAGGCATAGGAACTTCTGCAAATAAATTCTAATTACCCAGTACCCCAAAACATTTTACCTATATTACCTATGGTCTTAGCTATGTATGTTATGTTAATTTTCAAAGTGACAATCTCAAAATTAGGAAGTACCCAAATTAAGATAACCTGTGAAATTGATTTTTGTAGTTAATCCAATTAAACAGAAATACCTCTGATTTTAACCTACAGCCTCTATGCACAATCACCATGTCATGACATGGTTTGATGAGACAGCTGAACCAACATTGTATCCCCATGCCCTCCTCCTCCAGCCTCTCTTTCTAACTCCTCGCTACACCACAACCACTGCTCCCCTTGTAATAGCTCTGGTGTTCATCCCACTCCTTGGTGAGCTGACTCAGGCCACTGAACTGACAGAAAAGTACCCACAGAAGATTTCCCCTCCACCCCCATCATCTCAGTTACCTGAAAGAGCTTCCTAAGTGGCAAAAACCAACGCCAGCATGGTTTCCTAGCTACATATGACTCATCTCCTATAAGCAGCGAATCTTAACAGGAATGCTAATATCCTCCAGCACTGCAATGCCAAACCAGAAGCCCCCTCAGAGGCTGTGCAATGCTACTCCATCAACAAAACACACGGTCTAGTCTGGGAGCTGGTAACTCACGCTCCCATTTCGGTCATATAGAGGAAGATGTCACATGGGGCAAATGCTGGGGACAAAAGGTGGGCACGCAAGAATTTTGTCAGAACTTGGGCAGGATAAGATGCTTACTCAGCAGTTTAGAAAAAGAAATTAAAATCATCATTTCATCCCAAATTTGAAGAAAAAGCGATTCAGAGAAAGCAAGAACTTCCACAAATTAGAAATGTGTATTGACCCAATAGACAATCTCTGTTCCCATGAGAAAAATATCAGGAAGTATAACGAACTCAAGGAAGAGACCAGTATCCTTCTAGCAATACAGGCTCCAGGAACCCAGGGCTCCTGGTAGTAAGGATGAGACACTACCAATACAGATAGGAGTTTAAATCAATACACAAGAATTCTTAAGTGGACAGATCTTTATAAATAACCCATGGAAACTGATTAATCCATATAGCAAAATATAAACTTACTTGAAAGCCCCACTGTGAAGGTCTCTCTGAAGCTCCCCTTGCCACCTAGCACGACCTAAACGCTCCAATATACAGTAGGAGAAGTCAGGGAGTTTTAAGTCAGGGTCCCCCTCCCAGCCTATTAAAGCTCTGTAACGCTGGTCTTGGGAAGCAACAATGACTAGTTTCTCTCCCCATCTAAGAAACGGAAGGGAAAGTAATAAATTATTATTAGTTCCATAAAAACAGAGAGATCAATCACTTCTTCCCCCCCCCCCCCCCCCCCCCCC
>RSEF01000014.1:15459692-15546693 GCA_003993805.1 Himantopus leucocephalus | reverse complement strand
CCCCCCCCCCCCCCCAACACCGTTCTTGATATAACCTGCACAAACTGAGCGAGGACTAAATTTTAAAACTTAAGTTAAAATCTTTTAATGCCAAATGTAAGGATTTCACTCACTTTTCAACAGCTTCTATGTAAGTATAACATGGCTGCAGATCCTTCCTCCTTATCTGATCAGTGATATCTACTCTCTCTTTGAAATACTGGCAGGAACCTTGTATGCCATCTTTATTATCCAAAATCATGTGGACAGGATAAATGTCATCTGAAGGAACAGGATCTCTTTTGGTTTCCAGTATCCCTGTTTCAAGGTCTATTTCTTCATAACTGAAACAAAGGCAGAGAGCCAACATTTAACCAAGCAAGGGGAATTTGGAACTGAAATATAAGATAGTCACAAACAATGCCGATGCCTCCATGAAATATCTTGGAAAAATGAAACTCTTTTGAAACCTCAAAACTGGAAAAAACACAAAGAACAGAGTTTCACTCCTCGAGTACGACCAAAGCTTATCAGCGTGCAGAGTGCATGAGGCAGGAGGAGGGAAATACCTTATTTGTTCTTCAAAAATTAAAGGATATTGAAGTGGCAAAATAAAAGAAACATCTATAAATACTAGTTTACAGAAAAGGAAAACAACAGGTACATCCACCCTGGTGAACAGGGACGTATAAATTCTGCTCGTGCCTCAGTGGTAAACAGTCATGAGAGCGGAAACCTCCTCAGGACTCCTCTACGGCCTTCAAACCCCGCTCCGCCCCGCCCGCCGCCAACCGGCTGCTTCAGCGCTCCCTCAGCGAGGCCCGAACGGCCCCGGGGGAGGAGCGGGGCGGCGGGGCGCCAGCGGGGCGGCCGGCGGACCAGGCCGGAGGGATCCCCGGCCGAGGGGCAAGCCCTGCCCGCCCGGCGGGAGGGGGAAAGCGCGGGAGGAGAGGAGAGGAGAGGGGGCGGCTCTGCCCGGAGCGGCCCTCACCGGTCGTGCAGGCGGAGCGGCGGGCGCGCCCGCGGCAGCAGGTAGAAGCTGACGTCGGGCTGGGCGCTGAGGGCGGCCCAGAGGAGCTGCTGCGTGGCGGGCTCCAGCGGCAGCGGGAAGGGCGGCGTGCGGGCGCCCAGGCGGTGCCACAGCGCGCCCGGCGTGATGCCGTCCAGCCCCTCCAGGGCCACCTCGTCCAGCAGCGCCCACAGCGCCTCCATCCCCGCCGCCGCTTCCGGGTGTGAGGCGGCGCGCGGGAAGTGAGGTCACCGCCCGCGACGGTAACCAAGGGAACGGCCAAACAGGGCAGAGGCGGCGCGGCCTTGGCTCGGCCGTTCCTCCCCGTCGCGCTCCGCCCAGCCTTTGCCGGGTCTCCGTCCGGCGGGGGCTCTGCCCCCGGGTTTCTCCTGAGCCCGGTGCCTCGGGGGGAGTCGGGCCCGAGGGCGAGGGCTGTGTGAGTTCAGCCCCAGCGCCGCGTTACCTCAGCGAGGGCGCGGGAAGGGGCAGTGCGTTAGCAGAGTTACGCTGCTGTCGGTAAGAGACGAAAGACGGGGTTTCCTTTTTTTTTTTTTTTTTTAAGGCACAGAACTAAATTAAATGTTTGGGTGGCAAGTTTAAACCTCTGCGTGTATAAGAGGGCACCCTACCACAACGTGCAGCAGCGACTCTGGGATAGGTGGTGGGAATTGCTGGAAAAATTTGTATTTCCTGAAAGGCAAGCAAGGTAAAATCTTCAATTAAACACTTTAAATGTACACAGCCTCAGTGAATAAGTTCCAGAATTAACTGACCTCATGAGCAGTAGCAATTCAGGAAAATCATCTTACAGTTGGGCTTTGGGCATGGCCCTTTCAGCCTGTGCCCCAGAATTGACTTTTTTGTCAGTTCTTATAAACCCATTATAGCATATGCCTTCCATTTTTAGTATTTTTTGGCCCTTCAGTAGATTTTTAAGGGTTCTGAAAAACAAGTAAAATAAGTTCCTCTGTTCTTCAGGAACTTTGTTTACTATGCTGACAGTTTTATGCTTTGTTGAAGGAGGAACTTTTTTCAGATTATAGCATTCTTGTCTATTGAGGGTGCAAAACCAGTAGTACTCTATAATAGATAATTTCTATACTTCATTGTGACAATTATGTTCTCATTTCAGCTTTATATTAAGGATATGGTGACTGACTTTGATGAAAAACATGATGAATACTTAATATCCCTTCAGCAGAGAAACCGGTAAGATATAGAATTGTTACCACCATTGAGTATGTAGTATCTGTTGTGTACCATCTAACATAGTATCTAATCTCAGCAGTTGTGAATATTGGCTTAAAAACTTGGTTTTTAAACTTCTGATGCAAAGTCTGAGTTGCTGTGTCTTAAAACATTCAGGTGATTGTCTTTTCTTCCCACTGTTTGCTAAGTACATCAAAGCTCCTATTTCTAGAGGAGGTCACGATATTTCTTCAGCATATTTAAAAATATAGATAAATTTATTAATAAAATAGTTCTTGTTTCCATGGCTTGCAGGGAAGATTTTTGTTTATAGAGCAAGAGGTTTTAGATTCAGAAGTAATTGGCAACTCACACTGTGTGAGGATGTTGTTATGAGGCAAAGTTTTTATGTTGTCAGAAATACAGAAAATTGCATGCAGAAGTTGCATTAAGTTAAATGTGCAAAGTCAGGTTCTGTTGAGGTGGGAGGTAAGGACATGGAGGTGGCTTTTGCAAACTTCTATATCTTTCAAACAAGTTTAAAGCATTTATTTTAATCTTTGTTCATATGAATCTTCTTGTTATTGTGCCCTAGACAGTAATTTCATAGGTTAATTCAGAAAGGCCTACAGAACTTTCTGCTGGATTCCCTCCTTTACCACAAGTTATAAGATTTGTACACAAATTTGTACTCAAATTCTATAACATAATAAATGGTTTGGTGAAAAGACCAAAAAAACCCTCCAAAAGCCACAATTATGTTAGAACAGCCAATTTTTGTGAACACGGGTTTCTTTTGTATTTAGTTTCCTAAAGCGGCTTTAGAAAAGGATAAAACAAATTATATAATAATACACCCCTGGGGGACTTTGGCCTGTTGATTGAACCACCCTGGAGTCAGAGGGAAACCAGGAAGCAGCATGCAGGGGCAGCCGGAAATTGTCACTCACATGGCTGCAACCCCCTGGCCTGAATGTCACCTCACCGAAGGAATTAGGATGGACCGAGTATAACCCATGGTGACAGGAGGGAAGACGAGACTTGGAAGTGGAAGGGTAGGTGTTTCACTGAAATTGAGCCTGGGGAAGGGCGTTTTTTAATATTATTTTAACCAGACTTCAAGTTTCTGCAGTATCTTTAACTGCATGATTGATTGGGGGTTTCCCCCCTCAAGTTTCAAAACACAAATAATCTTTTTTCTTTCTCGTTTTTTTTTCTTGAATAAAGCTCAACCATTTTTAAGCTTTTTGATATTCTAAGTAAAACTCTGAAATATTCTCAAGAGGAAAGGTTAAATATACTAAATACCAAATGGAAAAATAAAATGAGAAACAATACAGAAAAAAATCTCAGAAGGAAGAGGCTTGGTCAAACTTCACATGTCACAGCGTGTGGGTACTCATACAAGCATTACAGAACAGGAGCAGGTCCTGGAAGCTATATGCTGAAATTGTTGTTTGGACTAGGAACTTATTTTTTAGCTTTGTGACGTTGTGTGTTTTTTGCATTTGTTGCTAATCTGACATCTGTATATGCTCTGCGTAATGATGAATTACTATCCTTTCTACTTCAGGCTACTGAGACGTTTAAAAAGAAAGGATCCTATACAAATCAAACTGGAGCAGTTAGAACAAGGATTTTCTCTGTATCTGAACGGAGCTAATTCAGAGCTGAGAAATTACCGCCGAAAAATCAACTCACATGGCTGCCTTAAAAATGAGACAAAGACCACCAGGCCAAGCGGTGAGTTACATGAGAGTTTTACAGAGATTGCAGTCAAGCGCTATTTTAAACATTTACTCATCAGAGCTGTAATTCAGTCGGTAAGGTTACTGGTCGGGCTGTGATAAGGAGGTAGTAGCATTCGAGCTTGGTGGAATGAAATTCCACGGAACTCTTTCATCAGACTACTTAAGCTGGTTGTATGAAAGGAATGGTCTCTGCAACACCCTATCAATTTCTTAGTTGATACCTAACTAATTCCAAAGTTTAATTTCCAAAGTTCAATTTTCCTAACTAGAAGATTAGAAATGTATATAAATTGTCAGTGTGAAATAATGGTATACCTTTGTCTGATACATAACATCATTAATAGGCTTTAAAATCTGATGGACTTCAATGTTATCTGAGTCTAGTGTCCTGTAGACAAATGACATTTGATGACATAGACTATATCAAATTATATCCAGTAATAGCTGCATTAAGCTCATAAATATGTTTAAGCTGTAACAGTCAACTTAAAAGACAGCTAATCTTTATTTAAATATTTGAAGTAAAGAAAATTTACCATTTTCTGCAAGTGATTAGCTGCCTTTATTTAAAAATGTGTATTTTATTTCTAATTTAAGTCTGTCAGTCATAGCAATGTAGTGACAGGAATAATTTTTCATGTATGAGGTATAAAGTGTGAGCTTACTGGCTTTCTAATCTATTTAGCATGGTGAAAATAAAGTTGATTTCACTAAATCCCTGTGTAAAGCACTTTACCAACCTTAGGCTGTTATCCTCACGCTTGCTACAACTTGTCTCTTAGAGTGTATCTTTTTAATCTATTGCTGCGTAGTGTCTGCTTAAGCTTTATTTTTACTTAAAAATTAAGACAAAGAGTTTAAAAGGTTACTTAATATTTATTATGATTGAAAGTTTATTAATCTCAACAATACTGGAAACTAACTTTTCTTTCAGTAACTGTTCTAACCATGATTCTAACCTTTATCTCTTTTTCTGTTTTCCTGCTACACTGGGTACATACTATTTCTTTTCAAATGTAAGTGTGTTCAGGCTTAGCTGTCTCTGTATAATTTCTTGCAGGTTGTATGGGGTGGTGATGGGGAATCAGCTAGTCACCTGGTTTCACTATTCTAGATAAGAGTAAAAACTTGTGTGTAATGATGCTAGAAAGTTCGTGTTCTTGAGTACTGAAAAAAGAAGGCAATGGTGTCACACTGGCATGATATACCTTTAGGTAGCTAAAGAGGGTGTAAAGCAACGTCTTTGACTTTTTGGTCCAAAAATTGTGGAGGGATATTGTGGCAGCAGCTGTAATAGAACTCGGTCAGGAGAAATTTCCTCTGAAAGTTCTGCTCTGCAGCTGTTATCGCTGAGCTTAACCAAAGTTGGTTGGTTTTATGGTTGCTTAATGCCATTTGATTCAGTTAAGGTAAAATGCTTCAGCTTGTCTTAGGGACCTCTAAAGACTTCAGTGGCAGTCTCTGTTCCTTTCCTCAACTCCATCAATTTAGAGACACTAGCATTATCTCTGCAGAAGAGAACTCAAGAGTTTTGCTGTTTCTTAGCTCTCCGATGTTGTTATTTTAAACATGTGTAGCTGCAGTGAAAGATACCACGCTGTTGTTTTTCTTCTTCCATTTGATTTTACCACTAGAGTCCAGAGTGGGAGTCATTGGTGATCTGTATAAGCGTCTTGCCTGGGGGCAGTACCTTAGCAATTTTGTGGTCTGTTTCATTTCTAGGCGTTTCTTCTTAATGACTGAATATGATTTTACTTACAGAAATTATTTCTAGCTGAGATACGGCACTGAATTTTCTTCCCTATCCATCTCCCATGAGAGTTATTGCATCGTTTATTACTTCTACAGCATCCATCTATGGGATTTGCCTTCACTGAAAAATTAGGAATGTGTGATACTTAATAACACAGAATGAGCACAAATCCCTCCTTGTGGTTCCTGAAAGTGTCATCATAAATCTATTTGTCTGGACTATTTTCTTTGTCTGTGTTCCCTAGGAGTAACTAATGATAACAGTGATGGATGAACTTTTTACGCTTAGGTTTGGTAAATGAATTAAAGTAAATGATGGGCTTACAAGGCAGTGAAGCTGATTTCTAGGTATACTGTCATTTCTTTAGGTGTATAACCCAGACATAGTTTCACAACCATGTATGTACTTCCAGTGAACATTGGTGTGGTCACAAAGACGTGGCTTAAGAGTAGCATGGGGTCTCCTTTGATTATGACTAATGTTTTGATGATGTACTGCTTAGTTTTTGGCTACTACAATAGGCACGGTCAGCTCAAGTCTCTATGGAAATGACACCAGTGGACCTATTTTGTGTGCCAAACCAGGTAGTAGTTGGTATTCACATCTTATCCATCCTATGAGAAGGACGTTCTTGTTCTAAAGTAATGTTTGTAGCTCAGACGACTAGCTCAGCTGCATCAGTTTCTGCCTGGGACTTGAACTACTGTTTTTCCGGGTTTAGAGAGACCTTGTCACATGAATCCATCATAAAACACTCAAACAATTCTGAGAACCAAATACTCAGCAGTGGCAGCATGAGTGTCTGTCCCCGTTTCCTGCTTACATTTATAGCATACATGAGCAGCCTTCTGGGTAGTTGCTCGGAAGAGATGGATTTCTTAGGAATTGAAAGTACAAGGTGCTTCCAGTTCTGTCCCAAAGCAGTGACTGAATCAGACCACAGTACTAGCATTGTAATCTCAGGACAGTTCACCCTCAGTGCTAGAAGAGCCCTGTAGCAATCAGCACCAATGCTAATGACTGCAAAGTGTTTCTGGAATTACTTAGGAGGAGCCTAATGGAGCAGCAGGAGCTCTAGTTGGAAGGGCTGTTTTTTTTCCTTGGAGCAATCCATTCCTTTTCCCCTCTGTTCTCAGTCCTGTTTTAGGCCTAAGAGACAGATACTTTCTGCTGAAGCAGTAGAACAACATCTGGTTCTTCTTGCTCTGTAATTTTATGATCACTCTAAATTGACATAAGCATACACTCTTCCCCCAAGAACTGTCCTACCCTGTGCCTGTCCTCTCCTACCTGCTTGTACCACTTATGCAATCTGGTTCTCATGGTGAATCAGATTGCACAAGTGACTACAATTATAAGTCATCTTTCTTTTATGTTTTTCCTCAGTTAAGACTTGCCCATATCAATTCTCTGAACGGTTCACTGCACAGGCACATGTAGCGTTGTCCAACCCAAAAAAGAAAATGTGGTATAGAGAGTTGTAATGAGCAACCTGATCTAATTTTGAAGCAATCCCTGCTTTGAATGGAAAGTTGGACTAGGTGACCTCCAGAGGTTCCTTCCAAACTAAATCTTTCTGTGATTCTATGACCTTTGTAGGACGACTCCTTCTTTTATTGGTAGTGCTGTTTCCTGCTGGCTTAGGGTGACCATTAAATTATGGCTTAAAGAAAAAAGGTTTTGCATCAGCTATTTTTCTCCACTGAGAAGAAATGGAAGCTGTAAATCTGTCTTGGACATAGGAAACGAGATGCCTTTATTTAGGATGCTATTGAGAGTGTTGGTGATGTCCTTGCTCCATTAAGGATGCTGATGTGACCTGCAGGACGTTTGTCTCTCTGTCTCAATTAAAGCAGCTTCTCAAAAATCCATTGTTCTACTGTAAGTTGGGACCATTTCCAGCACAGGAACCCTTACTTCTTCTTGATCACATACAGAATTTTTGCAGAAGTTCTGGAACCAACTATTCCTTGCCTTAGACGTGAAGGAAAATGATTGTTTGTCCTTCATTTATGACTTGTACACAAAGAATCCTTCTCTGCACAGTATGTTAAATACCTAATACATTCTGTTTAGTCTGCCAATACCTTGTGTTTCCTTAGTTTGAGAGTAAATACATGCAATTCCTTTGTAAACCCAGTGTATTGCCTGTTGTTCACTGGGACCCTGTCTATCAGAGTCTGCCTTCAGTAGTATGGGTTCTGGGCTCAGCTGGCTTCCTAATGTTAGGAAGCTAGCAGTTAGAATGATGTGTCCCCCTATTCTAGAACATATTTCTATACTTTCATATCAATGAATATGGAGCTTCACTTGCTGTTAAGCTAGTGTATCTTTAAACAATTCATTCTCTTGAATACACATGATGATGACTGTCCCTGAAGAGGTTCAAAATTCCTGCTACTAAGACACGAGTAGCCAGTATCTGAAGTGGAATGCCTTTTCAGTTGTTGATACCGTTCACATGTCAAAGACTTACTCTTCTGTCCTCATCTGGGGGAAAAAAAAAACAGAAAAGAACACAAACTAAGGTGTATATTGTCAAATACCGTACTTCTGTTTTCTGTCTTCTAATTCTTGTCTCTGTGTTCTGAAAAACCAGCCCAGCTAGAAGAGAGTGAGTTGCAAGAATGTGGCACACAGACTGCACCAGGCAAAATACAACGCAGAAGTTGGCTTCAGGTAAGAAGCAGTTGGAAAGAATGCATCATTGAACTAATTCTTAGATATCTGTTAAATAATTTTAGGGGAAATTGGTTGCAACTAGCAGGTGGGACTTGCATAGAGTCTGACCCTTGGTTTGGTCTGGATACTGAGTGACAATGTGAAATGATACCCTGGCCTGTTTTGTGTCTACTTTGAAACCTAAAGAGGCAAATCTCATGGAAAGGGTCCGGTTTCAGTAACATTCATCACAGAAACTTCAGCCATGCTTGTGTAACGACAGTGTGCATGTTTTGATTGCATCCTAATTATGAGGTAAAACAAATTAATTTGAACCACTTTTGCAGCCACGTCTCACATTTACAAAGGCAAAGAAATCTTTGTGGTTGAATGCTTATGGCATAACATTGCCCCCTGATTATATTTTAAACAAGAGTAGTATATCTTCAAAAAATTGCAATTACTTCAAGTAGTCATTTTCATCCATAGACATTACAGAATCACAGAATTATTGTGGTTGAAAGGGAACTCTTGAGGTCATCTGGTCCGATCTCTGTGCTCAAGCAAGGTCAGTTAGAGCAGGTTGCCCAGGACAGTGTCCAGTCAGGTATTGAATACTCTACAGACAGAGACTCCACAGCCTCTCCAGGAAACGTGTTCCAGTCTTTGATCACCCTCACAGTAAATTTTCTTCTTCTGTTTGGATGGTTTTTCATGTTTGTTTGTTTTTGTTTTTTTTTTTTTTTTAATTGGAGTTCATTGCCTCATGTCCTATCAGTGAGTAGATACCTGTCAAGTATATATACACAGTGAAGAGATCCCTCAGAGCCTTCTCTTCCCCAGGCTGAAGAGTCCCAGCTCTCTCAGCATCTCCAGCAGAGCACCTTTGCTTTTTGGCTTCTCAGTCCCCTAGGCACTCTAGAAATCTCCTAGATTGCTCAAGCCCTGCTGTGCTGTCTTTCCAGCAGGTATCAGGTTTGTTAAGGGTACCCCATGAGGACAAGGGTCTTTGAACTTGCGCATTTTTCCAGGTTTTTGAGGAAGGCCTCATCGACTTCTTCCTGATCAGGTCTATAGCAGATGCCCACTATAACGGCACCCCGTCTCCTAGTCTTGACTCAGAAGCTCTTGACTGACTCCTGACCTGTTCCTTGCAGAGCTCCATGCATTCCAGCTCTCTCTCACGTAAAGGATGACAATGCCTTCTCAGCTTGTCTTTCTTAAAGAGTCTGTGCCTGTATCCATCCATCGCAGCACTCCAGTCTTGTGAGCTATCCCACCATATCTCTGCGATCCCAATGAGGTCATAGCCCTGTAACTGCATACAAGCTTCTAACTCCTCCTGTTTGTTCCCCATGTGTTTGTTCTCCATTCGTGTAGATGCGTTTCAGAGAGGCACCCACACATGCTGGTGCCCCAGAAGAGGCTTGAGAGCTTTTGCCATAAGGTTCTTCCACCAGCACTTCTTGCAGCACTTCATGCTTGTGCTTTAAGTCATTGCACTTCAGCTATTTTGTTGGTTGCTGTATCCCTGCTCTTATCATTTTTTCACTTAGCTGGTGAGGTGAGGGGGAGGAGAACCCTGATGGGCACTTACCTTGGTGCCAGACTCTGGGGAGAGCAGCAGCAGGTGGGGAGTTTGACTAGGGCAGTTAAACCATAATGCAGGGGCCTAAAGGTGAGCTCAGGGAGGGCAGAAACCTTCTGTGGAACAGAAGGGAAAAAGGTTGCTTGATGTAGATATTGTTATGTAAAATGTGATGATTATTCTTTTTGTACTGCTGATAGCACAAAAGATGTCTAATTTCTTTGAATGCTTCTTTTAACAGAAAATTCAAAAGATGTCTAATTTCTTTGAATGTTTCTTTTAACAGAAAACTGTGGAGATTAAAACAGAAAGGGGTGCTAAACTCCGCATTAAACCACCTCTTGACTACTCTGAGGATTTTGAACCTTATGAAAGCTTGAGTGTGGAGACAAATGGTGATGATCCTCTCCTTTACTCCCAGGTACAATTGGCAGTTGCTTTCTATTGTTCATGGTAGCGTCAATTGAAATGTGAACGGGCAGAGCATGCAAACCCAGTATATAGTGTTTCTTTCACTAGATGATTTTGCATTGATGAGATGTGACATAAAGAAGGAAAAAATGAAAAGAAAAATTAAAACTACTTTGAAAATCTTATCTCAGTCAACAACACTGTAACGTGTTAAGTCCTAATTTAAAGAGGTAGAATATTGTCTGTGTTGTATAGAACCAAGGTATTTCATGCAAAGAGACTCTTTAAGTTCACTTAATGGTTGTTCACATGAATGTCACTCTTGGCTGTCAGGTTAGAGAAAGCTTTAACAGCAACGTTTTCAAGGTTTAGGTTAATTTTTGAATAATCGTGCTAAAATTGTTGCATTACATTATTTTACCCAACAGAAGTCAGAGTAAAGTTTTTAAAATATTATAATCAATACAGTTGCTTTCCATCAAGGGTTGTTATTGTATTGACTCCGTTGTTTGACAGTTCAGCCTTCTGTTTGGTTGCTAGTGGAAGTTTGTTCTAGCACACTTCACAAATGTCCTGTCATTAAAAAAATTAATAAATGGACAAAATTTTATGAAGGTTTTTCTGTCTAACTGATTAATGATACCAGTAAAGCTTTTCTGGGTAGTGGAGTAGCATCTACATATGAAACTGTCTACAGATTGTACCACTGACATCAAACAAACTGCCCAAGCATATTTTCCTAACTTGCATCTTTCTACCTTTCCTATACTGCTTTTGAGATTATGATTCTTTTTTTTTCCTCTACAAACCAGTAACTTTTTTACAATGATGGATATTTATAATCATTTATGTGTAACTAGTAAGCTAATAATTTTAAAGCAAAACCCCACTTTTCTTTGTATCCCAGGTGGAAATACTTTTGGTTTTCCTGAAGCTATAATTTGTTTTCTTGAATGTCTTGTTACAATGCAGATGTCATGAGGTTTCAAACTAAAAGAAAGCCTGTAAAGTTCCCTATCAAATAGCCGCAAATATTAGTCTTGACTGTCATAAAGACATGCCCAATATCAAACCTCGGGTTGCTTATAGACCTTCTTTTTAACTTAAGTTTGCCTGCTCTTTGTAATATGTTTCTGTCAACAAGTGTAATCTGTAGCAGAAGAGCAGCTTGAAGCTTTCATTGCGTACTGAACAAACACTGTCACAGTTCATTTGCACCTAACATAGCTTCAGGTTTTCATTTTACTGACACAGTTTGCTTACCTATAGTTATCTCAAAACTCTAATACCAACAAAGTAGAGAGAAAAGCATTTAAGATAGGCAAGGTCTTTTCACGTTGCATTCATAAAAATACAAGGCTCTCCAGCATCATCTATGCTGTTTGTGGCCTATACTGAGAGAGACAGGGTAGTTTTTTCCACAGTAAATTTCAAAATAGATTAATTTTTGTATAAAATCCTGTTACAGTATGTCCACTTAAAAAAAAAAAAAAAAATCTGTGCAAACTGGAAGTTTAGTCCATTAGACCACAGGTCTTTTCTTTGAAATACGTATGTGTACAAGACAGGTCTATTATCACCTCTCCAATAGCTTATAAAGAAGTTGGTATTACATTAGCTTTGCAGTCTTGTGATGGCATTTGGAAAATCTGGATTGCAGCAAGTCTTCAAACAGCGAGCCAAAAGATATTACAATCTAACTGTCTGAGACTGGAAAAATATATTCCCTTGCCCTCTCCATTACTTACCTCCTATTTGTAACTTATTCCTAAAAATTGGTTTTGCACATAAAAATTCCCTTGACCTACAGAATTTTCCTGCAAGGATTCTGATGAGAAGGAACAAAGGAGTTGTAGGATGATTTTTCTTTACAAATCCTCATCAGAGTGAAGACATGACACAGGAATGTGAATATTTTTAGCTGTATCATGGCTCTGAGTTCATGAGAAGATTTTTCTTTCTCCGAGGGGAGGAAGAGGCAGCCACACTGGTTTATTTTAAAATACATGTTTGAGCTTTTCTGACAAATCTGTTTGAATTGTACCAGAAATTGAGAAGAAGCTTGCAAATCAGTACGGAAGAGAAAAAGATGGAAGAAGACTCTCCTAGTGATGATTACGACTCTGTTGAAGAGGATGTGTTTTCAGAACCATCTCCTACCGAGGAAACAATTACAAGCTTTGGAAGCCTTCAGTTGTGTAGCAGTAGATCATTGCAGAAAGAAGCTTCTGAACATCAGGATGCTGGCAAATGCTCTAGCCTTGATTCTGGTGCCCTTACTGTGTTGGAGTTCAACCAGGATCAAAGTAGTAAGTCTCTGTGTATTATGCACTACTACAGCACTGTAATAATTCTTTGAGAGCATTACTTTTAAGGGAATCACTGCTGGTTAATCATGGTTACTTCATACTCTGATGAGTTTTCATGCTTTTCAGGAAACCTGTTGCTTTAATCTCCTGATTTGGGAGGCTTGCATCCTCTTACTTACTAGGTTAAGAAACTTTTCGCAAATACAAAGATATAGCCCCGGTTAACCCACTTGCATCACCAGGCCTAGACAGTTGAACTAAGATTGTCTCAGACTGTCTGTGAGATTTCTCGAGAGGTTATTATTATTTTAATATATTTTTGAACTGTTTTTGCAGTAATCCAGGCAGCCAAATCTTCCCAGTCTCAACTTCCTCCATTTCACATCCTGGGTGCTGGATGACTGTCATCATAGCATGTGCTATTCATCCCTGATGAAAAATGTATTAATTCGAGAAAACAAATCTCTCTGGCTCTGAGCCACTTCTTTTTGTCAGGTCTTCTCCTTTGGAGACCTCAATGTCCAAACCCCAAACCAGGCATGAGACGTTTACCTTGTTAAAGGTAGAGAGTTCAGGCAGAAACCAGGCCTTGACCTACATTCAGGATTTCTCAAAATTCCCTCCCCGCTCATTTCAGGTGCATTCATTGGTTTTGGGTTTTTTTGTTGGTTTTTCTTCTCTTTTCCTTATCCATAGTTAATTCCTTAACTTAAGAGGAGCAATCTTTGAATGAATTGTGTAAAGGAGTGTTCTTCTTATTATCACAGAGGTGAGTGGAGTGTGAATGGGGAGAGGTGGCAGAAGAAGAGATAGGAACAAGGGATGGAGCAGAAGTGAGAAGATCTTTGGGAGAATGCATTTTTTTTTTTTCCAGAGGGAAGTTTCAAAGCTGTGATGCAAACAATGGAGGCATTAATAATTCTCAAATGAAAAAATGAAGAAATACTCTTATAAACTATGCTACACAGCCCTCTCCACCTTTGAGACTTCTAAATAAGACAGCATTTTAGTCTGTATTTTAAGAATTTACTTTGGTATATCTATGTTAATAAGTGACTCAGGACTTTTTTTTATTTTTGCTTTTCTTGACAGTAATGCAGGTCAATATCTGGTACAGATGAGATATATTGGTACCTTATAGTGATATATCTTATTTTGTTTCATGAAGTCAGTGCAAGCCATGCATATGTACTTCTACATCAATAGAACAGGATCAGTGAAAGGGAGGGAGGATGCAGGTTATCACTTTGCCAGCATAAAGCAGCAAAATTTTAGCAGTTAAGATCCAATAAGTTGTCCCTGGCTAGCTGCCCCTAAATAGCTCTCAAGTTGATTATTTCTGTTCCCTTATTGTCTTGCAGACGTGAAGCCACCACGAGTTCTCTCGGCAAAAAGAAAAGATAATGCTGAAAAGTACATTCCTGTCAGACCGATCGTGGTAAAAAATAAAATCACTCGGCCATTTTCTGCTGAGTTCTTGCAGCAGGAAAGACATGAAAGAATTTGTTCTAGTAAGAAATAAGAATATCTAATGTCAATAAGGAGAGTTTTCATGCTTTTTTTCCCCTCTGGCTCAGATATAATTTCAGCACACATCTGTCACTATGTGATTTTTCTTAGCTGTTGTCCTTTTTTGGGGGGTGGGGTGGTGGTGTTTTTACAGCCTTGAGTGTTTTGACTTAAGTGAAATTGTGAGAAAGTCCAGAGCCTGTATACTTTGTATACTTTAGTCTTCTGCTACATCTTTACTGCCTGCTTTCTCTTTTGGCTTCCACAGCATAAGGCTTTTTCCTCTCCCTTTCAGTCCTTGCGCTTGCTCTGTGTTTCCCACTTTCCTCATGGAGATCTGTTCCCTGTGCTATTAACAGAGTGCCTTCTCAAAATCAGCAATTGGTGCTTTTGTGGAAGATTTTAACACAATGCATTTATAGCAATAAAGGCATAGTTTTCCGCAGCGCAGCAAATCTAGCTCTGTTGCTGCTTGGAACTGTACTTGAATTCCACCTTGAACACTGCACATCAGTCTCCAGTGCTGGGTGGGTATGCCGGCATCTAGTACCATATTGGAAATGTTTTTCCTAGACTGGAGAACCCCATTTTGAAGGCACTGCAGCTTATTCTAGAAATCTGCTGCTAAGGTGTGGTATTTACCTGGTCTAAAAAAACCAAACCTTAACCCAAATCTAGGGGCTGAAATCATGGCTGCAGTTGTTGTTTCAGCACAGTCCTTAATTGAACGAATCTGAACTTGAGTTGTGAGAGGTCTGAGAATAGTTTTCAGAATTACTATGCCCTGGGGTTAAGACACTCTTTTCAAAAAAGCAAAATCCAGATGTGTCCCAAGAAAGCAATAAAGCTAATAGTTTTGAAAAGTCAAAATATCAGTTTCTTAATTGGCATAAAACCAAATCGAAGAAAATAAGCTAATTCTTTTTGGCTTCAGAATAAATCCTCTTTGTAGCTTCTGAGACCCTCACCCACCATCTGTCTGAGCAGATGCTCGCTTTAACCGCTTTCCAAAGTTGTGTGTAGCATTTTCTCAGATTATAATAGTGCTTATTAGAACTGTTTCTGTCCAGCTATCACTTTAAATTGTTAAATTAATTTCATTTCAGGGAGATGGTATAGTACAGAAAAATAAAAAGGACTTTGTTCTGTCCCTGTATTTGCAAAGATGACTAGTGCTTGTTGAAAATTTTTATGAGCGTAGATGGCATAGGGCTTAAAGAGTGGGAATGCATACAAATCTTAGTTCAGGTGTAACTTCCTGTCTTTTCAAGGTAGATTTCATGTTACTAGTGTCCACTGCCATTTTACTCTCCTGCTTAGTAAACCTCACTGCAGCATTGTGAGCACACTTGCATATCAGCCTGTTCTTCAATATTCTCGCTAGATCTAAATGTCTGTACAACTTCGGTCTCTTTTATTCCCTTGACTTTTGATGTCCTTGAGTATAGCCACTGTGCTTCGCTTTTGAATATAATCACTGTGCTTCTCTTTCAGTCCGATCTCAGATCCTCTATTGTTAAATTTTATTTCCTTTCTCTTAAACCTGTTTATAGGCTGTGACATTTCTATTTCTCCGTGATGTTTGGGAAGATTGGAATGCGTATGGGCATTTTGATGACTACTTAAGTGATAAGGTCATTTATTTTGCCTTGGAAGTAGCGACTCCTGACTCCCCTTGTTTTGCTAGAAGTCTCTGGGGATTCCTCCAAAATAGCTGGACACCCCAGTTTCATTGAAAAATTCTGGTGTGCTGAAATTACATATAGTTCTTTTTCAATGAACTGTTACAAGGCATTTCCATTAAATACTGGAACAAGGCACGTACAAAAAATCTTAAAGCATAAAAATTACGTTTGTGATTTGTCAGTTTTCCTCCTCTTATGATACTGTTTCAGCTGTTGTCTAAAGTCAGTGTGACCTGGAATCTTAATATAAAACCAAATTGGAGGACTTCAGCCTCGCTTAGGATGGTTACAGACTGCTAGCAAAGCCTGGTGTCAGTAACTGAATCAGATGTTTCAAATGCACGCTGTTGTAATGTTCCATACTTTATGTCGGGACAAACGAATACTCCTTCCTTCTTTTGGTGGCAGGACCATTAAGTCGACCAGAAAGACCGCTTTCAGCAACTCGAAAGAATGTGTGTGAGAAGGATCCTGATCTCTCAGTTTCAGCTGTGGTTAAAGCAATGCAAATTGAAAATGAAGTCTTGCAGAGAGATCTGCAAAGGCAGACAGTTTCCACAAGCCCTCAAAAGGTATGGCAAAATACAGAAGAGGGCTGTTTGATCAAGTAGCAACCCCCCCATTAATTATGATCTCGTATACATTAAGATTGTGTATGAATGAACAGTGATGCCTCTTAAGTGTAATTGAATTTGTGTTATTCTTCCATAGGGTGGTTTTCTTTAATCTGTTTCCTCAGGATAGCATCCCACAGCTCTCTCTTGATTTCAGGGATCACTGCGTGACTGATAGACCCGTCACATGATATATCTATACAGTCAAATGCACAGCTGCAGGCCCGGTTGAGCCATTTTCATTCTGGAAGCTTCTTAAACAAGATAATGTGTGATTTCCATACCAATAAATCCTACCTTTCTATTGGACTCATTAATATGGGCACTGTTCCCTGTTAATACATGCTCTGCGTTTGAAGACTACTGGGTAGGTCTTAGTGAGGAGGAACTAGTAGTATGGGGTTTCCGCATCAGTGCGTGTACATCTCTTATCTCCAACAACCATGTTTAAAACCAATTAAAAACTCCTAAACAAGGAAATCGGCAAAAATCCATTCCCTTCTGATTCAGGTCAGACCATTATTCCTTGTTAAGTTAAAGAATAAAGAGGTTTGTGTTGACAATCCTAGCTAAACTTTGAGCATAACCAATAATTCAGTTCTAACAGAAAGAAAGTACATAAAGAAATTTGAGCATAAATTGAAATTTACAGAACCATCTGTCACGGACAGTGTTCATGGATTCAAAGTCTGCTTCCAGTTTGGAGTTTAGGAGACTCATTTTTTTTAGGAAGAAAAAGAGAGATGCCTAGACATTCTTGGTGTTACTCATTTGAATTCTGAGTTTCCAAGGCAGCTGGCTACTTTAATCCAAGCTGATGCTCCCTGAAATTGTGAGCTGATGCTATGGCGAACATGTATCCACTGTCATCGCTGAGCCAACATTAGGTTTGTGGGGAGTTTTGTTTAGGAGCAAAAGTGAAAACGTTCTTTTACTATAGGTAAGTACTTTACATATGATTTCACCATCTAGGTCAACTTTTCAATCTTATTCCTCTTATTTGAGATATTTATAGCTATGTGATTGAGAGAACAAATTCCATTGAATATTCTCACATAATTTATCTTCCTGCCAACATTAAGACTAATTTTAATATTGTTGTGCCTAAATGAAAAATAATGAAATAATACTTAAAATAGATGTAATTTTACTCTGACACTTGAGATGGAGTTTCAAAAACCCACTATGAGTTCTCAGTCTTAAAGCTGACCTAAATGATATTCCAGAAGTAATTTAATTTTGCAGTTAAGGGATTGTGGAACTTGGTCTTTGATATTTAAATGTATAACAATGCAGAATTTTTAATACTAAAAAAGTAATTAACTTCTAAGCATTTTAAAGTTCTCTTACTCTTCAAAAACTGTAGAAATTGAAGTGACCTAAGAACAGAAGGACTGCCATTCCTCATTTGGCTAGTTGTTCACTGTGCTGACTGTTCTGTCTCTGACAGAAGCTACCAACAAAATTTTAGGAAAGATAACAAAGGGAGCAGGGTATACTTACAAAGTGGGGTACAGGCAGAGAAAGAGCCCATAGCATAGTAAGAACTGCAGGACTTTTCCTCTGTTTTCTCTTAGATAGTCACTATTGATAGTTCTATATATAAAACAATAATAAAACTGAGCTTTTTGGGGTTTAAAAGTCTTTATGATCCTTTTTTGGAGAAGGAGAGAGCCTAGTCAGACCTGTGCCAAAGCTTTGGCCAACTCTGAGTCCTACCAAATGTTTACAACAAGATTTCAGACATATATATCTCTTTAATAGTCATCAGAGAATTCTTTTACATTACTTTTCTTCCACATAGAATATCAAGCTCCAAGCTCAGCTCTTTCACTGCAAATTAAAACTGATTCTGTTAAACATGCTTTAACTCAGTATAGAGTTACAGATTAGCTAAGGTTAGCTGAGGCCAGAGCTGGGCCCGAACTCTTATTTATTGCAGAGACACAGAGAACAACATGAATGAAACATATTCATCTTTTTCTTACTTAGAAGAAGTTTTCTGTTTCATCTGTTGTTTCTGCAATGGCCGAACCTCCAGAAAAAAAACAGACAAGGACTGCAGTCACAAAAGCTGTGGAGAAAATTTGTCCTTTTGGAAGCAGGTATATATATTTCCTTTAAGGCTAGCTTTCTTTTTTGAAGAGCTATTTTTCAGTATGCCACCAGGTGTAGTGTAGTACCACTACACCTGATAATCTTAGATACCTGAGACATCACGCAAGTAGTAGCAAATCAGGGAGAAGGTTCCAGCCTTGGGCCAGTATCTGTGGATTGGGGAACTCCCAACATCTCCCTCTGTTTGTCTTTATATTACTTACGTATTACTTTCTCAGACTGGCTCAGAACCAGCTGAGAACTGGAGCCCAGTCTTTGAACCAAACTCAGTGTATCTAAGGTGGGATGCTGCAACAGTTATCATTCAGTGTGGGAGTACATGGGATTCTTCTGTGGAGTGTGTGGGTTCATCGTGTCATCTCTTCACCTTTGCACCAATAAAACTTACTTCTTAAAAATACAAGTATTATGAGGGAGTAACACATAAAAGAATATGTATGTTTCAGACAACAGAAGAAACTTCTGAAAGTCCTTCTGGAGCCTGAGAGCCATTCTGCCTGTGATAATGACATATTTGCCTCTGAGGACAAATCGGAAGTAGATTCCATGTTGAGAGAGAAGGTTTGTGTATATACGCGCCATAACTGATGCTTTCCAGTATTACTGAAATAAAAGTACATTGAATGATCTATATTCCACTGATTCTGCCCCACATCAAAAAATAAACCTATGACAGGGTAAAAGAGGAGAATTTATCACTGTTCCTTTGTTCATCAGAATGACAAAGGAATCAAAGAACAGAGACCTGTTTTCTCCTTAGGCTTTGTAAGAGTGTGGTAAGTTCTCTTCTCTTACCCTGACATAGATTTATTAGTTGATGTGGGGCAGAATTGATGGAACTCAGAATTATTGAATGTCATCTGGATAGCCTTGAGTTTGCAAGCTTTTTGCTTCTGACTTGTCAGTATTGTAGTCTTAACTGTCTTTATTCTAATTTTATTGTTTTGTTACTTATGTTTATACCATATTTCATTTTGATCCAGATGACAACCAGTATGGAAGTACGTGATGCCATTTACGTCACTATGGAACTTCTTTCTAACTGGGGAAATCCAGTAAATGTGGGCCTGAGCGAGGTGGAATTCTTTGATTTATGCAACGAAAAGATATTTGTGTCTCCTCATGATGTGGACATTCGAAATGCTGACAACCCAGGGGATTTGTGCTGCTTGGTCAATAAGAACTTAAACGTAAGACATCTTAGCCCTGGATGTGACAATTGCTCGTTATAATAATTCTTTAATATTCCATCACTAGGATTTTGTTTAGAAACATGATTGCATTTTGAACCTGACTTGCATAACAACTATCTGATAACTCAAAAAATGCATATGTTAGTTATTATTAACAAATTCAGCTTTCTTGTCCAAGATGTTGGTATTTGGTTATAATTTTGTTTTAGGACAGAATTTGATTAATTTGCCTGACAATTAACTGAGCAACTAGAAGGAGGCAGCTTTAACTCTGCCTCCTTTCATATTAATTCTGTGGTATTGTCTTGGATGGAAGAACACATTCAGTTTTTAAAATACTGTAATATAATCATAATATCTGTAGAACAAGATCACAAAACTTTAAGGACAGGGAATTTCACATTTTTACAGTATGTCTGCTGATAAACTTAAGTAATTCTTGTGATCTGAAGGTATGGGAGCTTCACTGCTAACTTCTTCCAGATCTTTAATATGAATTTAAGTAAACTTAGGAAGGAAACATGCTTATGTTCTCCTGTCCCCTTGTTATTCTTTAACCTAGGGAAGGATCGTGGAAGAATAAGAATGTGTAGGTAGGTAGTTTTGAACAAGGGATTACAAAAAATGCGTGACATGATAAAAGTATTTCATGGCTCTTCTGTGAGATAGTAAGATGAGGAGACATGAGGTGCTTACATATTAAAAACAGTGGACAAACGACAAGAACTGGAATGAAATCCTGTTGCTACTGAAGAGATTGGCAAATGTCCATAGCCCTTCATACAGCCATAATTTCATTTGTGCTGCACATTCACTGTATGTCCTTTGTCTCCATGGGCCTTCAGAGCTAGGATTCTAGTAAAAATTATTATGATTTTAGTGGATGAGGATACTATAGGACTTAGTGTATTAAAAAATATAAACTCTAACTTATTTCATGCTAGTGATACTTTTCTGCTTGCAGGGTGATTGAGAATAGAAAGAGGGCAAATATGCAGTATTTTGAAATTTAGTTGAAACTTGGTATGGAGTATTATTGCCAGACAAATATTTTTTACTTGAAACATCTTTCTTACCGTCTCCTGAAATTTGTAGTTTGGGTGTCATAAATAGCCATTCTCCTTTATAGGCCGTGCTCTCTGGCAGATGACACTCAGCAGTAGTAGTAGTGACTCTCAGACTTTCTAGATAATTATAAATTATGTTTTAATATATTCATTAATCCATTATAAACCTGTTCTTCTCAGCATTTCTCATATATTTATATGTCCCATTATTCTTAAGTAATGAGGTTTTATATTTCATTGATTAATATATTTCTTTGATTCGTGACACCGTAGTCTCCTCTCTTGAAGCTGGAAAGTTATTGCAACAGAGAAGGTGCAATCTGGCCAGGGAATATGGCCTTAGAATGTGATGACTGAACTGCAGACTCCTTCAGAAGTCAAAACAGCATTTCCAGTTTGCGTACGTTTCAGATCACACAGAAAAGCTTTTGGGTGTATTAGAAAAAACAACCAATTAATGAATCTCCAAGCAACTAATATTTTCAACAGAATGAAAGCTAACATAAAAACTTACTTTGTGGAAAACTGACTTTACCACGGTTCAAACACTTCCATCTTTGATGGTTTAGGTGTACATTTGTCTTTGAGAACAGACATACTCTTACTGAAAATCAGGGATTTTATTTATTTATTAGTTTATTTATTACCCTTGCAGACTTTTAAGAAGAACACTTAAATTGCATCCTCCCTTGTACTTCGTGATATGCTGTAAAAGAAAAAAATGCCTGGCAGAACATCGGGTGCTCTCAACTAAGGAAATAGTGCCTGACGGGATACAATGCTTAATAAGACATAGATTAGGCATTCCACTGAAATTTTTTTCCGTAAACATTTTTGATTCTTATATGCATATATAGGTCTTTTAAACCTTAGAACAAAAACAGGTGACTGTAGTTCTAGAAATATCTAACAAAGTGATTTCTTCACAATGGTGAACTCTCACTTTTTTTTCCCTTGATCCAGTTCAAATGTAATTCCTACTCCTGACATATCAGGCTCACCCTGATGGTTCAAAGAACTTTTGAGCTAGATTTTTCAGTACTAGTTGCAAAGACAGTAACTCCAGACTTCGTACATCATGTTAAGGCAAAGGCATCACCATCACTCTTAGTGATAAAACATGAGAGTCCTCCACAGTCTTGTGAGTTTTGAAATGGATTCATCAAGGTGCCTTCAATTTCTGCTGTCGTGTCTTTGACATGCTGACAGAGACTGTAACAGCTGTGAGTTGTGTATCCTCAATCCCAAGCAGTAACTTCCACTGATTTTAAAAAAAAAAAAAAAAAAAGATCATCTCTGGAGCTGTCTCTCACTCAAGACACAATACTTGGCCTGGCTCTGATGTGCCTTCTATTGTTCGGAAGATGATGTGCAGCTTTACAGAGAAACTAGTGCAAAGCACGAACAGGTCTGTCCAGAGTCCATTTTGGTGCTGAATCTGGTGCCTTCTGCGAAGGCACCTCTGGCGCTATCTCAGTACGCAGCAGAACCTATTGCTTTCAAGGCATCAGGTCCCACCTTGAGACGTCTGGAGATCGATCAGTCATCAGCTGTTGTCTGCTGATAGGAAGTGATTTTTTTAATCATTCTTGTTCATAGCATCACTTGAGTAACATGATCTAGCTTGGAAGTTGATCCTGGAGTTGGGTTCACACTGGTTTGAGGGCTATCCTTTATTTTGTTGGTGTTAAGAGGCTTCTTTCTTTTTTTCATACAGAAAGGATTAAACCTGTCTGGCACTCTTACGGCTGTTTGCGCCCAAAACTGACATTCAAAGCAACAGCTTTTTGAGAGGCCTCTGAGGCAGAGACATCATGAACCACAAGAGCTTGGAATATGTAGATGACCACTCTGAGGAGTGGATCTATTCATGATACCTTTGAAGAGACTGGCAGGGCTCTGTCCTCACCGTCATTAGGCACATGTCTAAAGTACTTGATAGGAAGGTTTTGTAGTTACTGCCTTCAGGAAAAACGGAAAGTCTCACTTCAAAGTGAAAGGATGTGGAAAAATACTGACTTTGTGTACTTACTATGTGACAATATGTACTGTGTGTCCTTGAAAATAGAAAGAGAGCTAATTCATCTGCTAAATTCAGATCACTGAAATGTTGTCTGCATGTATATTTACTTTGTGCCCTTGTTCATCGCTGTTTTGGGGTAACATTAAACATCAAGTATATTAATATTCAACATTTTGGTTTTGAAACTCTTTACTCCTTGCTTCTTCCTGAGCTACCTACCGCACATCCTTTTCCTCTGTTTCTGAACATGTAGAGGTAGCAGTTATGACTAACGTCCAGAATTAGGCATTCTTTGGTACTTTAAAATGTCTTGATTGTCATTTGTCTGTAAAATTCATGTTGGGAGTTTCTGTGATGTCTTAGAAAATTTCTTATAAAATATCAAGTTTAGGCTCCTATATGTAGCTCTACGAAATAGATCTGCAAAGCCTGATTAAAATAGAGGCAGTGAAATAAAATTCTATTAAGAATCCCCTCTTTAGAGGGCAAAACAGAAGTGTAAGCACTTTAAGAAATCGTAAAATGATTATACAGTGTCTGTTGTGTTCAGTGATCCCCTCCAGTGCCTGCAAAGCTGATTAATTTGATTAAAATAAACTGGGCTTGCTTTGACCCTGCAGTTACAAAGCATGGCAGCCTGCCTGTCATTTGTGAGCGTGCAGATGTCTTACTGGGACAGCAAGCAGCTGACCTTTATCTAATTGTCAGGTTGTTGTGAGCTGTCTTACAGGCAGGAGGGTTGGATTTACTATTTGGAAATGAGGTTAAGGTTTTGCTCTTAACGTAGCAGATTTTATTAAACAGTTACTTTTCTAATCGATGTATATTTTTCTGTGGGGTGGTGAGTTAATTAAAATATGCCGCTTTAGGAGAAAGAGTATTAGTGACGGTCTGCTTGTACGTGTTTTTAGATCACGAAGGAAAGCTTCCTTTGGATGTGCCCTTTCCATCCGCCTGTCCAACTTTACTTTGTTATCCGCAATCCCACCCGGTCACATGACTTTGGTATATCCAAGATCAAGATTTGGAATTACAACCCAACAACTCCCTGTGTAAGTAGTCTTTTCTCAACTCCTCTGTATGTATGCTCTACTTTTCCTAGGGAAACTCAGTTTGATCTTCTTTCCAAAAGTACGAAATCAAAGCAGATACCATTTTCTCTAATAAAATAGGGAGCTAGGAGGGGTCCATGTCTGCTGTGAAAATTGCTTTTGTCTTAACTGTAAGTGGTAGCAATGTAAGTGTTAACGTTTTCATAGGCACAATTAACATTTTTCTTTCAAAGCTATTAAAGATCTCTAAAGACTTAATAAAAGGCTTGCATGTTCTGTCAGTTAATCTTTTACTGCGGTGGGAAATAAAGATACAAAAGTAAGCGCATGTTAATATTCAGGACTTTCCGATGTTTTATCACAGGATAAATAAATATGTGTTTAAATATGTGTTTTCTCACGTACGTAGGTATAAATAGGCTGACTGTTACTCGATTTTGGTTTTGCCGCTTTAATTAAAAACCATACTAATTGTGTGTTCATAATAAAACAAGTAATTTAGTGTTACAAGAGAGACATATCATGGCAGATGGTCTCTTGTTTGTGTGTTTGAATGTCACCATGGAAATTATTCTTGTTTGTACGATGCAATGTTAAGAAAAAAATCCCAGGTACTGGATCAAAGAAGATTTGCTGTCCTGGATTATAAATAAGAGGCTTTATTCCTCTGGTTTTGCTCTCATCCATGTTCTTATATAAGCACATATGGTAATATATACATAGGGAAAGGGCTATGGAAGGGACAACTTTACTATACAGCAACTTTACTATACAACAAATTTACTATAACAGGATTTATATTTATTTTCTGGAATTTTAATAGCTTTTTCTATTAAAGTGTGGGCTACAGAATGTTCCATCATCATTAGAGAGTGCAAAGGGGACCGCTGTTTTTGGAGGTAATAGTATGATTTGTTAACCAACCTATTGAATACAATGTAGGAAATACACATAAATGTATTTCTGTTTTTCAAGGCACTGGTTTTTTTTTTAATAAACTGCTATAAGGCAAGCTGTAAAATCCATTAGGACTATAATCCCATGGATTTTGGTGGCAGTTCAGCCATCTACAATGACTAAAGAAATGTCTTATTATGCTTAAGATGAAAGAATAATACAAAGCGAATTCTGTAATATTTCATGAGGAAGTTTTGTCTGAGAGGTATAAAACCCAGCAATACAATTAGCTAACAATTTTCTTCCTGGTAATATAAATCCAGAGCCAGATTTCTGTGTCGTTTTTTAGTAATCATTCTAACCTCCTTCTTTCCCTCAAAACCCACGTAAGTCAGATATGCCCTAGTACTTCTTCAAAAAACAGACAAAAAGTAATTCAGGCCTGTACTTTTGGATTGTTGAAAATGTTTGAGTTCTAGAACTTGAGTCTGGAAGTAGAAAAAATATGTCTGAAGGAAGCTGTAGAAGTCAAATTACATCATTGTCATAGATTCCTTGATGCAGTGTATTACAAGGAAGGTCTCAGAGAACGCTTCATCTTGCCTTTATTTATTTCAGATGAGGTCTGTGGAAAAAGGAGGTCATTTTTAGTCTGCAAGAACAGATAAAGTGTACGTGAGGGCACCCAGTCCTTTTCAAGTTTGTCTGAAATATTCAGGCATTTTGTAAATAACTGCTACAGCCTTGAAATTGCATCGTTACTTGATGTTATTAGAACTCTTTTCATAAGAGCCAATATAATTTCTCTTGTATGTCTTCACAAATCTGTGAATGGATTTAATGCGTAAAGGCATGAATGTCTTAGTTGCCCTCCAACTGGATCATTTTCTCCTTCAAGCAATTGCCCCTATGCATGTTCCTCCTGTGCGTATATTCATGTCCGCTCTCTTGAGTTGGAGATTTTTTTCAGTGCTGGACTGCCACTGGGGTGCATTGTCTGTAAGGGTGCAGCAGCATTTGTTCAACAGAGTTAGGTTTATAGAAGAACTTAGTTCTTTTAGTTCTTGACTTCTCTTCTGTTGCTCCTTCTTTTTCACTCTTCTGTGAGAAGTCAGGCAGAGGCTGTCTGTCAAGTCCTCTGTCCAGGTGTAATTTGCAGAAAAGTGCCTCGGGTTTTAAGCTTTGTCCTTTGTGCACAAATATCACTGAAATGGCCAGAAATACCATTCCTGTTGCACGACTGGAAAACACTATCCCAGCAGGCACTCTGTGAGGGCTGAAGGGGCAAGCTGGGAAGGAACATCAAGAGAAACCATAGAACTATTTTCCCAAAATCTCTCATTTTTTTTTTCTCTCTGATGTTAATCATACCTACTTGCTTGTTCTGAGACATTGTGCTATTCTAATTACTCTTCTGGCAGGAAAAACACCTGCCTTGGGTGAAGCATTGACTGTTTACAGGGTGGCTCCTTGATGGAATTTCTCATGAGGAAGGCATTGCTCCAACCTCCTCCTTCTTGAGGAGAGTTAAGCAGTGGTACTGGGAGAAGCTAACCGTTCTGCTGATCTTTCCCACCACATCTGGTCACTAAGCAACTGGAAGCTCAGAAGAGGGGGTAGGAGGGAATGAAAAAGAGCAGTTCTTAGTCTTGTGTCTGCACATGTTTGTTCTTGGAGTCCCTGAGACCTGTTCATACTTTTCCTGCTTGAGCCTCAGACTGCTTAGAATTTTGGTGCAAGTAGCTCTGTTACTGGTTCTTCATGAATAGACGGATCTTCTGTGCTATGAGCTGTTATTAGTGCCTGCCCCAGTTCAGCCTGTCACTTTTGTCTTAGAAATATCTGCAGCTTTGGTTGGTTCATCTTGATACAGTCTGGGTACCACTTTTGGGGCAGCTTCCTATCATACCTATCCCAGACACTCCTGCCTTCAGAGAAAGGAAGTACTTTCCCACTGACTGGAATAGTATTTTTGAAGTGACTGGCCCTTTTCTGTGCTTGACTGTCCCTCTTTCAGGGAGAATAAGCTTCACCATCTCGTTCTGTAGTGTTTTCTCTGTCTACCTGTCCTCTTCCAGTACTGGTGGGTGGAGTGGGATTCGTTTAAAAACATTTTGTTCTTAAGGGGTTGGTGATTTTGATTTGAAAAAGTGAAATTGACAAATACTTTTCAAAATATACCTGTGTATATTTCTGTGGTTTCATGCAGTTTATGTCTGTTCCCAGGTAAAAACACAGAACTGAGGTTTGAGTGTTCATAACAACAGTAAAGATTAGAATATTATGTAGATATGTTGCAGTTATCCCAAATTCAACTGTGAGTATCCAGAATCTCTAGCATTAACAGTCTAGACACACAAAGATTTGAAAACTAACATTACTGGGGCATCCTTATAGTCTTGTTCTTCCCTGTCATAATTTCAGGCAAAGCCATGTAGTTAGTTTTTAATATATACAATTATTAAAGTGTTTTGATCCCCAGTTAGATTAATCTAGCAGTGTCCTTGTTCAAGGGGAAAAAATATCATGTTTTATGGCCAAGTGCATCAGTACAGACATATAACGCTTTATGATACTGTGGGAGTAACACAGGCAGCCATGACATAATGGCCAATTAAACTGGGTTTACAGCTGTTCTCTGAGAAGTTAGTGAAGGTTATCTTTTTCTGTCAGGAATGTGTCTCGCGTTCCTACACCTACTCCCCTCCCTCAGCTGTAGCGTTCTTGTTATGCCTGCATCTTCCATATTACATTTTTCGCCTCATCCATGTTATTATTTGAAAATCAGGAGAATGGAACTATAAAGACTTGTAAGCTGTAAAGGGTGCATGCAGGAGTGAAGAACCAGTGACACTTGTACTTGAAGGTGAAGGAGTAACTGGTTTAGGCTTGGAGCAGAGGAAAATTTAAATCAGTATTCAAGGAGACCTGACACCCAGGAAATGAGCAAGAGGGATGAAACTGAAACTTCTTACTTTCATGAAATGCTTCTCAGTTTCTATGAAAATAAGGAAAGAACAGAGAGTCTTTAAAGACTCCACGTGATGGACACGTTACTGAAATTTAGAGGGCAGAAAGGAGATGGATTTTGTCTCATCTTCTATATTTTCTTTGAAGGTACCAGTATTCTCATCAAGAGGGAGGAAAGGTTAGGTGGAAATGATAAAGAGAATAGAAAGAACATTAGTTCTAACTTCAATGGAATGAAAAAATCAGGTTTTAGTGGGTACCACAGGAAAGGAGAACATAGAGATAAAGTTGTGAGTGGCAGAGTTGTGTCTGAGATAAAGGCCTTCTATTTAAAAGGCTAGTTAAGTGTTGGAATAAGCGATCAAGGCAGATCATTTGAAAATTGTTAAAAACAGTTTTCTTCACAATGGTATAGGATATTTTACTGTCTTCAGTGGAAAGAGATGGACTGGATGATTTTTTTTATGTCCTTTCCAGCCCTGTATTTCTATAACTCTTTAACTCTTTTTAACTCTACTGGCTTTGATCTGGGTCGTTGTTAGCTGTGGAACATGTAGTGAAAGTGGTGAATCTTAAAGATGCTGAAGAAAAATGTGCCTCTGGAATTTCTTTCGTGATCAAATATAATTATACTTAGTCTAGGCTTCTTCACTCAAGCTTTTCTAAATAGTTAAGCCTTGTCAGCCAAAATGGTTCATAGTATTCCATAGCAGGGTTTTTAGTCCTTTTAAATAAAATCTTAAATATTCCACAGTATTTTTCAGTTGTTTGAGCTTTTGATTAAAAAGTAGTCAAAAGCATGTTACTGATACAGGGTTTTAATCATTTTCATGTTTATTGATTAAGTGTTCAAATGTCAGAGTTCCAGAACAGTAATATCTAATGCTTGAACAGCTTAACTGAAATCTTCATACTTTTATTTTTGTAGGACCTTAATGTTGGAGCAAAGAAGGTGAAGTTATATGTTGATGAGAACCTTGTATTTGATGGTGAATTAGAGAGAGGCTCTGGAGATCCCCTTGCTGACCATAGCACTACAATTGACCTCACAGATCACAAGCAAGATACCTCTGCATATTCTTCAAATGAAAGGAAAGAAGTAAATGCACCTGCAGTCACGGAGAGGAAAGCAGACCTACATTTTAAATGCTTACAGTCAAACAGTACCTCACTAAACTGGAAATCTCTGCCAGAAGAAAATCTTCTTGAGCATAAGATGAATGCAGTCAGCCTTACAAAGAAAAATTTGTCTGAGTTAGAGGGTGATCTAAAAATGTTACCGTCTCAAACTTGTACAAAAGATGACAAAGAGAATGCAACAGTACAAACAGTTACAGAGCATGTTCAATCTGATGATGAACTGACTTTGAGCGAGCAAATGGAAAAACTAACAGGAAGAAAATTGTCTGATTCTACCGGTGCAATTCCTTCTTGGTTACAGTCGTCTTCCCAAGTAACAGAGAATAATCAAGTTACTTCCAGTAAGCGGAAGCCTCCCTGGCTTGCTACAGAACATTGTTTAGGCTTGAGATTCCAAACGCAGTCAGATGGAATCATGAAAAACTTTTCAGATCTGACTAATGAGGATGTCAAATGTCAGAGAAATGAACTGGGAAGATCCAGTAGTAGAAATGCAAATGGAGATGAGAGATCACAACTGCTAACCAGAAAGGATGGTGATGTGGGCTTGGACATTTCTGAGCAACTTTCTAACAAGAATTGCTGCAGCTTACAGTACCCTACAAGTGGAAGGAGAAGTGTCAGATGTGTAAAAAAGGCGGGATTAAACACTATAAATCTTGGGGAAGATGATTCCACTCTCAAAGGTAAGAGCTGACAATAGCAACCTTAGTGCAAGAGTTGACACGTTCTCCGTTTTGCGGGAGCACAGAATCATTTGGGGGGTAAGGGATCTCTTGAGATTCCTGGAGGTATAGACAGAGGGATTTTAGTTGTGGTAATTGCAGTATTCAGTTCTTCTCATTCATACTATGACAATGCTCAGAGTCTGTCTCCTTGTTCTACAACTGATGTGAAATGCTCTTTTTCTGAAAATTTGCATTCTGAGTTAGTGTTTTTAAATTTATTTGGAGAAGATTGAAGACTAAATTTCAGTAAAATATATTCTAAAAATTATGGGTCCGTCAGACAGCAAATATTTGCTAATATCAATGAAAATCTGCAAAAAGATAAAGAAGAGTGTGACCTCAAGGTAGTGAGTAAATTTACAGTTTATTTGTGTAGTAGGTTTGTGTCTTTGCCAGTGAGAACACGTGCTGAATGTATTTATTCAGAGCGAATGGAAAACTGCCCTTATTTTCCCTTCTCTGCTCATGACATTACATATCTCTTTCAAACCTCTCCCTCAGACACCTCTGCTTATTTATGAAGAGGTTTCTTGTCATCCTTCTCCAGACCTTTTTCAGTTTGCCTGGATCCTGTTGGAGGTGGAGGATCCAAATTTGTGTAGTTGTGTTCGGCCTCTGGCAGCAGCCAGCACCGTGTCCCCAGGGAAGAGTACGAGAATTGGGCAAGTTCTGAAGTTCCTACTCTCTCCCAACCTCTGGCAATCTATGGTTAAGAAATTTTCTGTGCATGGGGTAATATTTTTGTGCTTAACAGCCGTTAATAACGCAAGAATAGAATTTCTTAGCAACAAGTTCTACTTTTTCTTGCTTTTAACCAACTTTTTTGGATTTCCATTGCTCGGGATATATTTTTAATCTCCCCTTTTCAGTTGCAAGCCATATGTCACCCTGACTCTTTTTTTGGACCCTTCATACCCCTTCTTTGGCATTCTGTAATTCTTCAGCATTCAATCACTCGTCTCAAATGACGAGAGTCTGGCAGAACAAGGTCAACAAGGCCCAGAGAATTGGAAGGAGAGGTTACAAAAATACAAACTGAAATTTTGGGAGTGATTTAGCATCAGAACAATTGACATGAAAGTGTAGCTTGCTGCATATTTTATTTAGGTGTGGTGTTTACATGAAACTTATGGTCATAGGCATATTTCCCATCCCTTAAATGCAGGAATGCCAGTTCAAATGCTGGTACTGCTTGATTTTTTTCAGACACAGGTGAGGCAAATGGTTCTTTCTAAACTTAGAATGTCTGAATTTTTCTTTCCCTGCCCCTCTGTGGAGAAAATAGCAATTTTATAAGTATATCTGAAATTATACCTCAAAGAAGAAAAAAAAGTACATAAGTAGTTGGAACAACTGCCATCTTCCCTTCACCCACCCACTCACTGCAGCCCGTTTGCTGTTTCACACATTTTACAGTATCTGTGTTAGATTAAAAACTTGTCAACATTATGCAAACTGTAAATAAATCCCACCTTAGTAATTTCTCCTCAGTTGCAAAAATGGTAACAATTTAGGAGTTTTAATGTAGACTGTAAGATGAGGGATATCATGGTTCTAATTATAATGTCCTCTAATTTTGCTCAGAGCAGGTTTTGTCATCTGGTGCTTAAAACTCCCAGTATGTGTTTGTCCTTGGGAAAATTGCATGCCATTGAGCCGCATTTGTTCCCTCTGTACTGTACTGTGCGGGTAAAGCCATCTTCAAAGTGGAGCTGAGTGAGCATTAACAACAGGGAAACAGTTTTAAGTGTTTCCCTAAGAGTGGTGAATTGTAATTGGTACGGGGCTAGGGGAACTGCAGTTTCCCAATAGCAGTATGTGACAAAGGGGAGGCTGAGGAAGCTCATAAACAATGTCACAGCACGCCTTTGGTCACCAAATGAAGAAAAATGAGAACAACAGTAATTAGAAGTAGCACGTACATACATACTTGGCTCAAGTTAATGTTGCTGTAAAAACATACAATTTTTCTTTGATAGCTGGTTTAATGCGCAAAGGAAATGATGGAAGTATGCTGATGAAATTTGCAAATAACATATAATTTGGGATATTATGAGTTAAGATTGAAGAACTGCACAAAAAGATGAACTTGAGGACTGGAGTAATAGCGTTGGAATGCCATTCAGTAGTACTGCTTGCAGGGTCACTTGGGGACTAATAACAAAAAATTAAGTTGTAAGCTGAGTAATCATCAATTGCATATGACCGAGGAAGAGAAGGATCTTGGTTGAGTAGTTGATAACAGATTAACTATGAAATGCTAGTGTGACGCAGGCGTGATTACAGCAACGCACTCCAAGGAGGCATTTCTGTTCGTTAGGGAAATGTTAATATCTCAACACAGGCACTTGCGAGACGTCAGTTGGAAAACTGCAGTTCTGATCATCCATTTTCAGGAAAGCTGATTACAAAGTGGAACAGATACAGAAGAGAGCTTTTAGAATGATTTGGGAAATGAAACGTGTGATTGCAGCATGGAAATATGATTGCTGTTTATAACTGCAGGGAGTAAAAATGAGATTAACGCAACAGAGGGAGAAGAAAGGTGGGTTTTTTCAAGCTAGTGTTGCCCCAAAATGTAGTTTACTAAAGTTTTGAGAGGAATTGTTTGGTGTGTCTTGCCATCAGAAGCAGGACAAGGGACTCGGTGATTCAAGACACCCCTCCTAAACCCTCAGGGGAGATGCACTTTTGAGGTGTCATTATTTCTGGACTCTGGGATAGCATCCATCATACAATCCTCTCAGGCATGCTCTCAGGCTGGGAATGCGTCTGTAACATCTGCAAGTGGGATCTTTATCTACACGCAGAGTTTATTGTTCATGTCACTCGAATAAAAATAGTAAATTTTCAGTTCTAAAAAAAATGCCAAACCCTGTAAGCCTTCAGCCATTGACCTCTGCTTTTAGGCTATTCTCGGCTCTCCTTTCCGCTTCTCCTACTGTCACTCTGTAATGTAACAAACCTGTTAACCTCCCATTGAAAATCACTCCTATTGAACTGCTGTAGAAGTGCTTCAGAGTTGTAATCTCTGTACTGCTTGAAGTACTTAACATTAAAAAAAGCTTTAAAAAAAGGGAAAAACCCTCCAAAACAAGGAAGGCCAATGGATGTCAAATACTCTTCTGTACATGTGAATCCTGAAATTTTCAAGCTTTGACACTTTGAAGTGGTAAATATATATACAGTATCTTCTTCAGGCAAATTGTGACGCTCTGGGAAGTTCTGTTTGGGATCACCCACCCCATGAGTATCCTTATGGACAATCGTTTGAACAAGAAAGTGACTTAGAAATGATTGATGTTCTCTGAAATATGTGCCTTTGATTCCCTTGGGTGGGGAGGAGTGGCCATGTTGGTCTCCAGCCTTTCATTCTGGAAGACAACCCTCTTTCAGGTAGTTTCCCATCTGCTTTAAAATTCTTATTTTTATCTCACTTGTCCCCAGTGTAAATGATTATTGGCCATAGATAGATTAGGAACATTGCCTCTTTCCCAGTGTTTCCAAAAACAAAGTTAAAAGTTAGTGTTGAGCAGTCTTTTGGGAGAACATTATTTTGCATTTTACCGCAACTGGCATTTATTCTTCATAACCATTTGTTTTAGTATCCACTCAAGGACATTGTACAGAAGCAAAATCTAGCCCATGGGCCTGCAATTGTTTAGTACTCCACTTGCTTTTCTTCATTTATTTGAAGAAAATACATAAGTGACAACTTTATTGAAAATTATTATCTGCTCTTAATTGTTTTGAGATGGAAATTAAGCAGCTCCTCCGTGCAGACACAAGGAGAGCATGCTTTGCTCCCACTGTGCCCCTCTAATTTGTGGCCCCCACTGCGTTCCCGTTAGATACTTATTCATTTATCCCCCTTCTACATCTCACTTGCTGAAAAGTGAGAAAAATGTTTGGACGTTAGAGAATGCCAACGCTCACCTCATCTTCCTTGCATGCTCAACCTACTTCTTTTCTCCTTGCTTTTCGTTATATACACGTGGCTGATTTTGACAGGAAGCGCTAGCTTTTCTCTGTAATGCTTTAGAAACTTAACCAGTTCAGCCATTTCCAACCGTATGAAAGATCTTCTGCAGAAGTGCAGGCAGATAATTTAAACTATTGTGACAGCCACACAATAAGTATCACTGGGCAAAATCCCAATTTCTGTAAGTGTTGAGTCAAGAATTTGCAGTCTCAAACTTAGTTGCATTTTTGTATCTTGGCATGTGCTTTGCTCTTCAGTATTTAAAGGTGATTGGTTTTGTTATGTCTAAATGGGGAAGAGAAATTAGGACATGTAGCCCTCATAATAGAGAGGCAATATAAAAGTGCTGGTATAACAGAATTTCATGAATATGACCAGCATAATTCTGGAAAGTCCCTGTTGTAGTGGTTTGCTTCCAGTCCTGTTTATGCATTAAATGCCGATGTAATGTTGTTTTCAGATGAAGACTTCTTTATCAAGGACGTAGCAACCTCTAGAGCAAAGTGGCACAATGAACAAGAAGACACTCTGCAGGAGTCGTGGAACTCCTTGGTAAAGTTTAATTTTTCCCATCGTGGCCGAATCTCTAACATGGATTTTCAAGGGGATATCTTTGATGAGTTTCTCCATCAACAGAAAATCAACCGGCCTGGAGAATATCAGCAAATAAGAAAAGAGGAACTACAAACACTACCTAAAAGGCAAGAAGAAGAAAATGCCGTGGAGGCACATGACGGAAATGATTTTAAAATTCCTGTTTTACCTTATGGGCAGCACTTAGTGATAGACATTCAAACAACATGGGGAGACAGACATTATGTTGGTCTTAATGGAATTGAAGTTTTCAGTTCTAAAGGAGAACCTGTTCAGATTTCAAAAATAACAGCTGAACCACCTGATATAAATATATTACCAGCTTATGGCAACGATCCCAGAGTAATAACCAACCTAATTGATGGGGTAAATCGGACGCAGGATGATATGCATCTCTGGCTAGCACCATTTACCCCTGGAAAACCTCACTTTATCTTTATTGACTTTGTGAATTCCTGTCAAGTAGCTATGATTAGGATTTGGAATTATAATAAATCTCGCATACACTCTTTCAGAGGTGTGAAAGACATTATAATGGTGTTAGATGAACAATGCATCTTTAAAGGAGAAATTGCGAAAGCTTCAGGAACCTTGTCTGGAGGTATGCCATCATTTCTTATTTTCTTTGTGGAAACAACAGTACAATACAAACAAATACATTTAGCTTGTTTGTTGTCACTTTCCACTTCAAAGCAAGCTGGCACTTTGTATAGTATTTAGTCCTTTTAATTTCATAACGTAATGCAAAACCCATTAATGCATTCTTCAATGATATTGTGAATTTTAGTAGCAGATAGAGCTAATCTCTATTCTTAAGGATGTCTTAGCAACAAGGCCATATTTCAGTAGCATGAAATAGTCACTAGACGTTTAACAGTTGCAGAATTTTACTTGTTTTCACAGATACGATCTTTTGGACAAGGTGATGGAGAAGCTTTTTTCCCATTTTCTTTCATATGTATTTAAAATTTGACTAAGTTCTCTAGGTTCTTCTGTTGTGCAGTATAAGTTTGAGAATGATCAAACTAATTATATCAGTAGTCAGTATCAATTTACCATGTATTATCTTTAAACACTACTCCAAATTAAATGTAAAGAAGGACTGAAAATATTTTTTATCACTCTATATATTCTTTTGTGTGGTTTCTCCATTTAATTCTGTATGTTGCCTTCAGCTCCAGAGCACTTTGGGGATACTATATTGTTCACTACCGATGATGATATTCTTGAAGCTATATGCTGCTATGATGAGACATATGATGGAGAAATGGAAAATGCCAGCTCCTTGGGATACGAGGAAGAGCTAAAGAGGCCAACAACTGCTGACAGGGAGGGAGATGAAAGACCTTTTACACAAGCGGGGTTAAGAACAGAGGATCAACAGGTAGGGGCCTCTGTGTTCAGAACTCTCTAGAAATGTCTTTCTGAAACATGTCATGGAAGTAGCAGACACTGATTTCCATGATGGAGTAGAGCTCTATAGAAGAACTAATATGGCTGTCTGTCTATTTTGAAGATACTTTTTTTTTCACCAGCTCAATAATTTATGCAATTTTTTTAAGTCCAAAAGGTCCTCCATATTTTGGTTTCCCTGATTAATTAATAAGACTACAAGTAAGACTATATTGAATTGCTTACATATTTTTTTCTTTACTTACTTGGACAGAGATTAGAGGGAGGAGTTCTTGCTGTAGGCACTCCTGAAGGTTTATGACACTGTGGGTGACTTTTACCATATATTAATGTAATGGGTAGCTGTGCTCCCTGTCACCCCAAACCAAAGATTTTTCCGTATTTTCCACACAGCGTATACTCTTGCTTCTTTTTTCCTCCACAAATTAAGTATCTTGGGTGAAAAGAATCTCCCCCTCTCAACCTTCCCCTTTTTTTTTCCTCTTTCCTTTTTTGACTAGCATCTCCACAGGTCCGTGTGCATTTTGTGGCATAAGAATGCCCCTTTACTATTCCATGCAGTAGGTATTTTACCACTTGGAGGAAGGCTGTATTTTCAGGCACTGGAGTCTTTCCTCATACCATTTTAGCACAACAGTCCAGTGTCTAAGCCAAGATCCTGCAAGATTTTCTGCTCAAGATGGTGTGGGGCAGTCTTTGACCTGATTTCCGTCACATCTTCTGTCTTCTTAGAATGTTCATGAACACCTGCCATTGCTTCAGTGAGGCTATCTTTTTCTAGGGGACACACTCTTACTTGTAAGTCTGTGAGGAGATCCAAAGCTGAATCAATCCAAATTCCAGCTGGCTCAGCTAAAGTGCTCACAGTGGTATATGGTTTCCAATGAGCCTTGTGCTGTTGTCAAGCCTTCCTGTCCTGTCTTGTCCTCTTCTCTTGGTGGCTTATAAGACAAAAGAAAACGTCATGACATTAGAATTTGATCTCGCTGTTAAGATCATGAGTCAATGACTCTAACCAGTGCTAGTTAACACTGGCAACAGTAATTTTGGTCCCCCTCTTGCTTGTGGTATCTTAAACTGTTCAGACGCCTTATGCAGTGCAGGATTTCATGAACACAAATTGAAGTTCACCTTTGTTTTCTTGATCACTTTTTTTTGTTGTGAGAATTCATCAGGACCTCTTCTGTTGCAGAAGCCTAGACCTGGACTGTCTGCTCCTTACTCAGAGCCTCTGCCTTTTATTTTGCTGTTCAGCTGTGATGCTCTTCATACTCCTTTTCTAACTCTGAAACATGCTGTATCAGCAATGGAATAACAAAAGCTGTTGTGACTGAGCCATTGATCTCCCTGTCATTCTGTATTTGCTGGTACCATCAAGATTTTGTAGATGGGCGCTTATACTATCAGAATGATACAGATTTACTAGATGACTTGTCTTCCCCAGCAGAACATTGTCATTCAGACTAGTATTGGGTTTAAACAGTCTCTACCTGGAAATCATTCACCCTTTTTTCCTGTAGCATGTTCAGTGGATGAAACAGTGTTTTACTGCACTGACTACAGAACTTTTCGAAAGCTCTTACAGAAGTGTCTTGCTTTCTTGTCAATATTATCCATGGTCATCTGTCTTTCCCATGAATGAATTCAGTAATCCTTAAGATGTCAACTTTTATAGCAGGTCTGACCTGTAACTAGTGCACTTGACCCAACTCTGACCGTGGCCGATAGTGGATGCTTAGGGAGAATGTAAGAATAGAGCAAACATGCAGTGGTGTTTCACCTGAAACACTCATCCAGTCCTTAGAAATTTGTCTCACAAGGACTTTTTGACTTAACCTTTGTGTTTATTATCTTGCCATGGATTTTTTTTTGTGTTAATTCATCCACTAGCTTTTTGAACCCATCTGCACTTTTGCAACGTACAATGCTCAGTGGTAAGTTTCCCACCTTAACTTGCACAGCACAAAGAACCTCTTTCTTTATGTCTTTAGGTTCATTTAATGTCCCTTGGGTTTTGTGTTGGGAAAACCTAAACAGTTGTTCCCCATTCCCTTCTTCAAGCCACTCAAGAGATTCATGCCCCTCTGTTACAATCTCTTCTAAATCTCTCTTTTCCAGAACAGTTAGTCCTACTTTAACTATTCCTCACGTGGAAGGTGCTATACAGTATGGTCAGGCATAGGAGCATGGTAATACTTTCTACTTTTTATTGCTTTTCCAATAACTCCTGTACTATGGTGGTACTTTGTTCTAGCCATAAGGATCTAAGAACACAGATAGGACAAACATCACAAGTAGAAGTAGTTGAAATAGAAGCAAATTAGACCATACCTGAAAGAAAAGATAGTGGGCACCAGTGGAATGAAGGAGGGAGAGGGAGAAAAGAGGTGATAAGGTGGCTCAGCACAGGTGGTTTATGGCCTGCAAGGGAGGGCATTATTCTGCATTCTATAAAACCAGTAGCTTTATTGCATCCGTGGGTTTTGATATTCAGTAGAGTTGCAAATTTTAATTCCCAGGCTGGTCTTCAAAATTTTTCCTGAGGAAAAAACATCAGACATCAAAAATAGAGTCACTGTTTTGTGAGAAAGGTACCGCCAATAGGAGGGGGTTTTCCACCTTCTGTAGGTTATCTGTTTGTGTTTACTTCAGTGCACAGTTTGTGTTCAGTTTCACCTCCTTAATTATCACAAGGACATTTGCTGCTCCATGAAGTATATTGCAGTCTGGGAACATACACATATAAGATCCAGGATGTCAGGGGTTATACTGCAGAGGTCTAATATAACAGGAGGACAAAAGTGTTGACAAGCCTTTTATTTTTTTTTAGGCGCAGTATAGGTCCACTTGATGTATTCTGGATGACAGGAAGTCTACTTCTAATGATGAATGAAACTATAGAGAATGAGTCTGGACTTCTAATTTCCTATTTGGCTTTTTGACTACTAATGAGGATTGAGCTGATGTTTTTGTAGAATTACTTGTAATAATGCCACAATTTCATTCTAATCTGCTATTATTTTGTTTGGAGCCAAGTCCTGTATCTATAAAGTTAGGATTTTTTTCCTCATATAGCATTTTTACATTTACCTATATAATATAATTAGCCATTTTGTCATGCTTGCTCAATGAAATGAAATCTATCTTCAACCCTTTGCACGATCAGCAAATTTTATCATCTGCTTATTCACTTTCTGGTTTGCCATGTTGGTTTGCACAGCCTATTATTAATTAGTATTGTCAAAGAACAAATGCAAGATTTTGGACAAGTTTGCTTGTTTGTTCAGCCCCTTGATTCTTGAGAATAAATTGTGGCGGCACTTTCTGAGGTCTTAACTTCCTCCCACATTTCTTGTGTCTGCAACATATTTGTACTACGTTGCAAATACAGCGTATTATCATTAACTAATGGCAATCTGCAGGTAACGAAGAGTGAGGTAAGAATTTCAGCCTCTTTGAGAATAGGTAGCCCACATTAGGGAGTCTCCCATTTAACACTCGTATATGCACTAACAAAAAAAAAACCCTAGTAGTCTTGAATTTCTAGCAACCCATATGATCTTCTACATTTTGGAGCATGTTTTCCATTATTTGCAGGACAACCTGGGTGGTGAGGCAAAGGGGAGATTAATATACAAAAGGCTGGACATAAAAAAGAACCAACCAAAAAAAAAAAAAGGAAATAGACAAAAACCCCAACCAAAAAAAGCCCCACTTCATAAACAATATGTCTGTAATGTATATATGATATGCATGTTCATTGCAACTGTTGGTTTACTTTTTAGGTTCAAGAGACAGACCCTCTGTCTGAATGTATACCCAATGAATCAGGAATATTTACTGGAAAATGTAAGTTCTTACATTTACTTCTTGCCTAACCACCCTCCCCCTCACATGTTATCAAGGAGGATCTGATTTATCAGAGCTACACAGAACTTTGTGACAGATGTCAGGTCTAGAATAAAGAAGAGTAATTGAATATTTAAGGCAGAAGCTTTGTTTACTATGGCATTTAGAACATTATATCGCAACAGTTGGCTTTTAATCTCAGAAAAATTACACTAGCCATTTTCCTAGTCCCTGAATGGGATTTGTAATAGCTGTGTCCATTACCCAGTAATTCTCTCCCAATCCTAGGTACTTATGTAGACTGACTAAGTTTCTCAGATCAGATTGACAATAGAGACCCTAAAGTAAAGCCAGACCAGAATGTTACATCCATACTTAAAGTCCCTGATTTCTTTATCATGTACAAAACCAACTCTCTGTGGGCCTTTAAATTATTTTCCAGAGAGCTTCTGGATGGCCCAGAAGTTTCAGTATCAGCCCCTGTTCCATTGACCAGCACAAGAGAAATCGGGTTCTTGAGCCTGGCGTAAAGCCTTTAGTAACCTCTGATGTGCTCTCTGAAAATACACACAATGCTGTGGCTTATTCAGCCTCATATCTGTGAACTATACCTACGATCTGTGACCTATGAACTATATCTAGATCTATGAACTTTATCTACGAGCATGTCTACTATCAATTTGTGTCTGTGAACTTAAGATGCCTTTCCCTCCTCCCGTTTCACAAAGTGGGTGAAAAATAAAGTGAGGGTGTTGTTCAGAGCTCAGCAGATGCAGTCTGTCACACTGACAAGATACTGTTAATCAGCTGATGGGCTAATTTATCTCTGCCAGACAAAGAGGTCCCGATTCCCATGAGTTCTTGCAGGGAAAAAGCTGGAGAAAGCTAGTTGCATTTAAGGGAGGCCATGTTCCATGGCAAGGAAGAGGATTTTTTCCCTGTGTTTGACACTTGTGAGACTGTATTTGGAGTACAGTGTTAAGTAAGGAGCTCCCTAGGACAAGAAGAAAATTGACATCCTGATGTGAGTCCAGTGGAGGAGGGTCACCAAAATGATCAGGCAGCTGGAGTACCTGACATGTGGGAAAAGCATGAGACAGATGGGTTGATTTGTTCATCCTGGAGAAGAGAAGAAGAAGGGGAGATCTTCTGCTCTCTGTAGCTATCAGGAGGGCATAGAGAGGACAGATCCAGGCCGTTCTCAGGGACACACACAGCATTGGGTTGAGAGGCAGCAGAAACAACAAGGTAGAAGACAAGAATTTCCAAATGGATATTAGGAGATCTTTTTTACCCTGAGGGCAGCCAAACACTGGAACAGAGGTTGAGAGAGGTTTTAAAATCTACCAGCCTTGGAGACATTCAAAATTCCCCTGGATAAGCTCCTGATAGACCTGATCTAATGGACATGCTCTGAGCTTGGAGTAGGACTAGAGACCTCTAGAGGTTCGTTCTACCCTGCCTCGCTCTGAGACTCTATGAAAGCATTGGCATGCTGATGTGAATATTAAACCTTGTGTGGATAGCTGATTTACCCTATCTTTTCCCTTTTATTTGAAAATATACTCTGGTTTTGCCCGAGAACACTCGCGTGCTTGTACACTAAGCAAGTTTAGTCTTAGCAATGGCCTTGGGAATAGCATCTAATATCAATGTAGCCATATCTCCAAACTTGTCATCTAATAGAACTATTTATTTCTTAGTGTCCTTGCACATGCTAAAGAGATCTTACACCCAAGTGAATTTATGTGTGTATCAAGACTAAGTCTCGTGTAAATTGCTACAGCTATTTATAGGTAATTGGACTGGACGGCTTAATAGCTTTAATGCTTGTTTGTTTTACAGGGCATCATGACTACTGGTGCTTCTTTAGACATTATCAAACCTGATCATTTCTGGGTTTCTGTAATGTGTGAAATGAAAGATATTTTTAATTTACAGGGATGGATTTTTATGGAACCTGATCAGATTGGAATATTACCTGTTATATCTGTAGATGCTGTTTATATTTTTTCAGTAAGGCATGAAACAGGTGGATCTGAAGATACACGTACAATCTGTTGTCTGCCCAGTTTTTCTGTCCTATTTATTTTCTGGAGTCTGTATAGTCATTTCGCTGGCAAAAGATGATAGATAGACTTCAGACTAATAGGTCTTCTCTGTCTCTGCATAATCACAAAATCTGTCATGTAACTGCTTAAATGTATCGTTGAATTACTGTCAGTCTACAGTCTATGTAATGAGACACTTGATAACGTGCTTGGTCAGGGGGTGTATAGTTGCAAGTGAACAGGATGTTGGTAGCCCACTGAAGGGGTCTAACACAGGTTTACAGAAGATGCCCTGCTGTTCCATGGAGGTAGGCATGCAGACCAGGAAGTATCCAAATACAGCATATAATGTTATTTAATCTGAACAAAATACACATGCTGCTAATTGTTGGGGCTTGCATGTGTGCCTGTATTGGTTCCTTACTTCAAGCTAGTAAGTATGTATATAAATATATGTGTATTCTTTTATACAGGTCTGCAACTGAATTTTACCATGACGTGGGGAGACTCTCATTACCTCGGACTGACAGGACTTGAAGTGATAGGAAAGGATGGTCACGCATTAAAACTAAGTACAGAACAGATTTCTGCTTCACCCCAAGACTTAAATGATCTTCCAGAGTATACAGGAGATTCCAGAACATTACAAAAGTAAGTAGCAAAGTAGCAAAATAATTGGATTGTCCAAGCATATTCTGCAGGGCGCTTTTTTTTTTCCTTTGTGCCTGTTGTTTCCACCAGTAGCTTTGGAGATCATCAATTTTAGATGCATTTTACGTCAGACTTTGTAAAGTGACAGAATTATATAAACTTTTATTATGTTCACACATGTTAATGCAAACATGATTTTCATACCATCACTGCTCATTCTTGGATTTCACAAGCTACCCGGGAACAGCTTGTTGTAGAAACATGAATGAGGTGTTTCCAAAAGATGCTGTTTGAGTTAGGAGATGATAACATGCTAAGGACTTTCCAGGCAGAAATGTGGGCGTTCTGTAGCATCTGTCTATGCATATGCAGTGATATTCATGCAGGATTTCTGGATAATTTCAATGAAAATTTTTAAGTTAGCAGAGGGGGAGGATGTATCAGGGACTTGCACAAATAGGTGGCATTCTTTTGGTAATTCTGCAGCCTTTTTTTTTTGTAATTCCAATTAAGTTTTACTCATTGACAAGTATGCTTCCTCAAATTCACTTGTACTTCCTAAATGGTAGCAGTATAGAAATCAGCCTATGGGTCTGGAGGGGGCTTGGCATTTGGTTGTTATTGAAGCTGCATCGTGTTGTTTCTGAGTCATATCTCCATTTTAAAGGGTATTTTCAGTTGTAATCCTGTTCTCTGGCATGTTTATGGTCTGTGAATAGGTTTATGAATTAGGGCTTCTCTTTTCAAAGTCTTTGAGCCTTCCTTTAGAATCTTGTGTTTATCTACATGTATGCTAACTCTGTTCTTTGTAATTTCTGCTAATCTGACTAATACAGTTGTCAAGCTTACTTATATATAATCCTCGGTTCTTCTGCCTGTTTGTATGAAAATCTCTTCTGTAGGCATCAAGATCTAAGAAATCTTCCCATGAGTTCCCCTGTGATGAAGAGATTCTGGTCGTGGAGTCCATAATCCACCATGATGGACCCAGATGCAAAGAATTCATTTAGCCTTTCTGTTGGTGTCTTATCTTCTCTGAATGCTCCTTTTACAGCCTAGTCATCTGTTGATCCTACAGAATTTCTGGCAGGCTTTCTGCTCCTGATGTATTTGAGGAATTTTATTTATGGTACCTTTTCCTTGCTAGCCCTCATACTCTTTTTGGCCTGTGCATATGCATTTAGCCTTTCAGAGTTTACGATCCTATCGATTTAGGGTTTTTCGATCATGAATTTTGTTGAAAGATGGCTTGTAATAGCTTTCTTTATCCTGCCACTGAGCCAGGCTGGCTTTGATTTTTCAAGTTTTCCCTCTTTCTAACATCTTTCTTAGTAAGTACGATACATTGTTCTGTGCTTCCAGTATGATATCCCTTAATATTCTCTCTGTTGTGTGTAATGATTTTATTTTGTTGCTCCTTTCTTTTTTGATGTACTTCATAATTTTTGCTTAAGAACCTTCTTGGGCACAAGAAATGCGGACTTTTTTGGCTTTTGATATTTCTGCAAACGTTGAATTTGAGTACACTACAGTGCTCTTCAACTGTAGCATTTGGAATAGGTCCTGTGTATTATTCAGGACCAAGGGAAGGATTATATCTGCTGTCATGGGCAGCCTAATCAGTTCCTCTGTGAAAGAGTCATTATTCAAATCTTTTCCTTTAAGGAACTGCCAAGTCTGGCACTCATTCTTCCATTAAACTTTTAAATAAATAGTAAGTACAGAGGGCAGTGTACCAAAGTAATTACGGTGGACAATTAGTTCATATTCTCCTTTACTTCATTTTGTATGCTGTAGTTTGTGGTAGAAGAATATAAAGTCAGGATGAGGAAATAATGGAATTAACTTTATCCAGTCCGCCTGAAGTCTGTGCTCGGATGAAAAGACTTTGTCATGCTGGTAGAAAGCTTTATAAAAAAGTAGGAATGTGCCTGACTGCATGAAGAAGGATGTGAACAAACTCTGCTTCTTCTCTGGGTTATCCAGCTGCCATCCAGCTCCTTGTCGGATTCAGTATAGTTGCGTTGGCATAGTAACACACTGCAGAGTGCCAGATATACTAGTTTAGGCATGGAACTATATTAATAAGTTATATTGTGTCTGGGCCTTAGAGTTTTGCCTTCGGTCATTTTGGTACAAAGGTAGTTGAGCTTTCCTCTGCCTGCCCCTGTTCACACAGGGAAAACCTGAGCATTTTTCTGGTTTTCCTCAAACGTACCTGACTAAAGGAAATACTGTGGGGTTTTTTTCTTCCCCCACTGTCTTTAATTGAACAATTGCATATTATTTTTGAGGTTTACTGTGCTTTTTAATTGCATACACATGGGCACAGTAAGTGCTGGAAGTGGCATATAGAAAAAAATTAATACCTAGTAAAGTACCTGATTTTCATGAGAAAAGCAAGCTTTCCCTTTTTTTCAGCTAATGGATTTTTCTCTTTCTAGGTTAATAGATGGGACTAATATCACAGTAGAGGATGACCATATGTGGCTCATTCCCTTCTCTTTTGGAGAAGATCATCTGCTCACAATCCATTTTGATAAAATTGAAAGTATTGCAGGGCTTCGCTTCTGGAACTATAATAAATCTCCGGAGGATACCTATAGAGGGGTAAGTAAAAGAAAAGGAGCACTGCCAGCAAAAATATACAGCAGTGCACTGGAAAATTGGTACTGTGATGAATGAATATAGCTTCCTAAATGGAACACCATAAATCTTTCTAGATTGTCTGAGTCTGAATTTTGTGGCAGGTATAATGCATTTCTGTCTCCACAAACAGCAAATATTGAAAAAAAGCCAGAGATAGTTTAAAGAAATCTTCACAGCTGATTTTTCTAAGAGACACATACAATAGCACATATTATTTTCAAGATATATGATTCTGAAGTGATATCCTCTCAATATCTAGTATGTAGGCCTACCAAATGATTCTTTATTTCCTGGAACACAGGGAATGATAGAACAAGTTCACGTCCCCAACCGAAATTCTGTTTCTGTAAGTTACAGAAGGCCAGTCAATCAATACTACCTTTTCCAAGAAACAAGAAGAGTCTCTAGAACTGTAACATTTATTAGGAAAAGTTGACATCTTCAAACAGTTTGGCTACAGTAGTTTAGCTAAAATTGTATAACATACCTCCTCTCTTCTTTTTCCAAATTATGTGTTTTATTTTTTTTCATATTGAATTCTTGGAATTGACTGGCAAATGACACCTGTTGGAGATCATGTTAGGTCTTGCTGGCACTCTGAGTTTGGCTGTCCCTCGTTTCCCTGTTTTTTCTCAGAAGCTGTACATGCCCTTGTAGCGATAATGAAGAAGTAGTAGCTGTTCACTGCACAGAAAATTTATGAATCCATTTGTTTCCAGATCTTCTCTTTCACATAACTGTTGCATTCTTGATGTCCAAACTCAGTCAATAGATAACGAGAAACATGTTGGTATGTATTAAACTAGAGAGAGAGGGGACAAAAAGGATCAGCAAAGTTCTGGAAAAAAAAATCTGGAATTGACGTTGGAGGCATGGATCCTTCATAGGACTGGGCAAGATAGTGGCAAAACTTGCAGAACTGCTTCTTTGTGTAAATTTACCTTCCAGGAATTGCTTTAACATGAACACTGCATAAATAGCAGGTGTTCCCTCTCCACAACAGAGCCTTGGCATCTTTTAATATCAGCATGGGGTGGTGTTGAGTGCCAAAGACTCCCAGGGGGGCAGGGCGTAACAGCTTCCATTTAAGCGACAGTTAGTCCAGAGATTTTAATAGATGGCACCCGATTTTGTAATATTTTGCATTAACCCGACATGTTTGACACGTGAGAGGGTTCAGGAGCATGTTGAGCTTACCATCTAAACATACCGCCTGTATAACAGCTAGGGGTTTTTAGTAAAATCTGTTACTTGATTGATACGCTTCAGCATAAGGAAAGGACTCTTCCCTATGAAGAGTGGTACAGCTCCGGGACAGTATGCAGTGATGGGAGACTTTCAAAACTAAATTTGACAAGGCCCAGAGCAACTTGATTTTGCTTTGCAGGCTTCCCTGCTCTGAGAAGGAGCTGTTATTGGAGGCAACCTAAATCTTTCTATGATTTTGTGTACAAAATACAATATGACGTGGTGATGTGGAATGTTTTTCATTACTGTTGTAACCCAAGCTTCTCCAAGGCAGAGCAGGGGAGAAGCGTTTGAACATGAACATTTGTACCAAATCAACTCCTTGTATGTGTGTCTCAGTTATTAAAGGAGGGAAAGAAATAGTCAAATCCCTAAAATCTAACATGGAATTTGGTCTTTGGAGGCCAAATCAAGAAAGAAAGAGAGAGAGGTATATTTTCACAATTTATTTTGCTAGGTAGAAAAGAGGTGAGTGTGATAAAGTATGCACGCAGGTGGCACACCTGTAAGTCCCATAACAGTTAGTGGGTACAATTTAAATGAGGAGTTCATACCTGCAGTCTTGTAAAAGGATGAAATAAATTATTTGGAAAACTGAAGATGCAAGGTATCCGCTGGGTCACAGTAAAGAGGCTTTAGACTGTAAACCTAGGGCATCATGACATCTGTCTCCTGAAGTATTGCTGTTCCTTCTAAGAAACAGTCCCCGGGTATGAGATATAATGATTTGCTAGGCAGCTGTAGACTGGTGGATTCTATTCACAGCTTTAGTATGAGAGGGTAATGGCAATGAACTGTCAAAGTGAAGGCTTGTGTGCTATTTCCAGCTCTATGAAAAATTACCTTGTGAAAGCTTTGTTATGCGATTTGTAAAATGCTATGTGTGACGGTTGAGTGCCTTCTCAGATGATGAGAATTACTTAGAAATGAGGGCTGTAAAGGGCACATAAATATAAGCAGCTGTGGTATAATAGGTAAGGTTTCATCTCTAAGTCTCTAGACTTCCCATTCAATACGTGTTTCCTAAACTAAAGCGTATTTCAGTGGATTTTTCACTTCCTCTCCTTAGCCTGGCAGACTGATTCAGCTGGAAAGTAGCATGCAGAAGAGTTGCTGATATGAAAAGGATATTTCCTTTCTTTGCTCCCAGGTGTATTAAAGATGAAACTAGAAATAGTTCTTTCTCCATACTTGGTACTCATACAAATATTCTCTCCTAATTAATCGTCATGCTGTTTGGAAATTAACTGAGCATCTCCTCTAGTACAATACCTGAGATTTTCAAATGAAGAAATGTTTGTGTAACAAAAAAACAAACCAAAAAAAATCTTCCTGAAAATTATTTGCTTTTGGGATATTGCATGTGTAACTCTACTGAAATTCTAATTGAATAAAAAATCGTTTATAAATATGAGAACTGTTATGAATATCAGGTCACTGATAATATACATATACAGGCTTTGCAGAAAACTCTGTATGTTTTTAAATTCTTCTCAGATAGACACCTGGAATGGGAATTTTAACTATACATATTGCATATATATTTTTAATAGAAATCCTAATAATGAAAATTAAATATTTGTATACAAAACTGTTAACCTCAAATTATCATATATACATCAGAAGGTATAAAATCCAAAAATTAGAAAACTGACTCACATTACCTTTAGACTAAATTGTCTTTTGTTAACTAAATGAATCTATTTTGGTTCAGTCCATTAATCAGCAAGCTTTTATCATAGTGCCAGTTATAAGGCCATCTTGTTATATTTTACAGGTATTATTCCTTCCTTAACCAGTAGTTAGTGAAAGACTCGGTGCAATAAATGCTACTTGTGATTAACGTTAAGTTATATTTAACATATTTCAGGGCAAGAAGCGGGGATAATTGTTGCTGCATGATTGGATTGTTATGTGACTGGGATCATGCATACAACACCAGATGGTGCTAATGGGGGAGGGTGAAGGGGCCAGGACTCCTGCATCATCTGAATAAGTATGCCTGAATTATTTAGTTTAATCTTCAGAGGTTGTGTAAGACATGCATGTATCTATGATGTGGATAAGGCTCAATTATTTCTGCCCGGTACAGGTACCCCTTCTTTATTCATATGCCCTTAGGTTTCATACAGCACTGCTTGGTATGTGAGTTTGCATGATCCTGGAAATGTCCAAGTGCCACCTGCCACAAAGATAAATAAAACTGGTGAAATACAGGCTTTCTATAAATGTGACAGAGGCACGAAAGAGTCTGCTCTCGGGAGAGTGCCAGGCTATGTGATTTCTTAAAGGGTGGCTTCAGCAAGTGCTGAGCGATCAGGGCTGATCTAGCAGTGCGTTCGGGTGAACGATGACTCTGTCTCCTCAAATCACCTTTGTGATATATGCTGACGTGAAAGCCGAATCTCTGCATTCTGTCCCATTCTGTCGATACGGCTATGTATTGCTGCAGGCTCAGGAATCAGAGAATCATTTAGGTTGGAAAAGACCTTTAAGATCACTGCATCCAACTGTGCACCTTACACTGCCAAGTCCACCTCTAAACCATGTCCCTTAGCACTGCATCTACACTACATCTTTTAAATACCTCCAGGGATGGTGACTCAACTGCTTCCCTGGGCAGCCTGTTCCAGTGCTCGACAACCCTTTCAGTGAAGAAAGGAAGCTTCAGTTTGCTGAGATCTAGTGAGATGCAGTAATTGAAGGATCTCTTCAACACTTTTTTTTTTTTTCTTTTTTCCCCCAAATTCTCACCTCTCCCATTCCCATCAATGTCAGCTATGATGCTCTGAATTATACACTATGAGTTGCAACTGGTACGTGCTGGTTTAGGCTTTCTTTTGCCAAAGAATGTCATACTATAAAGGAATGAAATAAATATAACAAAATTATTGAAATTGTTTCAGCCTCTGAAGTGAATGCAATTGTTTTGGATCTATTATTTTATGTAATGTAGTGTCGTGTCATGTGATCTTATGTTATTTTAAACAAGGCTAAGGTAGTCCATGTGTTGCTGGATGGTCACAGCATCTCCCCACCGGAGGGCTTTCTTATCCGCAAGGGACCAGGCAACTGCCATTTTGACTTTGCCCAAGAAATTCTCTTTCTGGACTATCTGCAGCCCCAGCTGATTAATAAAGTACAAAGGAGGTAAAGTAGGATGTTTTTGCTATCTGAACCATACAATTTTTCTTAACTGTTTAGTATCCTTTCATATTCTCTCTTGAAGCCAATTGTGTGAGGCACCTGGATGAAAATATGAAGCAATCGGAGCAAAATGTTTCATTGGGTTTTAACTGTATTCTATTAACCAGATTTTATTGAGATCAGAGGGTAGTCTAGTCCGTAATTGCAGGCAGAGGGTTGGGTGGTGGTGTTTGTGGAGACTTAGTTCTTTGATTTTGTTCTCTTCTTTTCTGAATGAGCCAAGGGTACATGAAGAAGCTATTTTGTCTTGGTTTTTTTTTTTTTTGGCAGGACTGGTTCAAAGAGAATGGAACAAGCTAGTATGGACTATGAAGCACCGTTAATGCCATGTGGTTGTATCCTTCTCTGTCATTTTCTTACTTGTCATATAGAATATCTTAGAATTATGTATTATGGTTATGGGTCCTGAGCTTTTTGAATCCAGCAATTTCTGGTGCTTTAAGAAATTAACAAGGTACCAAGAATATGTGAAAGGCTTCCATTAAGTATGAATTAAAAATAAATAAATGGAACTTAATTTATGAATGTGTAACCTGTTTTCAGATACTCTGAAAACTTTTTCTCCTGTCTTTTATAATCCATCCACGCTGGAGCTAGCGGTCCATTAGCACAGTATACAGCCAGCCTATCAAAGCTAGAAGTAGTCTTCATATTTTTGCATATCTTTGAATGTTTGTCTCATTTTATATCTTTATTACGGTTGACCAGAACTATGTAATATTTTTGCCGTTTTTCTTAATGTTTGTGGCTTTTCAAGCTTAAGTTTTCCTAGATAAGCACAGCCTTTTGTGATAATACTTACTGTCATGCCATCCATCTATTTGATGAGCCTTTTAAATCCATTAGGCTATTCTAACGAAGTTTGGAGACAATGAGGTCTCACCAATACTAAGTTCCTGCTGGTTTCATGAATATCAATGTCTGGGTAGAGCAAAGAGATACACATGAGTGCTCCATTAGGGAAATGGACAGCACAGACTCCATCATTACATTTTCTGCCATTCAGTTTAGGGGCATATTTGCTGGCCAGTTATCACCCGTATAATTCCAAACCAGGCAAAGGCATACTCAAGAAACACAGGAAGGCAGTAAAGGCTCCCAAATGGGAGCTGTGGTGTTAATAAGTTGCAGTGTACAAGAAAGTAAGACACACAGTAAAAAAAATTCAGTAGTTCTTCATCTGATGGAAGAACATATATGAACATATATATATGTGTGAACATGTATACATGTGAACATATATAGACTTTTGCCTAGTTGTGCTACCTGTGGGTGTTCATTTGTGTGTGTATTATCAGTCATAGAAAAGGCAGACTGCTTGTTTATTATAGTTTATACAGAGAGGTTTAAGACATAGTGAAGTCAGAAGTGAAAAACAGATCTTTTTTCGCTCTCCTAAACTGAAAATAAGAGTGTCTGTCATCGAGATGTGGGCTGCACAATAATTTTTGAAACTGCAAATTAAATAGTCTGTTAGGACAAAGTATCAGTATCAAAATTTTCCTTAATACTGTTTTGCTTTTTAGTTGTTTTCCAGTTTCAGCTTCTGACAAGTTGGGGTGATCCATACTACATTGGTTTGAATGGACTTGAGTTGTTCAATGAACATGGAGACCAAATCTTACTAACTGAAAACAGTATCCTTCTGCCAACCAAGCGCCTCTATCCCTTTCAGATACACAGTTTGCTCCCTGGCAAATTATCATATGGCATCACTTGCTACTTCTTCCAAATTGCCAGTTTGTTCCATGCGATTACTCTGCTTGTATTTCTCTCTATTTGCATGATGATACTTGTTTCCATATGTTTTAATGTATTCTGTATACTTTCAGAACATTTCTTCTCTGAATGGGATGCACCAACAAAGCAGGACGAGGTTAGAGAAGGGAAGGCTTAAGAAGGATGTGGTATTTTTTGCTATCAACATTTATTTCTTTTATAGTATGAAAGGACCAGAAAGTTTGATGAGCTATAAATTCATAAGAAAAGGTTGAGCTCAGTTCTTTGTTATGGAATCTTTCATTGTGCCACAGGAAAGAAATTTTTCATAAATCTTGTTCTGGAGCCTTAGGCTATTCTAGACACCCGATCCAGTCGTGAAGATAAGGGCCGAGACTGAATTTGATTCAGTGTTCCCTGGGTAACCAACAGAGGGAATAAAGGACGTGTTTGAAAGATTCATGGTCATCAAGGTTACACCTCAGTGCTCTGTATCAGCTGAAGTCTCTTAAGACCTGAAAGCTTCATACCCCAACGTATAATTCATGTAGTTCAGTCACGTGGAAGAAACAGAGTTTCTTAGCCAACTAGATTAAAAGCATGGAAGCTGCATGAATTGTATGTCTCTAAGGATCCTCATTGCCTAATAAATAGAGGATACAATGAAAAAGGTAATAAAGGCTCTTTCCTGAGAGCTATTTTTATTTGTATCTTGTGTGATGCATGATGAACTCGAAACATCAGTAATGGAGAAGAGGCATTTTGAAATTGAAAATTGGTAACAGATTGTTTTTAAGAACAGGGGAACTTTAACTTAGCTTTTAAATGGCATGTCTTTACAGTACAATACGATGCCAGGTAAAGATACCTAAGTTCATTTTGAATGATCACCTGATTCTGCCTGTACAGTAGCGTTGCTTGGATATATTAGGATCCCCAAAAGAGCATATTTGTCTTAGTGCAGTACTAAATGTGACAATTCAGTACTGAGTCTGGAGCAAACTTTTCTTAAATGGTTGGGGCATTGCCGTGTTATTCCTTAAATTCTTTATAAATACTTACAGACTCAGGCCTTTTAGAAAGCAAGACAAGGGAAGATTAATGTACCTCAGACTGGATTGCTAGGGATTTATGGTTCTGAAGACAGTGCCATCCATCCACATTTCTTTGTATGTCTTTAACATATGTATGGTTTTAACATAAATGTTCTCTTATGGAGAAAATCGGGTTACCTGGAAAGCCTGTTCAATAGAAGGTTTAATCTTTCCTTCTCAAAGAACTGAAAGAAGGCCTTAATAGACAGTTACTGATTTTTATCACAAACCTTGAGGAACTCGAGCAAAACCTAGTATGACTGATGACTAGCTCCTGCAAGGATACCATTCTTGAGATCTGTTTCATATGAGGAGTTTTCACAAGTGCGTGCTAAAAAAAAATGTGGTTTTGTCACAAAAAAGCTGGGAAGTGCCTATTCCTGCTAAGGGAACTTTATCAATGAAATCATAAATAAATATTGAAAATAAATTAAATGCAGCTAGTTAATTTATTCCTATTTTAAAAATAATTTTGAATGCCAGAATCCGTAAGGGTTGTCCTACTTTTAAAAATGTGCCCCCAAATTCCTCAGCTACCTCTGTGAAGCACTCAGAGTATTTTTAAGTTGTACTACTGTAGTGGCAAATACTCGCTCATGGAATCTGGGAGAGCAAGCATGAACTTTTAAATCTGGTGTTTCTGAAATGTCATCTTCGGTTATTTACGCTTAAAGTTTTTTTTCAGATATTGCTGCTTTTCCAGATAGCGTCAACATTTTAGAAGATGTATCTGGAGACATCCGAACTCCAGACAAACTCATTGACAGAGTAAATGACACAACTGATGGCAGACATATGTGGCTTGCACCGATTCTTCCTGGTTTGGTACATTTTTCCCTTTTCATTCCATTTTAGTGACGTGCATAGTTGTAGCTAGAAGCATAAAGCGAAGGGGAAGCATACATAATTTTAAGGTAAATTTGATATTAGTAAATGATGCTAAATCACTGCCTTTTAGAAGAAGTTCTTTTTATTCCATTTTTTCCTCACTGCACAAATCGCAGCAGTATAGATTTCCCAGGTTTGTAATCTCCTCCTGTCTCCATGGTGCAACAGCAGAAGGATTTCCAAGGCTAGCTCTGAAGTTTTTTCAGTTACTATGATAAAGATACTGACAAAGGAGTTTAATATGTGTGTTTTGTGCAATAAACACCTTTCAGATGGGAGCGGACTGGGATCTTAAATTCATTTTTACAAAAAGCAATGAATGTTGTTCCAGCAGTGAGAATTTTTTTAATCTCATTATCTGCGTTGAATTCAAATTCATAAGTTAGAGATGACAGACTTAGTATTTCATGTCATAAGGCCCCAAGTGATTCAGCCCTTTTAGAAGCCCCAAGTTTAAAATACGGGGTATCAAATACCTAAACAGGAAAAGTAGATAAACTTAGATGAGTCCTGACTTTGTTTTGGGAGAGGACGTTTTTTATGGGCCCACTATGGACATCATTAAGATGTATTTATTTCTTAGAAGAAGGTGGATTTCAAAAGTAACAAACAGTAAACCTGACATGTGGTATCTTGTAGCTTACTGTGTTGGAAAAATTCTTACTCCATATGTTACAGTTACTAATTAGAATATTAAAAGCAAAGAATTAAGTCAATTTTTAAAATACTTCGTATATCATTATATGTTGTAATGCAGTGGGTATAATTAAGATAAAGCTTTTAAGTGTACTTGGGAATACCGACCACTTGCATTTCTTAGGAAAATGAAAGGTCTGTGTAATGCTTGAGGCTCCTACTGTATAGATCCCACATCTTGAATCCTGGTAATTAATTTGGTGGGATGCTCAGATATCCATCCATCATGAAAGATTGATTTGACAACCATCTGAATTTGCTCATGTCCTTGTAAAAGACATGCTTCCAGAGGCTGTTTCATTTTTGCAAAAGGAAAATTACAGTATCTGGAGTACTAGCACAGATGCAAACACTGTTTTGTGTTGTTACGTCTGACACCAAAGTACTGTAGGAGAACATAACATATCGGTATTAGAAGGGTAAATTGATAAAGTGTGATGTGCAGGAGGGAAGAGTAAGCAATTTAATGGCGCTTTCTGTCCTTAAACTGTAGCAAATTATACCTTTTCAAGATCCGCATGGTACTTTTCCATCTTCCGTGGTATGGTTGTATGGCCAGGAAGTGCAAAGGGATTAAGCAATCAGCCTATTCATGATCATCCTCTGTAGTTGGGATGCTGAACCAAAGCTTGTGTGTGCTTACATCCTCATTGCAAGGTTGCTTTGAAACTTGCCACTTGCCTAGGAAGCCGAATTATCTCTTTGCTATATTGGAATGTTCGAAAGCTTTAAGGAAATTTTACATTAAAGCCTTTCTTTTCCTTTCTAAATATCTCTTCCTTTCTAATTCCAAAAGATTTTTTGTCTCTTGCAAACTTATTACTAATGTAAGTACAATTTGAATTCTTTGTTCCCATGTTACTGATTGTCATTTTATTTGTTTGAATGTATTTTCCCTCAAATTCATCATTTGCTGTGAGACTAACAATTGCTATTGGAGACTATGCCCAAATTGTCTTCTGCAAAATCACAGATATAAACATTTCTATCGATCGCATCTACCTTTCTTTCCTCAGTAAAAAGCCCCAAACCATAATGATTTAATACAACTAACAATATCTTCTCCAGTGCATCAAAGGATTAAAACTTCAGAGGATGCTAGACCTGAAGCTTAAGATATTTTGGCCTGAAGTTGATATAGTAGCTCATAAAAGGAATAGAGGTAGCATTAACTGTAACAGGCAAGATTGGTTACCTACAGCCTAATCTCTGGTCTTAACATCTTGATATTAATGTCACTGAAAGTAAAATGAACAGTACCTCAAGCAATAACTGTTTAGCAAGCATCTGGAGAATTTTCTTTATATTCCTGTTAGTCTACCTTACACAAAAATTGCAAAATTTCTTCAAGAGCTTTCAAAGTCAGGGGATATAGGAGGAATTTTAGACTTGCAAATAGAAAGGTGGATTCCATTCATATTTGGTAGGAATGGAATGGAATAGAATAGGATAGGACAGGACACCAGCTTGTCTTATCCTGAAGCATGTGTCTGTACTTGGTTGATGAAATACTCATTAAAAGTGTCTCTCTACTCCTCTTCCAATTGACTAGCAGTCCAGGATGACAAGCTCAGGTGTAGATGTCATCTTCTGATGAGTTATACGTACATTTGAGAGGGCAGCTCTGGGTTAAAGACAGCGTCTGTGAATTATCAACAGAGCTGGTAGCTGGACTTAAATCATTAGCATCAGTTATCTGTCCTCTAGCTGTGTCTCTTTAAATACGGACCTCTTCTGTTGCAACGTGCATGAGAATTTCATTTCTTTGGGGAATTTGTGCTGTTAAATATAAATTAATTCTCTTTTACAGGTGAACAGGGTGTATGTCATTTTTGATGTACCTACTACTGTGTCAATGATCAAGTTATGGAATTATGCCAAAACACCTCAGAGAGGTGTGAAAGAATTTGGTGTAAGTAATTTCTGTATGCATTTTGTATGTTCTGGTGAGTCAGCTTGCTTGATTTCTGTACTTACTTTTACAGTTTACTGAAGTGTGATTCCATATAATCTCAAAGGATGGGATTCATCTCACTTAACTCTGCATTTAGTATTAAAATGACTAATCTGTGCCAGTCATCTGTCCTCCCTTTCTTGTCCAGGGAAAGAGAACTTAATCTGATTATTTTTCTTAGATAATTGTCTTAAGATAGGATAATGCTTTCCTTTTTCCAGTGACTGTAGAGCAGGCCTGGAAGACTCGTTTAAACCACAAACCCAAGTTTTAGACAGCTGAAGTGAGGTGAGATTCATTAATTCCTAGATTTAAGAGTGATTCACTCCAGTTAATAGAATAGCAATTATGTAAAACACGAAATACATTTTTAATTACCTCCTTGAAAGCTGCATTAAAAACATCAGTGAGAAGACAAAAACTTGGAAAAAAAAATAATCAAACCCCAGCAGTGAATAGAAAGAAATGGAAGTTTTAAGGAACAAAAGTTACGCTAACAACCAGACTTGTGAAACAAATTGGGCAAAATGATTTTTAGTTGATTGACAGAGACAACTGCTGAAAGCAATGCCAAATGTCTAGATGTTTTGTTTGTTTGTTTCTTAAATATCTTTAGCTTCTGGTGGATGACTTGCTTGTCTACAATGGGATTCTGGATATGGTGAACCATGTGGTATCAGGCATCCTACCAACCTGTGATCCAGTCGTCCCGTATCATACCGTTCTCTTCACAGATGATGAGAAGATTTGCCATCAGGAGAAGAGAACTGTTATTAGGTATGTGAGTGGATCTTGATTGGAAGAAAGAATCTTTGTTTCCAAAAAATGTCAGCAATATGTTCATTGCTATAGAAAATTCCCTTCCAAAGCATACTCAGCCTCACTTAGTGGGAAATAACCAGTAGTTTTTTGGGTACTAGGACCAAATTACCAGTTTTATGTGTAAGCATTTTTTAGCATTTACTGGGATTCCTTATTCATATTTACATATGTTTGCAAGGAAGCCTATAGTCATAAACAAAAAGAAAGCAGTTAGGCTTCCTTAGAGAAGAAATACTAAAGCCCAGTGATATTACACGGAGGGGAAAAAAAAAGAAAGAAAGGTAATGAAAAAGAACCAAACATCAAAAGTGAAGAAAAGAAAAGAAAGTTCTCTGATTTGGCACAGACACTAATTAAAGAACCAGAATTCTACTATTTTATATATGTTCTAAAATAATAAACTGTTTAAATGAGAAATGAATTGCATTCAGAGGAATGACACTTTGAAACCACTAAGTTGGCAATCTCACAGAAAATACGATGAAATGTGGTGAAAAATGCACTTATGTTTAGAAGGTCAGGACTGATAGGGTCTAAAAACAGTCCCTAGCAAGGAAAATAAAGATTGAAAGAATAATTTATTTTAAATGAGATTAGAAAGTGAAAAATCAAAAACTTATAGAAATAAACAGTATCTTATACATTGCACTGCTAACAAATAGAATGTCTTGCACGTACATCACTTGGGAAAAAAGGTGACAGTTTTGCATTCAGAAATGGCACATGATTTGTTCAGAAGAATATTCAAATATTTAGAAATAAGTGGAAGGAACATAAGCTGTCCCGATTAAGAACGGAAGTTCACATTTGCCTACGGGGGTTGTTTACCTATGTCTCTCTAAAGCATTGGCTGTTGGCCACTGGGACTGTCAGATGTTGAAATAAATTATTATTGTTTGGATGTATTGTGTTAGACTCATGTTTTTGTACAAGTGGCTGTGTTGTCATGGTAAAATTTGGAGGTAAACAATTTTTCATGTGAAAAAGTTACTGAAATGAAAATGCCTTGAGGAAATAGGAGTTTTGAGAAATTTTTCAGTGGGATATAAAAAGGAGGAGGAAAAATGAACCTTTACTTTCATCAGCTTAACATCTTTCTATGAGTAAAGTTGTTTTACTGGAAGCAGAGAAGCACTAGCTGTAATCATAGATCTTTTTCATCTAACTTCCTTTGCACATATTTACAAGATATATATCCTTTGATTTAGTTTTAAGAGGGGTATACTTTTGGGGTCATGCAAACTGCGTCATCTGTTTTCCAGTCAAGAACATGCTGAGTCTCTTCTCTTCTAGACTTCTGTGCAGGAGCTTTCTTGGTCTGTCTTCTTAGCCTGTTTTGCAATGTTCTTTTCCTTTTTTTCCACTTACTACCCTACTAAAATATAGGGTACTTCAGCAATGGAAGACAAATCCCTTGCTACATTCTGGATGATATCCCTCCATTTTAAAAATGCTCTTGAGCTTTTATATATTGTTACTTCTGGTTTTGACCTGTTCTCTTTCACATGTTCAGTATTTTATGAACCCTGAACTTGAGTCTGATATTGTCATCAATAGCATAAGTTCTGATTTACTTCAGTATTGGTTCCCCTGTTTCACTCGGACAGTTAGAGAGACATTACATTTTTCTCCAAAAATAGAAACCTATTTTGTGCAGTATTTGTAGAGAAAAGAAAAATACATGTCTTTTGTTCCAAAGGCATGGATGTTTTGTTTTAGTCTGTGTGAAAGGGAGATGTTATTAGGGATGTTTTCTTTAACTTTCAGTTCAGCACACTTTTTTTTTTGTAATTTGTTTAATTTAATTTAACTTTGAAGTTATTACTTCTTTCCCAAAAAGAAATCGTTAAAATTCGGTGACAGCCTGCAAACAAAACTTGTCACAGTAGATAAATTTTGTTTAGTTCAGAAAATTTTCAAATAATGCTATAGCAACATTACAAAACAGTGTTAAGTTCCTTATAGGGATTTTTATACCCTCTTTGTACAGCACTGATTTAAAATCTCACTTTGGTTAATGTGGTTCAAGCTGTGTAGGCAGCAATTGTAGAGTGAATATGATATTTATATCTGAACATGTGCCGGAATGAATGCCACTAATTAAAACTGGCAAGAAATCCTTCAGGTGGACGCAGACAGAATGCCTTCACTTTCTAGATAGTCTCATAGCATGTGCCTGTGCTTCATAGTTTTGTTTAGCCTCCAGGACCGAAATAACTTATTTGGCAACTTTTTCCATTACTCTCATAACTTTTTACAATGTTGATAATTTTAGCTGATTTTAATCTTTTCAGCAATCATGTGGGAGATCAGGATGTACAAATGATGAACGAAAATGAGGTTGTCACAAACAGCAAAAAGAAGCAGGTTGTGGCTGATCCAGGTTAGTTCTGTCTTCTGCGGTTTTCTTCTGCTCACTTTCTAGAGACAGTTTGGATAATGAATGTTGTTATAGACCTAAACTGGGAAATGAGGGGAGACTTAGGCCTCTTTTATATATTTAGCTCTACTTTTTCTACCATAGGAAAGCAAAGCCGGAATGTCATACTCCGGTGAATTTTTATTCTATATCTAAATCTGAAAGTGGATGATATAAATCAAAGACATATGTGGCATGTAGGCATAGCTTATACCAACGCATACACAGAAGCCCTCAGGAAAGAAACTGACTGAAGATAAACTGAAAGCTGATGTTAATTGTGCAGGTTCATAGATAGCTTTTGGAATAAGAGGCTTGTTGCATCTCCACTGGCCTTTTAAGCAGCTTTAGAGATGATGCATATGTGTCTCTCAGAACTAGCTGCTTGTTTCTCCTCAAGCAAATCCAAAATCGCGATAAGTGTAACAAGGGAGAAAACATGTTGGCTTTATTCCTCCCACTGTCTTTCTGGTTGGTCTTTTCTCTTACAAAGTGATAATTAAAAAGACAACCTCTTTTTTTTTTTTTTTTTTTTTTCCCCAAGGAGACAGAGTAGATTGTATTTATAGTCTGAAGAGTCCTAGTCATTCATTGTAAATTACTCAGAATAGCTCCCTAAATACATTACAAATTCTCAGCCAAGCTGGTATATTCATGATTGGTTTTCTCTCCTGAGCATGACACTTTCTCCAATTAGTTCCTCTAGAAAGTGTTACAGAAATTATTTGATGGCTTTTAATAACAGTTCTGTAGGAGAAGGATTTGAAATGCCATTGCCTGTACAAATACAGCTTCAAAGTTATTAGTATGTTAGTCCTAGCTGCATCAAAAGTATTTTGAACATCTCTGTGCCCGTTGTAGTGACATCCTGGGTTCCAGTGCAGACGTACCCTATGTCCAGTAAAGAATAGCTGTCATTGCCATGGCTGTCGCATCTATTGTCCAAGTATTAAGGACACACAACGCCTCTGAAGTCATAAGTTGGGGGTTGCCTATTGCCACCTGCCCCATGTCTCCTCTGTAGTACTTACTGGTATCAGCTGCAGTGGTTGATAACGTAGATTCGTAGAATGATTTGGTTGGAGGGCACTGCAGGGGGTCCCCTCCTGAGGGAGAGTCCAGCCTCCTGCTCAGAACAGTGTCAACATTGAATTCAAACCAGATTCCACAGGAAAGTGATTCCATGGGACTGTGAAAATTGGCATCACTCACTGTCAATGTAAGAAACATTACTGGGAAGGGTAGCTTAGCTTCCTTTCGTTCTGGGATGGAAAGAGAAATGGGCACATTTCTTCTTCATTTTAGTCTGTGGTTTCACTGTTAATACAGGTACAGTGTTAAAACAGCAATCAATTTTCCTTAACAGCCTTGCGTCCAAAAACCTGCATATGCGAAAAAGGACTGCAGAGGAGGAAAAGATAACAAGGGATTGTGATTGGAAAGTCCTGAATACATCCAGCCCTAAATAACTGCAATCTAGATCTCCAAGATACGTATCATCTGAATGGAAGATTTTCTGTGTCTGCTGCTGCTGAACCGCCTCCTGTCTTATGAGAGGAAGTTTTATTGGCTACAGGAAATTTTCTTCAGTAATGAAATTGAAAACATGAATTCAGTTTTCTGAGATTTTTAATTGTCATTATCTGTCCAATTTCCCCACCCCCACCCCCTTAATTGAAAACCCAGGGAGGAAGGAACATAAAGGAGTGAGTGAGAACCTTATTGCTGACTGACAACTGTTCCTGCCAAGTACCAAGAACTTGGGTGAAGCAGGATGGTTATAACAAGAGGTCTTTCAGAGTATTTCTCAAGCTTTAATTCCTGAATCCTAGCTGGATGATCATGAAACTCCTCACTAGAAGGAAGCATTTGCTTTTTTTCCTGATGCTTGTAAATAGTTCTTTGGGAAATGCACTTATTAGACAAAATATTCTTTACTTCTCTGTTTCTGGGCTGCCACTGTATGTTTTGATGCCATGGCTCTCTCTAGGGGCTGACACTGTTTCTGACATCTGGAGAGGTTCCACTGGGTACGGAGAAGTGGGATGAATGCTTTTAGAAAGTGGAGATCGGGAAGTGGGTTTATCAAGGTTTAATAAGTAAGTTTCAGCTGTCACTTCTTTCATCTCTTGCAGTGAAATAATTATATCTTTCATTATTTCACTACCATGAAGAAAGCAAAATAAGTGTTTTGCCTGAAGCGCCATTGACGGGTGCTCTACACATTCTTCAGAGTCCACCTGCTGCAAAGCAATGTTCTTTTCTCCTATTTTGCCTGAATTTGGTTACATGAACAAGGCGGCCACGCCTCTGTGCTGCACCAACCAGATCTGTTGCCAGCAACATATCACTTTTGAGAAATGGTAAATGCATTTTAACTAGCAGAAGGTAAGGAGTGAACTGCATTTTTATACACAAAATACCCTGCATATGTAGTCATTTAAACAAAAACTCTAACTAAATAATTATGCTGCAGGATTTGTAGCTATGCAAATGTACTTTTTACTGAAAATTTGTTGGTTGTGACAACCTGTAAATCTCTTCCATAGAAGATTCTTCCTTTCTCATTTAGAACTCTCTCATTGTTTCATGAGAGAAGTGAACACTCTGAAGTCAGTATATGCTTTTAGACATGAAACAGATACACTATTGGAGCTCCTGATACATGATCAAAATGTGATGCTTCCCTTTCTGTACTAATGAGGAGTGCAATATCTTGTATATGTGCTTATAAAACCCATACTTCTTAACTGTTGTTGGCTAAGCTGAAAAGACCCAAGACAGGAATGCGTTTCCCAGATTTCTGTGTATTGATGGAGCAACAAAATGTATTTTGTACCAAATACAAACCACTTTACTTCTAAATGTAAAATAGTGTATGTGAGTATGTTGTGCTTTGTTTAAAGGCTCTTCCCAGATTGCACTGGCAGAAGAACCCTCTGTTGTTCTGAGAACTCTCCCCTAGCGTATTTACCAGTGTAGCTCTGCCAAGAACCAAGTTTTAATTTTTGCTCCAAATCAGATAACCATTACATGCCACTCCAAAATGAAGAAGAGGAGGAGCTGAAAGGAGGGTTATTGGTAGGGCTAAGAACAGATATAAATGTATGCGTTTGGAAGAGGAGAGGCTATAGCAAGGTTTTTAAGGCTTAAGGCACAATCACAGATTTGTCGTGTATGCAGTCTCTAGGTGAGATGAGGCCTGTCGCGTTGTTTGTTCTTCTGAGAAAATTGCATTGAATGTGAAGAGAAATGAAACCCGTCGCGTTTGCTGGCAGAGAACAGCATCCTTCTTATTGATCAGAAAAGGTATGAGGGGGAGAGGACTTTCTATGCTCATCTGTCTTCCCTGTATCTGTCTGGAGCAGCTCAAGTCCTGTGCAATGGACTAATGATTTTTCGACCCTAATCCTTTGATGTAACTCCAATGTAAATTATTGCAAAAATACTTGGTGAAGCTCAGATGGGTCACAGTTCTTTCTATCGTTTGTTTCTCTTCCACCAGCTCTTCCTCACTGGTCAGTTGGTAACCGCAACCAGTTTTCACACCTTTTGCTTCTGGAAATCTGTATCCAGTGCAGCTGGTGTGGCACAGAGAGCATTGGCTTGTACCTTCTGCCAACCTCTCCTAGCAGCTCCTTGTACCCATTCAAGAGATTCCCCACAATTGCCACACAGTGGAAAGATCATGAAAGTCTTTAAAATATTTCCAAAAATTTGTTAAGTTGTGGGACGTGCTCCCCTGCAGTGGCTCTGTCTGAAAGAAGGGTTTGCCGGCCTGCTGTGTGCTCTGGGATGACAAACGCCACCAAGACAAGGCCTTGATTCTAGTCAGTCACATATAGAAAGCAGCATAATGTTTAGAAAATACTTCATTAATCTCTGTGGGGTAGGAGATGTCAGCGTTTGCCCTCCTAATTGGAGATGAGATGTAATGACCCTTTATATAACCAAAGATAATTAGGTGTCCTGGTCAGGCCTATACGCTCAAACATAGATACTCGACTCATTTCCATACTGAATCGGGGTTAAAAAAAAGGTTTTATTCCATTTTTCACCTTTTTGTAACTAACTAGTCAGAAGTACATTCATGTCAGACTAGCATTTACAGGAGGGAAAAGAGGAAGAGTAAACATGCAATCAAGAAAATCCCCACGGAGCACTTCAGTCAATGTCAGGCACAGTTTCAGCAAGAATGTGCACAGTAACATCATTCGACATTGTCAAAAGCATGAGAAAGGAGAAGGAAGGATTAATATGAATTCTTGCTGAAGCCTTTGATGTGAATTATTAAACTTTCACCTAGTTCCAATTTCCGTGCCGCTCAAAAACCTTGATGTCATAGTTGCTCACCTTTACCTATCATGACTTGCTTTAAAGGGATTGGATCAAGATAACAGAAATGAGTTTGTTTGTCCCCCAATGACACTGAGAAGGGCAGAGGATAAAGAAATAATCTGTGAGGAAGTACCTGTCATGCTGTCTACTTTTTGATCTTTAAAAAGATACTTTTATCAGTCTTCACAGTGTAATCTGAAAACCAGGATGCCTGGGAAGGCCTGCGACTTCTGTTTTCAATTTCTGCCTTTTTGTGGTTTAATCCAGTAGAATTTAAACAGCAGTGAGAAGCACTGTCCTGCGGACAAGGGAGCAAGCAGTGATGCAGACGGTGTAGAAGACAGCGTAGGAGACATGGAAGCTTGTGTATTACTGAGTCAGGAGACTCATCCTCATTTTGGAGGATGAACCCCTAAGAGCTACACGAGGAGCTACATACGGCAGCTTAATCAAACTGAGCCCTTCTCATGGCTTAGGCTGGACCTGGGCATAAAATTGCACCACAGCATCCTGCTTAGGTGATGCTGTTTCCCATAAGATTTCCTGGTCCTGCTGGGCTTTTACCATGTTCCTGGTGTGTTGGTTATTCCCCATAGCGATGTTCAGCCCTGTCATTTCAGGGATGTCTGCCAGACTGGCACCATCTGCGAGAGCCTGGCAGTGCCAAGGAGTGACTGGGTGTTGCGAGATTGGACAGAGTAACCAGGTAACACACTGGAACGACCAGAGATGGGACTTGCTGCCAGTGATGATGTGAGGATTAGAGCAATGGGTGAGAGGGGTTGAATGTTGAGTCTTTAAACCCTCTTACGTTACCGGAAAAGCTCACTTCTCAGCCTAAATCGGGTAAGAGCAAACATGAAGTGCTGTATTGATACCTGAATTCTGGCTCATGCAGGGGATGAAGTCTGCTTTCCCTTTGATTTGAGTCAATGGCTTTTTACTCTGTAAGACACAAGCATTTCCCATTCTCTTCTGCTGCTTGCTTCAGCAGTCCTCACTGTCGGGTGTACCTCTGCCCTGGCCTGGGGAGTACAGCAAGTGATTAGCGTCCGAACCAGCACTGGTGCGAGCAGACATGGTGTGTAGGGGTGCCTTAGCCTGGCCTCCGTGTTCTGGGGCTGCTGATCCAGGAGGCTGAGCTCTAACAGGAGCGGCTCTTCTGGGAAGAGTCACTGAAGTAGCCAAATCTCTTCCAATATTCTTCAAAAATGTGAACTCTGGGACACACTGCCTAGTAATGGCTTCACCAGTACTATAGATACTGTAACTGTGCACACTACAGCATCTTATGCACCTTCCTATATTCCCTTTTAGCTTTTTTCATCATGTCTGTCTTTTAGCTGCATCATTATGCCTAGAAGGTCACTCCTTTTGTCTTCCAAAACAGGCCTGAAGGTCCTGTTCGGAATCATTGTTCTTTGTCTTGCAGGTGCGACCAACCTGTTTTCCTCCTCAGACGTATGTGCTCGGATGTATTTCAACATTCGTTTCATTTAATCTAGTGTCCCACACGTAGGCCGCTTGCTGTCTGTCATCTGTGGTGTCACCAACCCCTATGATCACCGCACAGTGGGTCCTCTTTGCACGGGGCCCTCATTTCTGGGGGGTGCCGGACCGCACGTCTGCCTGCTTGATCATTGTCCGCTCAGAAATGCTGCAGTGATAAATGTTCATTTTGGAGGTGTGCGCTGAGGTGTCTCCTCTAACGAGCAGCGAGGAGTGTCACATACTGGCAGAATGTTTGCTTCCAGTTGAGCGCTGAGGTCCTGCTATTCAGAGCACAAGAAGGAGGGCTCCTGGCTCAGTGGTCTCTTTGCCCATTTCTGTGACTATTTGCTTGTTTGCTGAGAAATGACTTACAGCCCATGAGAGACACAAACATCCCTTTATCACGCAGCTTGTATCACCCTAATGGAATTCTGTCAGCTGAGGATAAAATGTGGACTAAGAAAGCAATTATAGAGTGAATCTCCTAGCTGCAGGAAGGGCTGAGAGACGGGGACAGCGTGCCCAGCTGGAGTAATTTCCTGTCCGACTGGCCTCTAAATCTTGCTGGGAAGAGATCAATTTTCCACCCTTGTCTAATACCATCAGCTCCAGTCACCCTGGCTCAGGACCCTGTGAAGTGCTGTGGTGTTGAGATCTAGGCATAAAAGGAAACATTTACAACTTCTTTCTTACTGACCTAGAAATTACTGGAAAAAGGGAAAACAAGGCTACAGCCCTTCTGCCTCACGGCTCTCTAGTGTCCTTAGCTCCTGGTTGAAGGGGAGGACTGACCATCCCAATGATCAGCAGGGTGGGAGTTTCCCAGCCTGGACTACTGCTTCCAACATGGTTCTCCATCCATAGCTCACTGCTTTGGCTCTAATTAGGAGAGGAGAACCGCCAGCGCATGATCTGCTAGCAGCCTTCCCCAGGTATGCTGTTTATTTCTGGAAGGTCCCAATTATACAGCGAGACCACAGTGAAATCCTGCCTCGAGCTTTCAACTCGCTCAGTTCTCTGATGTGACTAAAATCAACTTGACTCACAAATTCTTAGTGTGCGTCTCTGCCTTGTTGCTCATGGGACTTCCGAAAATGTCAGCATGCACAGATTGTTTGCAGTTTTCCCAAGAGGATGGGCATTCTGGGGAACCATAAACCTAAGGAGATAAATCAGACAGTTACAATTAATGCGCTCAACTCCTTCGTCTTACTTGCACGTGATCTGTTGTTTAAGAGCTCAGTTGCTTGTGTTCCTTTGCCTATATGGACCTAACTGGAAAAGGAGCTTCACAGTGGTTTTTGAAAGCTGATCGTGCTGGGCTGAGCCTGTGGAGGTGAATGTCAGAGAGCGCTAAGGGGGACTTAGAAATAGCCGCAGCTCCGTCTTCTCAGCAAAGAAGCCAGTTGCTACCTGAAAGTCTTCTGGCCCTGGAGGAGGCAGGGGGTGGGTGCGGTGCCAAAGAGAAGTTTTAGATCTGGACACTGCATCTCAGAGGCATTGTAAGGGCCGGGAGGAGCCTGGTACTCGCCTGCTGCCTCCTGAGAGCGTGAGCCCGGCTGAGTATTACGGACTGAACCGATCTCCAAACCGTGTCCCAGTCAGTACAGCTGGAGCTGAAACAGACGTTGGTCAAAGGCTCGGAAAGCAAGTGTGGTAGGCATAGGGGTAGGGGAGTACAGAAGAAGCTGCTATGGCTGTGAAGGTTTCTCAGGGAAATGGCTCTTCACCCAAGGGGGGCGTTGTATGTGGGAGCAGAGATGGTCCCTGTGGTAAAGATAATGAACTGGGAGCAGTTGAGCCCTATTATCTTTTTCGCTAAGATTTCTCTCCTGCCTGATGGCAGCATAAGGTGGCTGTCTCTGTCTGTAAGACGCTTCTGTCTGTAACCAGCTGGGGAAGGACCTTTCATCTTGAGCAAGAGACAGCTTTCATCTCTCATCAAAAAGGGCGAGGGCTGAGGCAGCGCCGGCGCAGCAGCTTTACCGAGTGTACGGAGTGCTTGGCAGGAAAATGAGTCAGCCAGCGCGGCGAAGTGAGCGGCGACACTGGCGCCTGTCAGCCCCGCTGCCTTACGAGTGTGGCTGAGCAAGTGTAAAACACCGATGGTGTGGGCCTGCCTCTTATTCACGGCTCTGTGCTCCCATTCATCAGAGATTTTCCTGGCTGCTTTCTGCAATTACAAACCTTTTTTTTTAACTTTATGAAAGTCAGACCAGGTTACACGAGGCTTCGTCCAGTTTGGCCTGGAAAACCTCTCGGGATGGAGGCTGCCCAGCCTCTCTGGGCAATCTGTTTTAATACTTGACTGTCCTAATAGGGAAAAAGTTTTTCCTTTGACACATAATAATCTATACTTTCCCCCACTGATTAAAGGCCTAGATCAGGGTGGATAAGACTTCTGGCATTGCGGAAAGGTCATCTCTGCTGTCGTCATCTAGCCGTATAATAATAAATTCAGTCTCCCGACTATAATTTCAGATTTGCAGATTAGCAGAAGTCTTATGATCTGCCTCTTTCCTGCTCTGCTGGAGGCACTGCTAAAAATAGAATAAGTAGCAAAGCTACCTGAAATGGTATAAGCCTAAACAGTGGGAAAAATTAATCTACAATGAATGTTGGTTCTGGCTGGTTTCCAACGGAATGTTTCTGGATGGCTCGCTATATACTGGAAATTGTTTGGTAAGGATTTGTTGGTGAACAGATGAATCAAACTGACACTTCCATTACCAACAGGAGATCTGTCTGTGGCCAGAATTCACGGAGAAGGATGTGGGATGATAGTAAGACCTTGCATTATGTTTAATATTGTCAGAGACACGAAATAGTTCCTATTATTCATCTCTCTGGGATGGTAACATATCTGAATATTAACACAAAACGAGAAATCTGATCAAAACCCACAAACCCAGCCAGACATTGATATGTATTTTAATCGGCATTGAGAAAACGTACTCTTGGGTAGATCAGTGCACATTCTGTCCTCGTGTGTTCTGTCTGAAGTCCTTTGGGATCCTGCCATGTCACTCTTTTTCCCGGGGGAGGAGCATTAAGGCCCTCGGGAGATCTGCACCTCCGTCATCTGCTTGTGGTGTGAGAATAAGGGTCGGGAGATGACTTGTTGGACACTCGTTTGCTTGTCACGCTCCAAGGGGAGGAGAGGGCCACAGGGGAGGGCTCCAGCTCATAGTGAAAAGGTATAGAAGCATATGGATATAAGAAATGGAAAAAGGTCTCAGGAGGCAGTTTCCCCTTGGGAAACAAAGATTGTAGATTTAATGTGAAAATAAAGACAAGCTGAATTGGAGCGTGCAAGAGGAACCAGGTGTATAAATGTATAGAGAACACATCATGAGAAGCAGGCATTCACATAGGAACAATGGAGAAGGGATTAATGGTAATTAATGGCACCACCCAAACCCTTGTGACTCAGATTTCTGTACAGATGATGCCGATAATTAATATAAAGATGTTGATAGTTGCCTAAAACTAGTTCTGCTATATTTTAAATCATAAACCAGAAGGGCTGGTGGACTGTTTTGCAGAAAGGGTTCACATTATGCAGGGATATTATTATTAACAGTACGAAGGGGTAAGCATGAGGTCATAAAATGTATGATTCAGTGACTGATTTTGACTGCAATTACGCATTAGAGATATTAATGAGAAATCTGAAAAATGAATTGGCAATGCACGTAGATCTAACCGTAGTAAAGGGCCCTCCAAAACAGTGCCGCAGCAACTTTGCCATTTATCTTCTTTATCCACTGATGCAGATGTAAATTAAGCTTCTACAAGCTGATTAGCCCGTGGAGAGCTCCTGTCTAGATGGTCTCCCAGTATAGTGCCGCTGGGAGAAGAAAACGCCTCAGATTTTCCTGTGGTGGATCTGATCTGCAAGTGATTCTGATGCAGGTTGTTTGTTTGGCTTCTCTCTCTCTTTTTTTTTCTTTCTTGGTTGTTGTCAGATGTTTTTTTGCATTGCAACAGTTTAGGTTTTGCAGCACAGATTTTATTGTTTGGTTTCTTTTACTAGAATACTCTCTGATCAGGGGGGTTGGACCACTTGACCTCCAGAGGGTTTTTCCAACCTAAATTATTCTGTAATTCCATGACTGGTATGGATCAGGGCCCTCTGTTTAACATAACTTATCTACTGTAGAATCAGTTCTGCCAACCGAATCCTTGCAAGGCAGAGCATGGTGAATATTAATAGGTTGCTTATTTAAGGCAATCACTCAGTACAAACTACAGATCGCCTGAGGCTGGAAAAAGTATTCATGTCCTTACACTTCTGACTAGACACCTGCTCCTAGAGATGGCACAGGGAAAGACAACCTGTGCGGTGGCTCTTGGGTCCTCAGGTTACGTGTGGGGATGAGTACGTAGCAGACAGCGCATGTTACTTGAGGAAGTGTAATACTAATGAGTGTCTGGATCTGGCTGTGGCTGGAGAATAGCAAATGTAATGCCTATAGTTAAGAAAGGAAAGGAAAAAATCCTTTGGCTCAGTATTGGGTCTTCAGACTGAAATTGCGTGTTCGAGGAAAAAAAATAGAGTTATATAGTTTAATGGAGAATAGATGGAAAGCACCATGGATTTGTGGACTAATTTTTCACTCTGTGTCTGATTGCCTTCTCTGCCTGTCTGTATAGAAGTGAAGGTGATAATGTTTTGGAGAGAAGGCTTATTTGGGCTAAGGAGCAATGCAGGCATGGGGCAAATCAGTATGAATTGTCCAAGAAGAACAATGGCTGAATCTTATTAACTGTCAGAATAATGGGACTGTGTAATTGCCTTTCTGTCTGAATAGCAGGCAGCAAGACCTAAAGTCTTAAGACAGAGCATGCTTGTAACAGGACACATTTCTGGCAAGCGCAGGATGCTAAAAGTGAAAGCAAAAAAAATGTCTTTCAGGCCTGTGTATTTAGGATACTGCTGTCTAACTTCTGTTGTGCTGACTCCGTCCTGTTACCCTCCAAGGAGAAGGGCTCTTTCTGCAGCTGTAAGGCTTCAGCCCTCCCTCTCCTCTTGTGTTAGGGGTGGGTGACTATGGAAAAAATGGACTGGACACAGAACGGTGGGAAGACAACTGTGTCTCTCTCCCCAGCAAACCCGAGGTAAGCAAAGCCAGCAAGGAAAGCTAAGGCTTGTAAAGGGATGAAAGGACTTGGGAACACACAGGAATACAGACAACAGGAAGCGCTGAGGAAAAGGAGTGGAAAATTAGTGGATTTTTCTCCCTGTAGGAAAATCAGGGAAGGTGACTCAGGTGCTGGAGATGGCCCCAAAGGTGCAGATAATACAGCAACTGAAGAACAAACCATCTTCACTGAGGCAGAGCTGCCTTCAAGGTACAAACGCAGCAGAGGAAAAGGAAGCAGGGAGTCCGGAAAGGACAAATGTAGTGGGTTATGCCCTGTTGCTTTTTTCAGAGGTTCCCTGTGGCTGATCACTGGGGCTGCTGCCGCGGGTAAGGCACTGGGGACAGACTCGAGGACTCGGAAGTGGCAGATGCCTCATAATAATGTATGGAAGGTCTGGCAAGACTGGCCAGCTCTAGTTGGACACAAATAACCTGAAAGCTCCACTGGAATAGCTAAAAGCTGTGACTATCAGGGTGAAAGACCTAAACCAGGCAGAAGTGCTTCATACCACCACTGATCCCGAAGGAGAAGGGCACTGAAACCTGAAAGGGACCCAGAACTGACAATATCTGACAGAACCGGCCTTGATGATGCAAGGCTAATAAAAATAATTTATAGACGTGTGCTGGACCTTGTTACTAGTAGGCATGAGGAGAACAAGGCTAACGGAGATAATCTGGGCATATTGTCTGGCCTCTTGAACATGAAAAGCCACAGAGGCTGTTCTTACGGGAACAACCGTATGAAGATCTTACAGGCAGAGCAGGCAGGCAATGCAACACACAAAGACTGGTATTGCTAATATCTACGTTGTGTTTTCCTGTTCTGTGTCCACCGGAGGTTATGGAAAGCTCTGAAGAGAAGCCTCTGAGAGAGTTGGGGGTCTGCTCTGTCACAGAAAAGCAAGTCTGGAGCTATGAGTTCTGTGAGAGGAGGGCCAGCCTGTTCCCACCCATCTGAACAAAAGGGACACATTTTCCTACCAAAAAAGCAGAAACATGAAAGCAGAACATAAATGCTTGCAGAAGGGGGTGCTTTTATGAGACACAAACATCCCCTTCACGCTGCACGGAGCCTTCCAGACAATCTATCACAGTCCACCGCGATGCTCACTGGGCTGTGTGACTGCTCTGAGGGGACACTGCGTCTCCAGCAGCTCCCATCCACCCTACGCTCACCTCTGTGCCCACCTGCCAGGGGAGCTGGCTGTGGGGGAGGCATCCTTTTTCCTGTCCGTTGCTTTGGTGCTGTGCCTGCCCCGAGGCCGTGCACTGTGCGCAGCCCTGGGTACTGCCATAGCCACCTGGGGATTCGCCAGATGTGGCTGCAGATCTTGGCTGTGGTGTGGCACAGGGAAGCTACGGGGGCAAAGCTCTGTACCCGTGTCTGCACAGCGGCTCATAAGTAAAATAAATCGCTAATAATGAGGAGCTTAAAAAAAAGAACAGTATAGATACCTCATGCTGAAAGACAGGTGGGATCTCTCATACAAATGTGAGAACATCCTTCTGCAGAAGAGCCCAGAAGGTACAGAGCACGTCCTTGGAGCGTACTGCCCCCTCCCATCCTCAGAAGATGTCTGGAGCTGTGGTGACGAGAGGAATGACCTCCTTTTTTTTTCTTTTGTAATTTTGTTTTTCTCCTCCTCTCTGTTGTTTTTAGAATAAGCTTAAGAAGTGGATTATATCCCAGCAGAGGGAAAGATAGGCTGAACCTACAGGTTACCTTTTGCTCATCTTGCCTGCATCCTCCTGGCCTGGCAGGGAGCAGCAGCAGCGTGCAGGACGGACATGTTCTGGGTTTTGATGTATTTGTCACACTGAGAGCAGGGAAGTGACTGTTTCCAAGAAGTGTCAATGATGCTCTGAAAGGGGGTGGGTAGGGAAGCAGGATCTTTCATTGGTACTGAGCAAAATGGCACAAGGACATCCCTCCACCCCACCACCCTCACCAGATTTTTACAAAACGGGCTCCAAAGCCAGTGCTGCGAGCAGAACCTGATGGACAACCTGTTGTTCGTCCATTGCACTTTGCTGGGTCCCAGATGGGGAGGAAGGAGCTCCAGGGCCACTTTCCTCTGTGTCCTCCATGAGCAGCAGCCTCCTTCCCTTGGGGGAGGCTCCATAGCGACGGCCACCTTGCGGGGCCTTTACAAGGGGCCAGCCTTTCAGCGTCGTTGTCATGGGAAGGCAAGACACGGTTGTTAACATACATGATCTGGTCTGCCAGCTCGGTCATTAGAGTTTGGGAGAGATGGAGGTCACAGACCTCTACCTGTTCCACCGGTGGGTTGGTGATTTAGGGACATATGGCACACTCTTGTGCCCTGGCCCCCAGTTCCCCAGCATGAAGACCTGCTTGGGCGCATGGCAGCTGCTGACCTATGTGCCCTGGTGTTCTTCCCACGGAATGCAGGGTGCAGATGGGCAGAGGAGGGTGGCGTGTGGCATGCCCAGGTCTCATCCCAGTGTGTTTTCAAGTTATGATTGTTGGGTGATTTGATGTGCAAAGCATTTTTAGACCAAAAAAAAAAAAAAAAAGAACAGGCACAATTTTCTAACAAGTAATGTCATTTAATGAATGATATACTCTAGAAAATAGAAACTACCCAGATGCTGGTTGGTTGGTCAGTTTGGGGCTGGGAGAAGGCCCTTGCTTGGACATACAAGGCCTTCTCTGGATTCTTTTGTCAGCACTTGTAGTTGCTGGAAATAAGGAAACGTCCGTATATTGAAAGAGACACCAAGGGGGCAATTTTTTTCTAAAATGCGGGAAGTATGCAGAATGCCTTCCCACCCTGTCTCATTGGGCAAGTGGCATGAAGGGCTCAGAGCTCACCAATATCTTTACAGATGATTCACACCTAGAAGGGATAGACTCAACCAACAGTACCTACCACAGTTCAGTCCTCTAAAATCATCGGAGACTTCTCACTCTGCAGAACATCTTGTGGGCTCTGGTGTTATTGCACTTCTTTCCAGCTGCCTTTCTGCACGTGTTGTGTCTCTTCCCTCAAGGTCTGGCTGCTAATTCCAGGGAATATACTTTTCAGAATGTCACAGTACACCGTGTACAGCTCTGGGTCTATTTTGGGCTTGGGCAGAGATCGGGAGTTGCAGGCCTGTTCGGTGACTGAGTGCTGTAGCAAGTAGACGTCGCTGAAGAGCACAGTTAGGATCTTGTGGGCAGCCTTGTAAGGGTCGTCTTCAAACTGCACCATCGCCTTGAGCTCCGTCAGGGTATAGCCGTTGTAACGCTTGCTGTCTTCGGCCAGGGGCTGCACAGTCTCACCAATGTGTCTCACTTTCCACTTCAGGCATTTCAGTTCTTCTTTTACATCCTCTAGTTCTTTCTCCATGGCTTGGAATTCCTTCGCGGTTACAAATCTCCTGCCAAGGAAAGAAGTGGCAGACAGTGTGGAGTTCAGAGGCTCAGAGAAGTGAAATCAACCCAGCTTGCCTGGGGTCGGACCACAGAGCCTGAGGTTTGGGAAGAGAGACACCGGCCATGTCACTGAATACCTTCCCCAGCTCTTATCTGTCAGGCTTCGTAGTACCAGCAGAGTTTCTCTCTGCTAGTATGGGGAGAGATGTGTTTTCCCATTTGGAAGGAAATGAGGCACTTTAAAACTGTGCCCCGTTAGAGGAGCCGAGGTTGACAACCTGGCCCAGGGGTGGTCTGTAATCAGGTCTGGAGAGCTAAATGAATGTATGGAAAATATGATATTTTGCTTCTTGGATAACAGGCTTTAGTGGGAGCACAAGGTAGTTACCGAAAAACAAACACTGGGAGCATCTAAATCATAAAGGATATTTACCTTTTTTTTGTATGAGGGGCTCTTAATGACCATATACCAAGTTGAGTCATTTGAGGACTTAAACATGTGTATGGTCTGGATACGTACCGTTCATGATCAGGATCTTCCAGATCTGATTCAAAACCCTTTCCTGTATTCTTTAATCCAGTTTTGGAATAGCCAGGAGACTGGGAACTATCTTCAGGAGTCATTGTTGCCGGAGGCCTTGTGCTTTTTGTGGTTGGGGTCAGTGTGTGATCTGATGCTGAAGCTTGTACGTTTTGTGCTGTGTGAGGACAAAAGGTATAGAAGGAGGTTGCATTGATCCCTGGACTGACTGGAGAGGAGTCAGAGTATTGCTGTGGCTTGGCTGAGCTGGGTGTTAGACTGAGCCTGGGGCTGGCTGGGCAAGATGCTGGAATAGTCCTTGCTCCGAGCGGGCTGGAACACGATATTGCTAAATTTTTATTTCTTTGATCAAATGGTTGAGGGTTTGGTGATTCTCCCGGGGCTAATCTAATGATGGAGGCAATGTCCAGCAGGGTTTGATCCTGAACCATGGAGATCTGGCTGGTCGGTTCTGATGAAAGTGAAGAGCTGCTTGATGTGTCGCTGGAAGAGCTTGACGTAGCGAATGGGGGTATTTTCTGAGCATTATGGTCACTCCTGTTCCTCTGCGTGCTAGTGACATTTAGAGCTGGGTGTTGTGAAGCCCTAAAGGAAGACAAACACACACTTTTTCCTCTGGACTGGGCTAAAGGCTTATAAGACAATTTTAGGCCAATTTTGGGACAATTTTAAGCCAGTTTCCTAGAACTGCATTTCCCCAGAGGCTGATTTGCTTCGCATGTCTTGTATAAAACCTTCTGCTTCTCATGACCAAGAACAAAGTGTTTGAGAATAAGGCACATACATTGAGGACCAGTTCGTCCCTGGTGCCAACTACGCATTCGTCAGCTATCCTCAGTGTGATAATCACTGGCACACCAGTGCTCTCCTTCCCAAAGGTCATACAGCTCCGCGAGAACCAATGATTTGGTGCTGGGGAAGGACAGGAAGGGAAGAAAGCTCCTGGTACATTGACTGTGACAAATTCCAGTAAGAATGCAAAAGGATAAAACCTGGCTTGCAGGTTGTCACAGCGCCTGCCTTCGATCGTGCCTGCAAAGTGTGAACACCTGCCTTCACCTTGGACACACAGGCTTTGGTCTCGTGGTAGCTCTGCACGGTTACCCAGTGAATTAGGGGATGAATAAACAAGCAAGATAGATAAAAACAGAAGGGCAGCACAGAATGACATCATTGTTCCTGTGGTGACATTATAGGACATTTCTTTTATACAGTTGGGTGCGTTAAGGACTTTTCTTTCCCCCCTCCCAAGCTGTGGGCTGTGTACAGGGCTGACCAGCTATTTTAGGTGTCTGGAAGTGCCAACTGCACGGGATGCCTGACTACCCCTCCTGTTTCCTGTGCTATTCACCTGGCTGCTGTCAGGCAGGAGAGATCCCAATGTTTTTTCTTTTTTTTTNGAGAGATCCCAATTTTTTTTTTTTTTTTTTTTTTTTTTTTTTCCTATGGCTATATTTTACTTAGTTTGGCAAGACTGATGGCAAGAGAGCAAGCTGTACCCCCGTAGACTGGCATTGCCCTGACGGGTAGCAAATGCAGCTAGGAGAGCCTTGACCTTGAGGGGGAACACAAACATACCCACTGCGCAGATCATGATTCAGGATTTCTAACAGCCAAAGGACATGACAAACTTTTGTAGCAATACCAGTGACCAACTGAGTCTTCTTGTGCATCTGGTGTATTCGCATTCCTCTTGCGGTGGAAGACAGAAGAAAATCCTGGTCTGGGTGAGTTATACGAGATCTAGTGCATGAAGTCCTGTCCTGTTAGTACCAGTGGCTTGAATTAGCTACGTATTCACTTCTCCACCTCCCTGCGCTTTTCTCAGTGTTGGATGCAATTAAACACCAAATTTTTAAGGTCGTAAAGAGCATGCCTCATGCCTATTGGCTTCAATAGGGTTAATTAAGGCCTTCGCTAGATCACAGCATAATTATCAGGTTTAAATCAAATTTAGAGGCTTTATAATTGGAAAAGCAGACAGGAACAGAGCTACTGCCTAAAAACAGAGCCACAAGAGAAGCATAAAATAATTTGTATAAAAGGCAGGAGAGAAACCAAGAGCACACGTGTCAGAGGGAGCACCCTTCCCCAGCAGTGCCTTGATTCCGTAAACTGGCTGAACAGGGGTGGAAGACAAGAATTGACAACTAGATGTAAGGAAAAGCTTTTTCACCCCACGGGTGTTCAAACACTGGGACAGAGGCCAAGAGAGGTATTGGGGTCTCCATCCTTGGAGGTGTTCAGAACTCAACTGGACAAGGAACTAAGCAGCCTGATCCCACCAGGGCTAATGCTCATGCTGTGAGCAAGGGACCGGACCAGAGCCCTCCAGAGGCCCTCTCCACCCTGTGTTATTCTGTGAGTCAGTGATTCTGCCTAGCTATGAAAATAACTTATTTCCCCCCCAGTTTCCCTTTCTCCTTTCACTTTTCTCCCGTCTGAGTCCCATCTCACCGTCCTTCTCTTCCATTGGAGCCTTCCCCTTCCGTACTGATTTTATAGTGCCTGTTGCAGGAGAGTCCCTCATAAATAAAAAGGTTTTTAAAGGAAAAGCAGTGTTACTTGCAGCCTTGTGGCCCAGACGGATCGCTCCCCCTTCCGAGTGGGTAGCTCAGGCCTTTGGAAAAGTGGGCTGTGGGATCGCGGGCAGCGCGGAGCTGGGCACCGTTGTTGTGTTGCCTTTGTAAACTGAGTTGCTGTTTCTCAGTCTCTACGGAAAACAAGGAATGATGGCTTGTGGCACGTTTGGTCATGCTGTGGAGGTGTTGAGAAAGCTGGAATTTGGCACGGGTGAAGCTGATTGTTCATTTCTCACCAGAGAGACCCAGAAACCTGGTAAACTTGGGAGGATTTAGAGCCAGAGCTTCTGGCCAAAGGAGCGCATCCCCGCGCCCCAGGGAGCAGGTGGGTGGGGAGAGAGATGTCTGCTGGTTCATGGGCTGCTCTGGGACCGAGAGGAGGAGTGGGAAAGGGCGATCTTCTGGTACAGAGAACACAGTGTTACTGGTTGTTTAAAGCAGAGCCGAATCTCAAGCGTTCCTTATTCTTCACTACAAAACCCCACATTCAGGAGATAGTTTTTGCTGTAGCAAAGTGTAGGAAACTCACTCTGGCAAGAGCAAACCCCATTTTAATCCAACTAAAATAAATGCATGTTGTAACTTTTTGTTAAAAATATACATATTTGTCCTCAAATATCTCACAGTGTTAAACTATCTGAACATTAAGAGAGCAACGATTCCTACCTACATTCTGGGGGGGAAACTATATGGACAGTAACTGAAAGGCTGTTTGGGTACATGTTTAATGTGAAAGACTTCATTTCACATCTTTAGCAGTGTTGGACAGGGTTGGATTTTTTGTGTTTTTTTGTTTGGTTGGTTGGTGGTTTTTTTTATAAATCCAGGATTAGCTGTAGGGGATGGAACATTTATTGAAAGATGTAATTTAAAAGAGTGACAGAAAGCCCATTTCATAACTAATCTCACTGAAATTTACATAAGAAATATTTCCAATTCACCTGTGCACAGGAGGAAACAAAAAAGTATTATAAACTATCGCTTTATTTTGCTTTCCTTTTCCACCCTTTAATTTTCACTGGCTTCGGTGTTAAACGTGGGACTGAATTTACTTTTATCATCATGCTTACCTCAGAAGCAGAGGAGCTGGTTGCTTAAGAAGCAACCTGAAGCTTGTTAAAGCAATATGTCAGTCTGGATTTTAGCAGAGGTAAATGAGAAGAAAACTGAGCCCTATAACTTTGGAGTGTGCTAGTGGGCAAGGGTTTGCCTGAAGACAGGAATGAAATTCCCATTGCTTTCAATATAGCAAGGCTGGATCTTAGATCTGTAACCATGGTGCTTTATCAGAGGGGATTTTTTTCCACCTGTTTTTATGTAGTGAATCACTATGAACTGAATAAATTACAGGAAGAATTGCAAGACCTGGAGTTGAAATCAATGCTGACATGAAATAGGAGGGTGATTGCAGCTGTCAGGTACCTCCACAAGGAGAAACCTTGACTCAACTTTGAGCGACACTTCAAATGCGTCAAGTCCTTGTTGTCTGCCTTCTTCCAGCCCTGTGCTGCTCGGCATATAAAGCATGTTCCCTGTTGTCAGAGTGACCTTGTCTGCCGTCTGTGCCTTGCCCTCTCCAGCTGAGTTTGTGCAATAGACTTTTTGTAGCACTGAATTCGGAGACATTTGAGAGTTGCCTGCAACTCCAGCACCGTTTTCCTTCTGTGGCACTTGAGACCAAGAAAAAACAGTGGATATTCTTTTTTTGTGAATCATTTCCACCATGTTTTAAATCTAGAGGTCTTCTGATGATTTTGTTTGAATAGAAAAAAATGACACTATGCTTTATGGTAAAGCACTGAGGGGCTGGTTGCATAAATCTTACTGTAGACAGCCAGGGGTGGGAGGATAGTAGAAGAGCTGTGGGATGGACCCAGGGGAAATGCCTGCAGGGTGATGATATGAGAGTAAAATTATTTTTTTCAAGGCCTCCTCTTTGTCAGGTGACCCTCCTAAAATGCCCACACTGCCAAAACAGTGACTATATTATTTTTTAATGCTGAATACATTTTGAATAGTCTTTCGGCTTTCTATGAGAAAAGCTGGTATCATGGACCCTGGGTTTAATCTGCCTCAAATAACAACCAAGGCTTTTAGCCACAGACGGTAAGAATATGCTGTTTCCTGCTCAGCTCTTGGCTCTTCTGATCTACACATTCCTGGGTCTTCTGAGCTACCCACCTCCTCCTCGGCTTTGTCACCATACCTGTCCCTCCTTGCCCTTTGTGACATTTCTCCTGCCTCTCTCTCAGCCCTTTTTCTATGTCTATCATCCATACCTCTCCTGGCTGCCCTGTGGCTCCCAGGCACATTGATCTAAGCAGCAGGCTCATCATATTAATGCCTAGTGGTGGGAGAAGACTGGAGGAAAGTGTGGAAGTGGCATGGACATACAGATGTCTGAAATTGGGTACAATTGCTGTCTGGAGCCTAATAACAGTGAGCATTTCTTGTTAATTAATAACTGTGTAACAACAGCAAAAAAAAATCCTGATGTGAAACTTCTCTTTCTATCGTTTTTGTGTAGCGACTGTCCACAACCGGTGCACTGAAATCTCCCAGCCCTGCACGTCTGAAAGAAAACACCGAGATCTCCAAGGTCAAAAATGACAGCAAATAGACTATTAAGACTTTTTAGAGCTTTCAACTGGTAATGCTAGGCTTGCTATAAACAAAACATGGCTGGGGACCTTAAATGTATAGGGGCCAGCACCATATGTTTGCACAGGAAGGCAGCTTGGTGAGGGCAAGAGGATGCCAATTTATAGCTAGAGCTCCCTGATGCTGTTCTTAGCCCAGCTCAGGCAAGTTTAAGCCCTGTTAAAAGAAAATTATAGTTTAGTGATGGACATTACGTGGTTTAAAATAGAATTATCAAGACTGAATATTGCATTGCCCCAATCAAGACTCCTCTGGAACTGAGCTTCTGATGAAATTCATAATTTAAGGCCACTTCTCAAAACGGGTAGCTTAGTCTTGCCAACAGAGAAACCTGTGATCCTGGCCTGGCATGATGCCCTTTGTGCTACCTGCGCTCTCGCAGTGCTCCTGGGCTGCTCACAAACCTTGAATATTTTCTCTTTTAAAATCACCTGGCCATCTGGTGTTTGTCTTCTACGATCACTCAGTCTTATGCTTTTATTTAAAGTTTTTACTGTTTTACTCTTCAGCAGCACTCCCCAAAACTCCTTGCCTCTCAACAAGCATGAGATGCCCTGTTTTGTCTTGGAAGGACGGAAAAAAGCATGATGTCCGAGGATGAGTGAATATTCCTTATATGCTGTTTGGTTCAAATTAAAACAGCCTCAGAGCATTTCTAAGTGAGGGCAGCTGACAAGTCCTCCGGGGTTGAAGTGAGCAGCGGAATAACTTCTGGTGATACGTCTTTGTGTCCTTCTGGTACAGGACCACCTCTGTGTGAAGAGTTCAAAAAGAGCTCAGAATGATCTGCCAGCATTTACTCTGCCAGTGAATGGAGGCGGTGAGTTGGCTAAGCAATGGCGAGGACTTGTTCTGTTCTAGGTGACGTGCCCTCTGCTTTCATACAAGCAGACTCCTGGGTAACCAAAGGGCCAGCGCAACCTTCGCGGCTGCTCTGACTTTAGCAAAGCACTTCTGTTGCCGTTAACAATCCTCTGCTGGCCATAAGCCCGTTGTGTGGGTAATGTGACAAAGAGTGGGAGTGTATGACGTTAGAAACTACGTTAAGGAGAATCCTCTGATCAGGTACAGGCCAGTTATGGCTTGGTGGGGCTGGCTCCAGGGAGGAGACTTTCATCTGAAGGTTGTGAGGTTTTGTGCCATCCTGAGCAGCAGTAACTAATGTTTTTTCCTCCCTAATAAGCATAAATAATGAAAATGCTGAAGCTTAAGTTGGATTCATAAATAAACTGTAAACTGAGAGCAGAACTTCACTCATGTCACTTTATTAATATTGATCTGATTTCATTACAGTAGGTAACTGATGAGAAGCTGAAACTGATGTAATATTGAAGAATGGCCACTGTTCTTTATTCTGATACCAGACTTCTCATTTGCAGTTTGCTTTTACAGCGCTGTCAGCACACCTCTGGAAGTAAGCTATGTGTCCTTTAAATTGGAGTACTGGGGCAGGGCTGGGCGTAGGACCAACAGAGCCTTGTTTCTATTCCTTGGAACACCTAATGCCAAGAATTGTTATTTGTTCTTTGAAACCAAGACCTTTGGACAAGCTTCATAATGAAATAAGCATGTCTGAGCACTAGCCAGTAGCTTGGCAGGTAGGGAATTTTCTTGGGAAATATGAGACAGATCAATTTTGTACTAATAGACACTTTCAGGCCTGTGAAAATGAAGGATGTGGATCTGCCTGTGGAAAGGTCCGTAACTGACATAACACTTTCAAGGAGCAGAGTCACCAAGTGAGCTGGTGACAACCCAGGCTGGAGAGCAGTGCTAGCACTCTCGTGCCTGTGGGGAGACCACCTGCAGTGACACGGGACTGGAGAGCTGTTCCAGCAGGTCTGACGAGGGATCAGGACTCTCAGTTATTAGGGTTAGGGACACCAAGCTTCCATGAGGATGTGGCTGAGATGTGCATCTCAGCAAGACAGAGGCAGCAAAATGCTATGAGGTTTCCAAATTTTAATAGCGCAGAGTCAGCAAGTCACTTTCCCAAGTCTCGCTCCTGCTGAATGAAGAATCACTTGCTCTCTTTGCAAGGAAATAGATGCATGAAACTGCACACATCTTTCCTGGAGAGTAAAGGAAAAGTATAGTATTCAGAGCAGGGCAGGAGCCGTGCTCCAGTATTGCTCCATACATCGAACCACTGATTCCCATAGGTTAAAGTAAGATTTTTTGGAAACGCTGAATAAAAGCATAGCAATTTTCTGAGTAAGTGCAAGAACTGGCATTAATTATACTAATGTTATTGTCTACCAAAGCTGCTTTCAATCTTTTTTATATTCAATAGCATGCATCATCATGAATTGGTGATAAATATAGATGAAAAAAGGTAGTGATAATGAAAGTTATACAGGTGTAAATTAGAGCATATTTTTAAACTACTATGAAGTCACAGCTTCTTGAGATAACATGAAATTATAGCATATGTGCACATCCTAAATTGAATCCTGGAGAATTCTGTCCTGTTCGTATGCTAGCTGATTATCATTTGGGCAGCACTGCCTGGGAAAGTTACAAACCTCTATTTCCATAGCTTCCTACTCCACACCTTATTCTTAACCCCTCGGCGCCAGCGTGGGGACGGTACAAGCCATTGTGTATCGGACATATTCGAGCCATGGTCACTTACTATTTGGGGAGCAGCTATGGAGGCACTGTAACCTCAGGTCCCCAGCCTCAGCCCTCTCCTCCTCAGTCCTGGAAAAGAGAATATAGAAGTAGCACCTTTAACAGAAACAAAGGCTGCTCCCAAATGTACAGAAATGGAAGGGTGAAAATCAATAAGAGTACAACATACCTGGGCTCCTCCATCTATAGCCATCCAGGCCCACTATGGAGATCGTAATGGTCTCGGGAAGGACTCGGTTCCTTTGGCTTTGCCCCTCTCGGGGAAAGCTCATGTAAAGAGGCCATGGGGAATAGAAATGAGGGGCTCAGGGCTGTGTCTCTCCCAGTCTTTCACTCTTCAGGATGAATCTAAGCATCGGGGACTACCAGCATTCTACAGTACGTGTGTGTTGGAAGTGGGTATGTTGCTAGTGCTACACCATTTAAGTCCCAGTCCGTGTAATTTTCCAGAAGGAACAGCTCTGTGGATAAACCTTCCTGTGTTGCAGAATAAAGTACAGAATAAATCCAAGGCAGAACGTTACACTCATCCCTGTGCGCTAATGAAAGGTGCATAGTCAGACTGGACATTCTTATTGACGACCATACGAAAAGATACTGACTCTGTAAATGGGAGGTACGGTAGGTCAGCAGCTTAAAGCCTGTTCAGATACCGAGGTGACCAAGGAGGAAATCAGAGCAAAAGGTTGGCATGTCTTTGGAAAGCATTGATATGATCTGCACAACATCTTATATGAGTACGATGGAGTTACAGACAGCAAGCTGTGAGTAACATACATTAGAGAAATGTACAAAAAAGGAAACAATAGCATATATGAATGATGGTTTGAAAAGTTCTGGTTCTCATAGTGTTGGGAGTAGTCCTGATTTATTATCTCTGCAATAGCTTTGGTCCTGCTCTGTTTCAAACTGCTCCGAGCACTTCAAAACTACATTTTCTATCCCTGCAGAGACATTTTGTCTGCACTGTTATCAATGGCAGTTTGAACTCAGTTCACTCCAGAATTTCACCACTAGCATCTGCCTGATGTTGGGTTGGTTTTGCAGATCAGAGTAAGGGCTCAGTCAGCAAGAAAAATGTTGTGAAATCAGCTGCAATGCCACAATGGTTGTTAATGGACAGCTGCAAGTTGGCAAATGTTGTGCTGTGGATGAGTGAACTGTGGAAGGCTGAATCTTCCAGATTTACTTGCTAAATATGTACATTGGTTTAACAGCACCGAATAAGTGAGATTTGCTTCACAGGAAGCAAAATGCTGGGTATCAGACTGGAGACAGGGCGATGCTGACCTCCCACCGGTGCCAGGGTGGCCTAACCTCCTTACCCCTTTCTGCAGTGGCTTCAGGTCCAATGGCACTCAACAACCCTGGCCTCGTGCAGCCTGACCAGGCATGCACGCATTTCCAAAAGCTGCTACTCTCTCTCCTCTTGTCAATAGAAACAGAGGGCAATGAGTATTTCAAGTTTTCTTATATGACAGAATCATAGGATCATAGAATGGTTTGGGTTGGAAGGGACCTTAGAGATCATCCAGTTCCACCCCCCTGCCCTGGGCAGGGACACCTCCCACCAGCCCAGGTTGCTCCAAGCCCCGTCCAACCTGGCCTTGAACACCTCCAGGGATGGGGCAGCCACAGCTTCTCTGGGCAACCTGCGCCAGGGGCTCACCACCCTCACAGGAAAGAATTTCTTCCTCATATCTAATCTAAATCTCTCCTCTTTCAGTTTAAAACCATTGCCCCTCATCCTATCACTACACTCCCTGATAAAGAGTCCCTCTCCACCTTTCCTGTAGGCCCCCTTTAAGCACTGGAAGGCTAACTTTTCATTCCTTGCTCAAGGATAGCTCTCCATGAGGAGCTCACCTGGATTTGATTTCCACCCTTTCAGGCCCCCTGTCCCAGACCGCAGACTTCAATCCTCATGTACCCTCACCACAAGTCCCTACGTTCCCTTGCCCCAGGTCTTCCTCCCCATAGCTACAACCGTCCTTGTTCCAGCAGCTGTGACTATTGCCCCAGGGTCTCCATCTGCCCCACTAGCACTTTCTGCTTTTCCCCTATCATACCAAAGCAGCACAGAGGAAAGTTTTCATTCTTTACCTGAAAGCAAAATCCACCAGAGTTCTGGGAGCAGGGAAAGGTGGTGGGGAATGGCTGAAAGGGATTTTTTTTTAATCTATAGAAAAAGGAAGGCAAGAAACTGGAGACAAACTTGGGAAAGACATTCAATGTGAATAACCTAGCTGCACTGTCCCTTGCCTGAATGGATTTGCTGTGCGCGTCGGTGTAGCCAGTTTGTCTAAATGAGCACAATTCTTGTGAATGTGTCCTAATTATTACACAGCCATGTGGGCAAAGCTGCTAAAACTGCTACATCTACTACTGATTTCCATCCTGCCTTCCTCTCACTGCCTTTTTAGAATGCCCAAACGAGATGGTTGCACATTTATTAGCTGTTACAATAAGAAAGCTGAAGATTTGCTAGTCTGGGTGCACTGAAGCTAGTGCTGCACTGGAAGGGTTAACCCCATCCCCTGCTTGTGGGCTGTGTTTTCTCATGGCCTTAACGGGTATTCCTGTGCAGGGTAGGGAGGACAATGTGGGATGTCACAGCATGACCCCACTGAGGAACAGCTACATCTCTGTGGCAGCGGGCAGTGGCAAGGGGACAGTGGTCCCGGAACCGCTGTCCGTGTGCGGCAGTGCATTACAGAAGCCAAATAGCTGGGCAGTGGAAAAGGAGAAGGTCCTGGCACATGGACATTCCTTCAGCTGACGGTCACATATAGCTTATCAGACTACATAGGAGAGAACAAAGAATCTCTGTCCCTTTGACTTATCTGGAAGGATCCTCAGAGCAAAGGAAGCAGAAAAGTATGTGGAGGTTCCTCCTCTGCTAGCTGGGGTGAACAGTAGATGATGGACCACGCTCAAGACCATATGGGGCAAGATATTCACATGAAACAGAGCAGAAAGAGAAACTGAGAGGCAAAGAAGAGAGATACCTGTTATGAACTGATGCCTAATAAACTAAAAAATTGAAAAAGATGAGCAAAAATTATAGACAAATATTCAGTTAAAAGGAAAACAAGAGAAAAAGGGAGGACAACCAATAATAGGACAAAGACTGAAAGCTGACGTTGCAGATAATTCTACTGATAATTTTGTAGAACACTTAATACATGAATAATACCTCCAAGCCTGTATCATTTACTTGTTCTGCTTAGAGTTACTCTGAGGACTATCATATCTTTTGTGTCTGAAGAGCTATAATATCTTTTGATTTCATGGTGTGAGCTACAGAGTCTATTTTATCTGGAGTTTTCAAAGTATCCCAGGCTTGGGAAGGAAATAATTGTTGAATATAACACCATGAATCTTTGATTTTTCAGCAGCTGTTTAAATGCTTTCCCAGTGACAGAAACAGTAAGATGCTTAGCTGTCGAGAGACCAAGTCTGTGGCTTTGTGGTTGCAGGTAGTCAGAGAATTTGGCTGTCTCCACGGAAGCTGTCTCTGTTTGCAACCTGGGTGTGTTCACGTGCAGACTTAGGGCTGGATAACTACACATGCTCTCTAAGGTGGAGTCAAACCAGGCTGTGGAGCAGCATGCGGGGGGTACACGTACATTCATGCAATTTTAAAGGTCTTTCCTATGTTCTTCACAGCTGAGGCACTTCTTAGGATGTGGAAATTATCAAGCGGCAGTAAAGCAGGCTGTGGGAGGCTGACACGCGAGGGGAGGGGGTGGGTGAGCTGAGGGAGAAGGCTGGGGTCAGGGCAGCGAGCCATGCATTGATGGGGCTCATCCTCTGCACCCCCTGTGCTGGGTGGGGAACACGGTGCACACTTGTTGAATTGGGAGTTCCCGAGGGACCATTTCAGCTCTTTCATCTAACGCATCTCTGGTAAATCTTCTGTTGTTACATGCAGTTACATGCGATTGAAATGAAGTGCAATACAATGATTACATTTGACAAAGAACTGGCAAAATTAGCAGTCTTTTACTATTAGTATTTTTCATAAAGCAAATTTCTTCTCTGGGAGCAGGGGCCTGTGGAAGAATATTCCAACAAAAAACTTCTATCAGGCAAAATGGGGCTAACACTTTTCTTCCCTGTCTCCCAGAAGATAAACTGCAGCTGTTGGGAATAATGATAAAGCTTTAACTTTCACCAGAAATATATTGCTCTTAGAAAACTGCCTATTGCGCAGACCCTATTCGACCCAGAGGCTAGAAGCGTGTGTACTGGATGCGTACTGAGGCAAAGGAACATGCGAAGAGGGTAGTGATATGTACAAAGTAACTGGAAGGAAGAAAGGCTGGAGGGTTTTATTTATGAGATATGAAAAGGAACGTGGAGGTGGAGGAGTAGGAGGGAAAGTGAAGTATCCCTGGGTATATGCACAGGAAGGGAAGAGAATTTAAGTTATTTTCTATTTGTGCAAAGGCAGATCAGAGCTAGGGGAACTTGTGTGTTTGCTGGGACTGCTGGCACTCGCAGCATGTAGCAACACTGTGCTGCTAATTGATGATCCCTGGACCCCCTGCAGTCTCAGAGTACTCCCAGGTCACAGTAGGGAAGCCGATCATGAATATGCTAACTTAAAAAAAAATGGATGTGATGCTGCAGAGCTTTAAATCTCTGGAATGATCCCATGGTAACCCTGTCTCTGGGCTTCTTATTATGTATTCAGATACAACAATTAAAATAATGTGATATAAAAAGAGGAAGTCATAATCATGAAGTTTGGGAACACCACATGCTTGAGCTGTGTTTGCCAAGTGTGTGGGGAGGCGCTTGGAGGATGTGACCAACAAGGGAATTGTTCACACAAATTCAAAATCAGCAAGGAAAGTGGAAGGACAGAACAAAATATACAGTCCAGTCATAAAGCAAGTGGCAGAAACAAGGCATTGTCTCTGCAGACTGGTCAGGGTGGCTCTGACCAGTACACAGAGCAGTCACAAGGAACAGGCTGTTCTGCGTGCATGTTGCCTCGTATGGAGCTTGTTTTGAATGATACGTATAAAATAAGAGTTAAAAACCACACTGGTTTGTACTGGCCAAGGTGGGACCTGTCACTTGCCTTGGGCGTATGTGTGTGAAACACCCTGCTAGTGGCCTGGGTAAGTTCAAACCTTCCTTCCAAGAGACACGAAAAAGCCGTGATGCTGCGTTCGGCTTGTTCTCATTCTTTGGGGCGCTTCACCTGTGTATCTAGCGTGTTGGGGCGCAGGTCTCTCAGACTACAACTAGTCCAACATGGCTTTGATTGTAAAGTGTTATATGTGGTGTTGATTTACATGCATGTGAAAATGGGGGGGGGGGGGGGGGG
>RSEF01000014.1:15326611-15459685 GCA_003993805.1 Himantopus leucocephalus | reverse complement strand
GGGGGGGGGGGGGGGGGAGGAGAACGTGCTGTGTAACATGGTGAGTGCAAGAGGAATCGAAATCAAACCACACAATACCTGTGTGAGATAAAGGGGCTTACTGTCCTCTAGGCCATTAATGTTTGTTGCTATTTACTGTTCCAGAAAGGGCAGTAGTGGTACTTTACCAAGTTTCCTTAGCATTTCCCAACGTAACAGCATATTCCGTTTGCTTAAAATTCTGACGGTCTCTCATCTGCAATTCTGACTTCAGTAATTCGGCCAACTGTTTTCCCTCGCCTGACTGTTTTCCCTCACTGAGTGTTGATTTCTCCTGAGACACATGCTGACCACTTCCTCTTCACTGTGTTTGGGATTTTTTTTCCTCACACACGGAATTTTTTAAAATTCACTGCCATCTCTAAGTGCAAAATTAGAAAAATCATGGTTGTTTGAATCATTTCTCTCATCCTTCCAGACTGCCTGAAAGGTAGAGTGAAAACGTGGAAGGTGGCAGAGGAATAACTGTTCCAACAGAGCCTATTTGTTAAGGCTGGGTAACAAAAGCAAAGTAAGAAGCATGGAAGTTCTCCAGTTCTTCCTGCTCAGGAGAGCTCATCACTTCGCTACTGAAATGTCTGATCATTTCAAATCTTCTGTCTCCTCAGAGCTTCCCAACCCCTCTCTTCCATCACTGAGAAACTGCCACATTGGTCAGAAGAACAAGCATGAATCCTCCTTGTGTTTTCTGTCCCCAAAATGTCTTTACGCTATTTCCAACAACAGGCTTTCGGTGAGGATTGTCTGTACTTATCAGCTCCTCATTCCATGAAGGTACCCCTACGGAGTCCATCATACCTTCCCTGCTGTGCGAGGTCAATATTTGTGTGTTCTTTACATTCTGCAATTTTAAGCAAAGCCTTAACCTTCTCACGAAAGAATGTGGGCAGCAAGTATCCCAGCGCGGCCACATGGGCCAACTACGAGTGCCCGGGGTCAGCAGTCCCGCAGGTGGGCAGTGTGCGGTGACAGGCAGAGTGGACTTAGAGTCCATCTGAGACCCTGGTAGCAGTGTGGGTGGCATTGTATGGATGTTTCTGCAGTGCAACTTGATATGTGCGCTATATTTGCGTGGAGGAGCTCAGGACGGGTTGTGTGGAGGAGCCTAGGATGGGTTGTAGGCATGTGACTATGGAAGATGGTAATTCCAAAGTGGCCTAGCGGTGGCTGGAAAATGTCTCAGCAGCCGTTAGGGTTATTGGGAGCTGCCTATTACACGTGCTGAGAAAGGACAGCTGTAACATTTGTTGTACCCCCACAATTTTACCTTTCCAGAGACGGAAAATCGGCCTGCATTGGCAGCAGAGCTTCTTATGAATCAGATGCATACTTTAAGGACTTGTCAGTCCTGTGTTTTAATGAGTCTATAAGAAAAGGCAGGCACTGGGACATCACAAAATTTAAGAAAAAAACAAATCAAGGAGGATCTTTTGTGTTTGTCTTTAACACACATCTTCTCCAAGTATCTCGGAGACTTCACCCACATGTGCTGAAGCGGGTGAGAGCCTGGAGCTTCTGAGACTAACAGAGTCCATGAAAACCTCCACTGATGGAGCAGCTGACTGCACTGACCTTTCTCTGAAGTACTTGATGGCTTCCTGGTCTAGGAAGTTCTGCTCTTCTCGAAAGCCCTGCTCAAAGATTTTGCGCTTGTGTCTGAACTCAATGACAGTCTTAGTGTAAGAGTTCAAGGTAGTAACGGAGGCCGCCATGCAGCAGGTGAAAGAGCCCCATGCCAGACTGTGGAGAGAGAAACCAGCAGACAGAGCTGGGTTAAGACAGCAGCTCATGTTATATTTCTGACGCCAAGAGACACACATACACAGGATGCGACTAGGCAGGTAAGTCGTGGTGACAAACCCCTTCTCCTCATCTTACCTCAAGTGACCTGTGGCCCATGCTCAGGCATGCAGGCAGGGGGGTGGGCTAGGGGCTGGGCACGACTTTCATCCCATGGAGAACCGTGTGGCAGAGTGCTAACGTGAGCACTCGGTGCACTCTGACAGAAGAGTCAGACGTGTCTTGATTTCCCTTTGAAAGGTTTCAGAGCCTTGCAGACAAGTGCTGACATCTATAGAGCAGTGATGAACTCTTGGAAGGAGTAGTGCCCCAGAGAGCACGTCTTTTGGACCAGTGAAAGTTCTCCAGCATCCACAGCAGACTGACTTTGCACAACACTACTGCAGGGATGGTCTCTATTCCACTTTTTTATGCCTTCATCAGACTACTGTATTTCCTTCTTTCCTGGTTGATGGACATTTCTAGCATTCCTGGCTTATATCCAGTCTCTGAAAGCCTGACCGGAATAGAAGACAGCACTTCCACTCTGTGGAGAGATGCAATCTGAGGGCAGTGCCCCAAGTGTGCAGGCAGTGCTAGCCTACCTCGGTGAGCCGGTGGCAGGACACCTGCAAGTCCCAACCAGGAGCACGGGGAGACAGAGGGGGAAGGAAAGTGGAAGAAAAAAAGTGACTGCCCCAATGCCAGGGGCATTGCCGCAGCAAGTGTTGTCCCGGGGTCTCCTGGCAAGGAGAGGTCAGCTGGGGGCTGCTCTGCTCCCTGCTCGTGGAGTGGGTTCCCCCCCTTCTGCCCTCCCTGCACATCTCTCCTCCAGCCTTTACGTCGCTGATCTCAAGTTCAGATGTGGCTGGGGGGAACTCATGGCCCCAAGGAGTTTAGGTGCATTTTGAGCATGAAATGGGGCTACAAAAAAGGCACTGAATTCCTCCTTTTGTCTGCAGAGCTTATTTGAGTTCAGGCTCCCCTTGGCTTAACATTTGTCCCATCCGCTCCAGCTACATATAGTTCACCGTGGCTCCCTAACTAACTTGGATTAACTTAATCATCTGTATCAGACACACACTTTACCTGCTCCTTGCTTTCACCTTTTCTATAACCAAATTGAACATTGCTATAAATTATGCAGAACGGAAAGAACACAGCCACAGTAGCATTATCTTATAAATCCGCATTATCAACAGAGCTCTCGGCGTGAGCTGTTTTCCCATTCTGCAAAGGATCTGCAGACAAGGAAATAGTTTCTCATTTCAAATTAGGCAAAACTTGAAAAAGAACACATATTCATGAACTGGAAAATCTGGGAAAAAAATGGTTCAAGTAAACAGAAATGGCTCATTTCAATGATTTCAGAATTCAGTGTGTAACAAGTCCTTTAGGGGCTCCCACGGCAATGAAGTGTCTGGAGGCAGCCCTTTCCTCGTCACTTTTGAACCCGTTTGCCAGATGCAATCAAATGAGAACGCAGTGTAGAGAACCCTGGGGTGATGAAGTTCCCTTAGGTTTCCACGGTTGGGTGGAGAAGTGGAAAGGAAACTCGTGTTATGTGTGAGTGTCCAGGCACAGGGAAGGCTGGCAAGTGTCTTCCTCCCACACGGAGTGTGTGGAAAAGCTCCAACAGCTCCAAACATTTCCAGCTGGGCTCCTAAACACTATCAAGGAAGAAGCCAGCTGAAACCGCATTCTTCACTGTGCCTGGTCGGTGCCTGGGGAATGACATATGGAGAAAAATTTCTCTTGAAAGTTTCTGATAATTTGTAATCATTAACTCAGAAATGCTGAAAGGTTCAGAGAAGGAAATACAGAATGAAGACTCTCACTGTGACCTCAGGTCTGGCATTTGGTAAATCATAATAATGAGACAATTAGGATTGTTATGTTTTAGTTCTTATGGACCTTGGTTAAATGTTATTCATTTTTAAGTGTAAAGAGTGGATCTCCTACCTGTAAGGGTTACAGCCTATCTTAGGTGAAGACCTCTTTAACAGCAGCGCCCCTCCATGCCAGCTGTGCCCCAGCTGTGGTGCGACCGCACCTATAGTGCCTCTGGTACCTGAGCTCAGGGTTGTGCTCTCAAGTTCTTCTGTGGCTCAGGTTTTTGTATTTGTTTTCTTTCTAGAAGGGCTGAGCTTGAACATCCACTGGTCCTCAGAGCCACTGAGCCTCCTGCCTGGAGAATCCCCTGGCCCGCTCCTGGCTGGTGCCCGAGCGCAGACCAACCTTCAGGCTTTGCCAATGGCTTGGCAATGGGGTAAGACAACAGGGCCAAGCGGTGGGACATCTGAGCAGATCATAAGCAGCCCTTCCTCATTTTGAGGAGAGGTATTTTTATCATTCCCTTTCAATAGAGGGGAAACAGAGTCACAGAAAAGATGGCTTTCGCATTGGCATTTGGAAAACGAAGGCAGTCTACATCTCCACTCATGCCCTTTGGCTCTTGGCCATGGGGAGGCGGTTCCCCAGCCCCACTTCTCAGAGGTGTTCCAATTCCCTGTGCTCTGACAGGTTGTCTAGTAGGATGCTGCAGTGGTACTTTTTACAGAAGGCTGTAAATAATGCTGATGTATGCACTACTGGTTTCAGGGGTATTTAAAGCTCATGCTTCAGGCCACCGCCTGAAACCAGATGGAGCTGAAAGAAATTCCTACATGTGCAGAGTTTCCAAACTCCACCAGGCTGGCTGGGCATTTGCTCTTAACCCTTCTTAAAGAAGGTGTTCAAGTCTGGGCGATGCCAGGGGAGGTTGTAGCTCTCTAGTCCATACGGCAGTGGTGGTTCAGTGTCAGCTGGAAGGAAGAAGCCTTGGTTTTGCTGCATTTGACTTTCAGACCTTCCTTTGCCAGGTCTGCTATCAGTCACTGGCGTGGCATGAGGAACCCCATGGCCTTCCTCAGGCTGCCGAGCGCCACTGCAGGCTGGAAACTCCGCTGCTGTTCACGGCTGTCCCAGGGCAGCCGTGACTGAGCTGATGTTTGCACCTTGCCCAGCGTCCTGCACAGATAAGTATGTTGCCTTAGAAGGTGTTAGGGGCAGGAGAGAGATTACCAAATCTGAGAAGCTGCTTTGTGACAGCAATAGCTTGAGCGGAGCTCAGCTTTAAAGAGGGTGAGCCAACAGTCACTGTCCGGAGTGAAGCTGAGGTCCCGATTCAGGAATATGGGAAGAGCTGAGGTTGCTCCCACATGTGTCTGCTCGTGGGTATCTCCAGCGTCCTCCAGGGTCAGTCCCGGTCTTTACACCGAAGCCCGCTGTGCCCTGGCTCTGGCTGCCCGGGGAGAGCTGCAGGCGGGGGATGCAGGGTCTGCTCTGGGACCAAGCAGGCAGCGCCGAGAGCTGCCGTCGCAGGACGGGGTGATGGGCTCCGAATAGCTCGCCCGGGGCACGGGCAGGGTGAGGGGCCCAGGGAGGGCTCGTAACACCCTGCGGGACCCGCCAGCCTCTGGGGCCCGTTCTGAGACATGGGGTTTCTTGTCTCGCACAAGGTGAAGGAGAATAATCTAACGAGTGCTTTATCATGCTAAACATTTAACAGCATTCTGAATTTTGAGTATTGCAGTAAATTATGAAATAGATTACTGAAGACAAATTAATAGAGAATATGCCTTATTATTTAAATATATTAATCATTATACAATTATTATCATAGAATTGTTATAAATATTTATACAAATGTTAGAAATATACGAATGCAGTATATTTATATGTCCATATGGCATCATATGCAATAAATATTCATTACTGATACACAAAAGAAGCTGTATTTTAAATATAATATGATTTATATTTAGTAACATATTACTAAAATCTTAATAACTCCTCCCATGAAACACAGTATATTGAGAGGAGAAGGAAAGACCAATAATTCCCTGCAGTGCTGTGCATAAGAAGTATGTGTATTTATTTGCTGGTGTTAGCAAAGGTTGTTGTCTCTGCTCTGAGATGGAATGAAAATAATACGCTATATTTAGAAATGAAAAAAAGAAAATATTTTCCCTAGCCATCCAAAGAGGCTGATGCCTCTAGAGGGATGTGAATGTTGTTTGCAGTTATTTCTATTCTCCACAGTCTACTATTCTTGTTAAGCTTCTTACAAACTTGCAAGCAACATAAAACCATTGATGTATCTTGGCCAAATTATTTTTATCTGATCTTTAGAAGATAAATGGGAAAGGTTAAGAAAAAATTAAAAAAAAATCAGCCTCCAAAATGTTGTGTCCATTTCCCTAAGCCTTCTCCCCACGATCCACAGGGAAGTATCATGGTGCCAGGAGCACTACGCCTTCCTCTGCAGTCGTGTTAAAAGTTGCACCGTGAGGTTCAACTGAGACATTAATTAAAAACAAAACAAAACAAAAAAAGCTAAAAGTCTCTGAAATGCCATGGCAATTAGGTATCTAAATTGAACTTTAATGAGAGTGTTCAATCTGTGTTGGTAATTGTGGCTGCTGTTTATTTACAAACGCTATGTACCTGCTGATACGCACAGCTGCTGCTGCGGCACAGTCACTGAGAGCTCTCCTCTAACACCTCGACAATATATGGCCGGGGTGGTTTTTTGCCCCTAGCATTTTGGCAGCTGGAAATTCACATGCGTGTTCCTGGAGATTTGAGATGATACGTACAATCTCCCAACAGACTGATGGAACAACTCGAAAATGAAAAGATATTAACTGGTGGTGACACTTACCAGAAGGACCATCCGTAGTCCCATGAATGTGGTCGCCAGTCCTCTGGCCCAAGGCTGACTGTCACTTGGAAAACTTGAGTATACATCATGTGTGCCACCATCCCCAAGAGACCTGGGAAGCAGGGATTATAATAGGAATTTTTGTGCTAATATTTTTTTATAATTCTGAGATAGCTACTGCTGGAAGTGCTTTGAAAGCCCCAAAAAAGTCTTTGTTGTACTTTTATGCCTCCTATTCTACTGTGGAGGAGGGAGCTGCATGGGCAGAGGAAAGGTGTGACTGAGAGCTCATTATTTTACATCATACTGAATTCTCAATTAAGAGAAGAGTTAAAGAAAGAAAATCGTTGAAGAAAATGTTGCACAATTAGCATCACCACCAACCTCGCTGCTGCAAAACAGGGGTATGCCACCCACGAGTTATCTCACTCAGCCCATCACAGACAGGCCTCAGGTAAGACAGTAAGGAGAGAGGCTTCTGTAGGCAACACAAGATTGAATGTGTTCACGCGAAACAACGATATTTTATCTGAAGGGTTGTTAAGATTTATAAATTTGAACACTTATAAAACACTTGGAAGTTACACAAGGAAGTTAACTCAGCATTCCTGGTGATGTGTGGGGAGAGGATACCATAGGAATACTTTTGGTGGTACAATGTTGATGATGCTTGCTTTTGTGACATCATTATATTTTACTGTGATAAAGAAGATTAGACAGTGTATTAGACACTCTACTCACCGTGATGCTAACGAACGGGGCTGCAGTTAGATCACTGAGTTTGCTCTGCCACTTAGCTGGCCAGCCCGGTTCTTCAGGTTAAGCAGAAAAAAAAACTGCCTGAATTTTTACATCTAGACATCCCTCTGAGGAAAATCAAACCCCACTTTTCAAGAAGTGGTGGCCAGTAGCAGCTCGGATGCTTGGAGAATTTTCTAGCTGCAATAATGTGGGATGTGTCTGCTTTAGTACCTGGGTGGAGCAGAATGATGCTCCCAGCTGAGGGCACAAAAAGCAGGGGTTCGGGCAGTTGGCTAAACCGTGGGGCAGGATCATCATTTCCCAAACAGACCTTGGCCCTACAGACGTCAAAAGCCCTTTGCGCTGCAATCACAGTTCAAGGCACTTTGAAATACCAATGTTCCACCACAGTGGGGTACAATGTTGGCCCATATGTTACACTTTGCTCCTTAACTAAAGTAGCCATTCACTGATATCTCCATTTTTTTCCACAGTTGCCCTTCCTCCATATGGAAGATCCTGATTTTACATCCTGAGACGCAAATTTTGGCTCTTCTTTCCTGCTCACTTTCAGAGCCTAAAGCGCTTACCAGACATGTGGATGATTCAGGGCAGTGCTGGGGGAGAGAAGTCGGGGAATGTCATGTCTGTGTTGCAGGTATGTTAAGCAGGACCTTCAACAAGACAAATGTCATATTTGATAGAAACAACTGCAGAGGCTGAAAGAAGACGTTTTATTACAAGAAGCTGCAGTGGTTTGCTCAGTGGCTTCATGTCGGTGTGACACACTGGCAACTCAAGAGGTGGAAAGAGCAATTCACATTGGAAGAAATGATATTTCGGCAGGGTGGACGGCCTAATGGGAGCACAGCAAACTGGTACACACCTTGCTTGTTTCTGGCGATATTTAATTTTCAGAATTCATAGGGAGCTTGCTGTACTTTTTAAATCAGTGGATTTTTCTCCAGCTGACAGTTATGGTGTTGATCATAAAGTTTGGGGGTTGCTGTTCCTATACCTACTGCCAGTAATTTTTCAACCTTAATGAAATATTACAGATTGCCCTGAGACATGTCATAGTCACTCAGAGCCACCAGGAGGCTTGACACGGGCAGGACTAGCTTCAGCAAGGCTGGTCTGCTCTGTCCTGTCCTGCAAAAAACCTTGATGGGGTTTCAGCAACGTTCAGCCCTTCCGCTGCGTAGGAGGCCAGGATGGCCAGGATGGCCATCCTCTGACACAGGTGAGTAGGAGGTCGTCAGCAAGTCCTGCTGTAACACCAGGATCACAGTGAAAACGTGGCACTTAATTGCTTTTTCTGCTTAATGGGGAGGAGGGTCAGGGGCGGACGTGTACCTGGCTGTGCTGTCGATGGCACTGTGCCACGTACAAACTACAGCAAAACGATAACGAGTCTGTGTTTCAATGTGCTGCTTCCTGCGCTTTTGCTGTGGTTTGTTCCTGATGCCACCCATCGGTTTGGTCTATTTTAGATACACTTTGCCAAGTGCTCCATGGGAATATCCTGTGATATTTTGTTGCAAATTTAATGGTCACGTGTTGGATGAAATGACCTGCCTGTAACATAAATCAACAAACGCTGTATTTACAAGATCATCTTTTCCTCCGACTGGCTGCTTAAGGCTGGACAAAGAGGACAAAATGCCTGGATGCCGACCCCTGGGGCCCAGGGCAGCAGACACTTGCAGATGTAAATCCTGACAAAATGGTGGACTGGAGTGACTGGAGTGGGTGGGAGTGCAGAAACACTGACCATTTATAGTTGGCTTGAAATAATTAGCCTTGCAGGACCAGAGCTGTTTCTAGGAGAGCTTAAGGAACTATATTTGGAAAAGATGATGTATTTTAAAGCATTTTCAGATATCTTTCCTAAAAATATTATTTATGGAATATATCACGTTAACAAAAATGCTTTTTTATAAATATTACATGAGAGACTTATAGAAGATGTTTAATTTGTAGAAGGTTAAGAAGAATACCAAAATGTCAGTGTTTTCGGGGTTTTTTTTTTAATGACTTATAAAAGGTTAAGTAACAGCAACAAGTGGCCACACTGTTAGGATAATTTTTCCTAAACTTTGGATTTTGAGCTATGAGAATATGAAGATCCCATTGCACTTTTAGGAGGAAACTCTAGCATGAATTTAATGAGAGGTGTGCTGCTCCAAGGCAAACCCTTCTTTGCTATCTGATTTCTATAAAGTTGTGTCATTATAAATGTGTTAAGTTTAAATAAATATGCTTTTCTTCTTTCCTCTGAGATCTCTGTCACTGAAAGAAAACGGCTAGCAGTGTTTTGGGGTGGGGGTTTTTTTTCTTCTTATTTTTCCACCCTTTTTCTCTGTAAAATTTCGAAGTTTATATTTGGAACATCATGGCAATGTGCTTATAAAGAGGGAGGGAAAAATAAAAATAGAAAGATGTGTAGGAAAGAAAACTTCATAATTCTTACAAAACTTAAAACTGCCGTTAACGGTGAAGAGAAAGAGAAACAGCATGGAAATTATTGTTCGAATGATGAAGAATTCCACACAGTTTGATTTTGAAAATTGAACTGAGTTTTTTTAAAACCCAAATTACATCCAAAGCTGAAAAATATGCTTTGGCAGTTTTTACTCAATTTTTTTTTTTTGGTTTTTCAGCTCCACTTCCGATCTAAGTTCTATACCACTAACTACTTCACGATTTGAAGCTATCCCTGAAGATAGAAACTCCTTTACAGAAATGTGCACTCCATGTTATAATCTCTTTCAGCTTGAAATACAGCAGAATAAAATGCACTTTTATTGCAGAAGTTCTTTCTGCCAGAGAGGTCCATGCAGGAGCCATCTGTGGCAGGTTGCTTGTGTAAATCCCGGGAAGGGGAGTTTTCAGCCTGCACAGAAGTCAAGGGGCAATGAATCACATGGTTAGATTTGATAACTTCTTTTAGAGAAGTGAATTCCTCAAATTCATTGGCTGAAGGGCTCCAAGTACAGACCAAGCATGAAAACAGCCTGAAATATTTGTTCTGAGAGATGTACATGTCCCCAGATTACTGTTGGGGTTGCTCCAAAATGAGGTTACTAGAGCCCTTTTCATTCTCAATTTTGCTAATGAACAAGATGGGTGTCTTTCTTTGGTTTGAAGCATCAAGCCTTCACCTGCTTTCAGGATTAAGTGAGAAAAAAAGGATTTTCAACACTGTATGTGTGTTGAAACACATTTTCTATTTGATAATCAGTGTGACGATGCTGAAAATGGAGGCTCAGGCTATGGGTATGGAATGGCTGTGTGGGCTGGGGGGAGGCTAATTACTGCGTTGCTGTTGTGAAACCAGGAATACGTATTTTCACTTCTCCCTGGCAAGAGGCAAATTTATCATGTGGCCCTTGTTCTGAAGGAACAAAAAATTGTAGTGAAAAATGCGATAGTTAAATGGGGATAAAAGAGTCTTGTAGCCCTCAGTTTTTATTCTTTCAAAGTTTTAGAATTTTGTTTTGTCGTGGCTCCTCGGGCAAAAGGGAAAGGGAAGGTTCATACCTGAAAGCACAGTGAAGACAGCAGCAAAGGCATTTAACTTGAGCCCATCTATCACACTGCTTGAATGAAAGAGCTCGAGGCACATAAGGCTGAATCCGACGACTAACAGCATGATGTATAACACCTCGGATACTACCGATAACCACAGGACACCTGCAACGCACAAGAGCAGCAACCGGTCACTTACTTGGTAAATACTATCAAGAGGTAAAGTTCATAAAAATTAATTAGGAAATCGGGAATATCTGGGAGTAATTGAGTAGTCAGAAAGTTTAAATTTAGCAAACCACCACCCAAACTCTGAAAAACAGAAAAAGTGGTGAATAAAGATTTGAATAATGGCAGCATGGGAAAGATACTGCAGAAAGAATAAGCTGTTGCCTAAGATCCTGGCTTGGCTAAAGGACCTCTTTGGCTATATCTAGAACCTCTTGGCTCCTATGACCCGGAACACAGGACACAGAGTCCATTTTCTGGCCCTGTGTCATGGTTTAGATGAGCAGAATCTAGCACACATGTGGTGATGGCACATATTGCCTTACAGTATATGGGCTGGTGGGCGGTGAACAGGCTTGGATACCTCTCAGGCCAGGTTTTAAAATGCTTATCACAGCATAGTGTTGGCGTCTGTTATTAGAAGCTCTCTTTCCCAGAAAGTGGTGTCCTGCACAATGACTGCTCTGACTTGGGGTGTTTGGACCCACTGCACAGATCTCTGCGCCTGGGACTATATACAGAAACTGCCAGAACACCTGTGGGGTGGAGCCAGTTACTTATAACGTACTCAGCCGAAAAGCTGCAGATACAAAATTTGGGCTGCCTTCTGTTTTCCCAGCCCCCAGGTACAACCCCTCAGGTGAAGGGCAGAGCCGACGCGCCCCGTTCGACCCGCGCGTTCTGCAGGACTCTGGGGTCATGCACAGGTAAGTGGTTCTGGCAGCATTTGGTAGTGGCCGGCTGGCCGTGGGGTGCATTCGAGAGGATGGTAACAGATGACAATTTTGAGTCCCTGCCAGATTTCCAATCGCTGTTTCAGCACGAGAAGCTGCTAGAATTCTTCAGTACATTTGCTAACCTGACTGCTAGAGAATTCACCTGGAAACAATGAGCGGTGATGGAAAATTTCAGCCTAAGCAGTTGAAACATGGAAAGTTAAGCATCTGAAGACAATGGCTTATATTAGAAAATGTTAGCTGTAACCATAGAGACTGCTACAGGCTCCACTTGTGTTAACACATTCTCTCCTCACTCTAAGAACATATATGTGGTTATGCCTACTGTTGAGCTTATCAAACCAGATACGCAGTGTCACTTTTATCCACTATTTGAGTGTCCTCTTAGTGACCAGGATGATCCCAGCTCACATTTTATATGGGAACTTGTCCTTTTATAATTACAACAAATTAATATGTGCTATTAGGTGTTGGTACCGTACCTGACCTTTTGAGTTTTTAAACAACGCTGCAGAGATAGTAATAAATAAACCTTTTGATTTCTCACAGTGACTTTCTGTGTACTGTTGCATCTATCAACAGTAAACAGCTGTTTATCTCACTCCTATTAGTCAATCTGGTATCAGGGCAACTGGCACACGCTTCCAAAAAGAAATAAGAGTGAGAGACAGCAAGGGTGGTGTTCTGCAATACAGCAGGATTAAGAAGGGATTTTGCCTCATTTTCTCACAAACAGAAGTTTCCATGACAAGAGACTGATGCAATAGTTTGAGTTGGAGGAAATTGTATTATGTAAACCTGACTTATAAACTGAGGCAGCAGAGAACCCGCACTAACAAGCTCCGATTCAGAAATGTTTCAGCCCAAACTTGAAAGAGTAATACACAACATGTCTGCCTGGATGTTTATTGCCCTGTTTCGACTCTTGAGGACACTCACTGCTGCTATCTACACACAAGGGCTGTTCTGTGGCAGTGGCTGCAGCTCAAGCCTGTGGTGTGGCTCTGTCCTCTACTTCCTTGGGTGAACAACTGGCTGAAGGGTCGGGCTCAAAGAGTTGTAGTCAATGGGGTAGCATCAGGCTGGTGGCCGGTGGCTAGTGGTGTTCCTCAGGGCTCAATTTTAGGGCCAGTTCTCGTAAATGTTGGATGCAGGAGTTGAGTGCATATTAGGAAAGTTTACTGACAATACTAAATTAGGAGATGTTGAGTCCCTTGAGAGTAGAGAGGCCTTAGAGAGAGATCTTGGTAGATTTGAGTGCTGGGAAATCACCGACCCTATGAAGTTTAGCAAGGACAGATGCTGGATTCTGCTCCTGGGACAGTGTAATCCTGGATGTAAGTATAGATTGGGGGACAAGAGGCTGGAGTGCAACCCTGCAGAAAGGGATCTGGGGGGCTGGTTGATGGCTTGGGGGTTCAGTTGATGTACATCAGCTGTATACAAGTTTTATCTATTGCCCACCTATGAAACAGTGCTTGAAGCTGGATGCTGTCAACACAAATGTAGTGTGCTTGAGAAATAACAAGGAAGCTGAAGACACGCACGTACGTGTCTATGGGAGGGCCCACATTACCATATCCAGAAGGCAAGTGAGGTGATACTGTTAGAGGCAGCCTTGTGCACATTCAGAGTGATGGGAAGAGTCTGGGAGGTGAGGGTGGAGGGCATGGGCGCTCGGTTGGTGTTCTTTATCCTGCTGGTGAAGAAGAAAGGAACAAAGGGAAGGAACACCTGACTGTGTGGCTGGTGTCACAGGGAGTGCTTTGGCTTCTCTAATCACAGGGCCCTCTTTGAGGAACAAGGACTGCTGAGAGGAATGGGATCCACCTGGTCAAATGGGACAAGAATGGTTTTGCCAACAGGATAACCTTGCAAGGAGATCTTCAAACCTGATGTGCTGGAGAAGGCTTGTCGTAATTCAAAGAGCTATAAGGGCACAGGGGACAGTGAGGAAGTGTCAGGGAGCACATGGCATACAAGGTAAGGCAGAGAGAGCTTCACCTTCTCATCCTGTAGAAGAGAAAGAAAAGGTCTTGCTGTCTATGGCTACCTAATGGAAGGGTATATGGGACAGAGCCAGACTCTTAGAGTTGAACAGGGGTAGGACAAGACAAAATTTGCAACATCAGGAATTCCAGACTGTGCTAAGCAAAAATGTGATCAAAGACTGGAAGAGGGGCCCAGTGAGGGTGTGGGATCTCTGTCCTTGGAGACATTCAAAATCTCCACTGGAGGTGGCCCTGAGCAGCTGGATCTAATGGACATACTTTCAGCAGGGGCTTGAACTAAAGGCTCCTGAGTTTTGCTGTCCCATGAAACTCGTTTCCAATGAGATACAAAGACTGGGTGAGTTCCCCGTGCAAGGCATAGGCAATTCTTTCTGCTTTTTTGGGCCCAGTTCCCATCTGGAAAGGAATTCTGCGTCTAATTCTCATGTCTTATTTCATGGTGTACACCAACTATCTGCTTTGTGCCTTTTTAAAATGCATTTAACTTGGGGGGAAGGTAAGTCACACACACGCGCAGTGTTTGCACAGTTCTGAGTATATCCTGTCCTGCCTTCTTTGGTTTTGAATTTCATCTGAAATAATAACATTCAGAAAATGCAAGCTATATCTGGATTTTGGATCTTCCTGTGGCTTCCAGAAGCAGAACAGTTGATTCAGGTTATTAATTCAGGAGACAGTGTCTTTCTGTTCTTTGCTGATGGTGAAGTGATCTCCCACTGTTCTTCTCGCAACATGAGATTCATGAGGCAGTCACTTGGCATCACTTACTTCCACTTACAATCTCTTACAGCCTCCTTCCTGCAAAGTAGAGAGCTCGTTCTCTTCAGGAGACCTCAGTCATTCCAGGTGACAGCGAAGAAGCTCTCCAGAGGACTTTTCTCTTTCCCTGTCTTCTCTGCTGTCACCTTTTCTGTCTGTCTTATTTCCCAGCAGCCTGTGTCCTCTGCTCCGGGGGTTTGTCTGGCCTAACTCAGCTTTTGTGACAAAATCTCTCCTTCAGAAGAGTCAGCACTTGAGTCATTTGGAGACCTCTACCTGGCTGGCCTGTAACTGAAGGTCTATATTCTTATAAATTACCCGCTTTCCCTCATTTTTTGGTCTTCATCCTGTTTATGCTTTTTCCTTGCCTGTTACATGTGCAGAGAAGGCGCTGTGGGTTTGTGTACAGAGCTCAGCCGGGATGCGCCTGTTATGCCAAGGACGTTCCTTGTTAATACAGAAAGATTTCAGCTTCTGACCTACCTCCCCCTCACTATGGGCCACGTTTGTCAGATGGTGTGTCAGCCCTGCTCACCTTGTGGGAAATAATGCTGCGAGATCGTGGCAGCAATGTGAGACCTCCTAGGAAAGGAAACTGTTTTACTTTGAAAGAAAATCAAAACTGATTTCACTTACGCTCCCGTACACACATTCTCATAAGCACGAGTACGTGCAAGGAGTCCATCCAGCATGCAGGCACCAAGACGCATGTATTCAGTCAATCTTTCCAGGATTCCCTGAAATAATACAGAGGATGGCAGCTTCTGAGCCCTCCTCATGTCTTCTGGGCTTTTTGTAGGTTAGCAAAAATGTCTTAGGTTTGCATGTTCCTTTTTTGCCCCGGCTGGGAGCTGACGGCAATCTGCCTTGCTGCGCTGTCACATCTCTGTTACACATCCTGATTTACCTGTTGTCCTGTACCTCCCAGCCCTGTGTCTGAGAAGCTGCAGGTAGGTGGGCACTGGGATCCTGATGACCTGCTAGTCTCGGTACATCAACACCTGATATTCTAATACACCTTATTCTGCCATTTTTTATTCTGGTGCTTCTACACCAACCATTCTATCACATCCTCGACAGTGTTGCTGACACTGAGAGAGTTACTTTTGTATACTGTGGGCCACTTTGGGTCTTTGCTCCTGCCCGACAGATATTATGCTGTATGGCACAGGTGGGATTGTTCTGAAGCTGAACACCACAGACTGTGAAGCTGTTCCTGGCAGCAAAGGGGTCGCCATCTTCAGGAAAATCTCCTTGCAAAGCAAAAGCACCGGAAGTACAGGACCTGGGCTGAGCTGCGCGTCTGGAACTTGAGATGGCAAAGCTCACTGAAAAATTTCACTTAAGCCAACTGACATCATAGGACTCCTACCTCACAAGGAATAATATCACCTCCATATCATCTGATCTCCAGGCAGGTTGCACTCTATATCATCACCAGATTTGCCTAAAATGTGAAAACATAGCTCTGCTGCAAGCACATTTTTCATCTGCGTTTCTGTCATTGTCCAGAGATTCTGATTTCGCAAGGAGGTCAGTAAATTAGCTGGGACGCAACTGAACTTCTTTATGTCTCTGAGCAACTGTTATTTCCTCAACAATGTGCTAAGAAATTGTCTTCTCTGTGGAGTTCATGGTGAAAAGCATCAGTGCCCCCTCTTCGTGGACTTAGCCGCTGGACCACTATTGTTACATGACAAGAAAATTGGTTTTCCAGCAAGCCCAAGTGAAGTGAACATACTCTCCATTGTGACTGAAAAGATAACTGTTACCCAGCTGACGGCTGAAATTTTGGGAACTCAAGTACATCATGAACCGTCTGACAAGATCAGTTCCTTGCGTTTCTGTCAGGCAGCGGAGGGCAGCACCAACATTTTGAAAGAAGATTTATAGATACTGAGTGCAATTCTGCAAAGCTGGTGACCATGTTAAGCGCAACTGCCAGAGATAACATGTTAACAAAAGGATGTTGCAGACAATTCTGAATGAATGAAACAAACTGAGTATTTTTCTGACAGTGAGGTAAAGAAACTTTACCTCAGCCTGCAATGAGTCTCAGGGCTCTGAAGTTCTTCACAAAACTTGAATTTATTTCAAGTCAGGCCTGATCACCAGGGAAGGCACTGTAAATGAACACGCTATTGCCTCTCACCAAGGAGCACTCTGAGTCAGGAATCGCCAGGGCTGACTTTCCTTTGAAACAGGAATTCTGAAAAGAGTCATAGAAATTCTGCTTAGAAGAACTGGAGGCATCGTACCACATTTCAGTGAATTCCTGATTAAGGAATCCAAAGAGCAGTGTGATTTATGAATTCCAGGAGCTTTGAGCTGATTTTGACTGTTTGGTATCTAAGTTAAGAAGTATAAATTAAACTGGGGTAACTCCTCTTGTTGTCATAGGCTATTTTGTTGGTACGCATCTGGCCTTTTTCCTTTGGAATAAGAAAAACTAAGGACCATTCACAATACCCTGAGTGAAAATACATATCAAAACATCACGTATTCTTTGTTCAAATCCACTGCAATTTCCTATCACAAAAAAGCAACAGTTGCTGACTCCAGCTTTTCTGTGAAAGCGCTCTGGTTAAACTGACCTCAAGAATGTCAAGAAATAACTGACACTCACTTCTGTGCTCTTTCCCCACAACATGGAAAGATGATTCGTAGTTGTCTTGTGCTGCATTATTAAAGCCATTCTCAGATTCATTAGCAGTTTGGACTGAAATACCAAGAACTTGGATGCCATCTGAATGAGATTATGTGCAGGGTGATAAAGAAGCATTTGCTGCTGTTTCTGGAACCATAATTTCAATTACTGTTGTGCTTCTGAGATTAATACAGCCAACAAACCAGTTCTAGAGAGTCGAAATAGACTTCTATATCTCCTACTACCTACATTCACATGCTGCCATGGAGTTTTATGTTAAATATGTATGATTATAAACTTGTCGGCAAATCGGAAAAGTTTATTTTTAGTGCCAGCTCATTATGCCAACAGTTTCTGATGCCAGATTGTGAGGTCCTGTCTCCAGATGAAATAATGATATTGAAATCCCCTTCTGGCTACTTCTCTGGGCTGGTCAGGTCATGAAAATGACTGTCAGAGATCCAATATTAATACATGTTCTCAAGGCAACACTGAAGAGGTGGCCAACAGAGAAATTGCTGTTAGAGTTCAAAGCATTTTTAATCCATAAACATGAGCTGTTTGCTCGTAAAGGATCTCTTCTGGGAAAATCATATTGCTATTCCTGCAGGAGACTGCTGAGTCACGTTAACTGTGTTATATGCAGCATAGGCAGGAATTGTGTGCATGACAATGTTAGTCATGCATTTTGGCTAGTGGCTTGGAAATTATGCCAGTGTAAAAAAACCCATAACTGAATGTATTACCTGCCAAGCTATGTGACGCTGCCTGCTGAAAGCCCCAGCGTTCCCTGAGCTATGCCCAAGAAGCAATAGTGCAGAGTCTGTATTGATTTCTGAGGCCCCTTTCAGACAGAAGATTAGCTTCCTAATTGGGGTAAACTCATATTCAGAATGCCTCGGTGGGATTTTATCCTCCTTAGAAACATGTACTGCCTCAGCCTCTGCTCCCTGCTGAAGATGAGCGGTGGTTACTGCTTACCAGCCCTTCTAATAGCAGACCTGCCCTCCTGGCCGACGAGGTCAAGGATCTGACCAAAGCAGCCTCATTCAAACTGTCACACTGTGCCACGCTGTCCTTGAGCAAGTAATCAGACTGGACAATGGTGCAGACAGCCAAAGAAATCTTGAAAAGGTTTATACTTGTCACGTTCCTCATAACTCAGTGTTGCACATCTCCTCTGATAGCAAGAGGAGTCTGTCTGAGCTACAACGAGACGTTATCTCAAGTCCCTCCTCTGTCAATTCAGCCTTAGAAATTCTGTTACAAGCAGGTGGCGGCTTTGGGTTTTCACACTTCATGATATGCCAAAACCCCTTAATGTGCTAGAAACAGTGGAGCTGAGCACCATGTGGTCCTCAATAACTATTAAGGTTATCAGACCTGACTGAGATGAAATCCAGAGCACTGCACTCAAAGGACAAGCCGGGTGCTGCATTCCTGAGCAGCTGAAAGAGACATCAGTGTCCACACAACACTCTCCTGGAGAGTGTGCATCCTTCTTGCCTCCTCATTGGCATTGCTGCTAGCCCCAGACGCTGGTGCTGTTACTTGAGGAAGAAAGTGCTCCTGTTGGTCCACAGTTCACCATTATTGTCCCCAAGATCTCTGAACTGCTGAACAACACAGGGAAACCACAAGAGGCTGTGACAGTCAACTAGACAGATGTCATCCAATGTGGGAGGAAAAGAAGCATGTGTGAGCAAAAAACTGGGGTTTGGGTGGTGTGAGTTATCGTGGAGGAAGCCATGGTACAGGTCTTGTTCCTTCTTTGAGCAAAAATGTTTCACTATTCTTCTTGTTCTCCAGGCATGCTGCAGCAGCCAGGGATATGGGGGAGTTGTCACCCTTGTTCACGTTACCAGCAACAAAGAGTTGTGCTCACTTGTCTTTGACAGCCTAAGGTCTGTACATCCTGCTTCATGAACATAACACTTGCACTGGAGATGGAGGTGGGGGGAGAGCACCTTTGAGCTGGATGGGAATGTGTCCTTCTCCTTGGTTTGTTTTTTGATGATGGAACTCTCAGTCCTGTCTGTAAGTTATAGTGTTAGAGCTAAACAGTGTGTGAGGAACCCAGAGCATATCTTCTTAGTGGCTGACAGACTGGGGGCAGGCTCTTGTCACCCTTCCTGGGAAGGGGAGCAGAGATTGCTGTGGAAACAGTGACCCTAATGGTCATCTTGCCATCTATTCATTATCGAGATCTAGTTCTCAGAAAGATGCTGACCATCCATAGCCTGTGGCAGCCACGATGGTCTGCCACATTAGGGAAAATCTAGTTATTTCTTTAGTACTGAATTCCACAGCTAGCAGCGTGATGCTGCAAGCACACTGGCAGCTGCAAAACATGTAATAGGGGCCGGTTTTTATGGTGAGTGCTTCCTAGACCTAACGGGTGTTTGGTTTTCTCGCACTACTAATTTTTTAAGATGTTCTGTTCACCTATGTAGAATGGCGTTTTCTGTGCATTTTTGGACCTGTCTGCTTGGTTCCTCCTGATCTTTATTTGCTGTCCCTATGTTTCTTGACTCTGGCTGTCATTGCTCCGCTTTTCCAGACCTGCCTGCTATGCTGGAAGTGACACCTGGATCTCACTTTAATCTCTCCTCTTTACACTCAGTGCAAGAGAGGAGAGGAAAAAACCATACAAATGGGTACACATTGAGCAGTGTTGTGCATCTTGTTTGGGAAAAGCATTAAAGAGTCAGCTTGAAAGGGCCATGTAAATCTCACGCTTTCTCTTCCAGTTGCATTCTGATGGTTTTAGTCATTTGCTCATCTCTGCTGCTCCAATACCGGGACTTACAAGCCAGAAATACTGGAGTGATCAATAAAAAATGGTGAAAGGAGTAAACATTGAGCATGCTGTTGTGGCTGGCGTAGGGACTCAGCTCTGAGCAGTCAGCCCATCTGTTGGTTAATGCAATCTCATAATATCAGACCATCTGCCTGCTCCTCTTGTGCTGCAGCGTAAAAAAACTGGAGAAGTAGACCACAAAGCTATGAGAGATGTTCCTCCAAAACAAAGTAAGCTTCGTGATCCTAAAAACCATCAGAGATACCTAAAACTATCTGTTATCGTGAAACAACTAGGACAGTCAAGATAGGTAAAGGGCCAGCAGCCAGGCAAGCGGTTTGCCAACCATGAGAGACCAAGCAAGAGAGACAAACACAATCACCGGGAACTGCTTAGGTGAGAGAAGAAATGCCAGCTGCTTTGATGCTTTTAGCTTTAGGTCTTCATTGGTTTTTCTGTGTTGAAAGGCAAGGTAGAGCTGGGAGCTAAATAAAATTATTCTCTTCTACATGATGATGGGGTTTCTATGACTTTTTATGGTTCTAAAATTGAGCTTAGTTCTGAATTTAATCCTGTGTATGGCACTGAGCAGACTGTGGAATATCTTTGTGCCTATATTCCTTTTTTCCTAGCATGAAAACAGTAGAGTAATATAGTGGAAAAGACAATGACAAACGCTCTAAAGCAGGACTATCCCCTATGTCTTAATAAATATATTTGGGCTAAATGGAGCTACAGTGCAGGGTCTGTGGTGTGCTTCCATCCTCAGCACTGGGCTGAGAAATGAATTATGTTCGGATCTTGTGGCTAGCATTCCCCACAGCACAGACTCAGCGTCCTCCATGCCTTTGGCATCACCAGCATGAAAAGCAAGACTGCTGCTGCCTTTTAGGAATTAGGGATTTAGCTTGAATTCTGCTATTAAGCATGGCTTCAGCTTTGTATATCTCATTGGCTTTTAAAAATAACTTCAATGATTCATAATAGATGTGTAAGAAAACACAGATAAAATGTTAGTAACACTTTTTTTTTCCTGCATACTTAATCATAACTCTCCTAATACAAGTGCACAGGTGCTCGTCTGTGTAGCTATGTGTATACCCTGTTGCAGATATATTAAGAATAATGTAAGCAGAATACAAAATGTTCAAGAAGACAATGGGGACTGTTTTGGAAAGCGTACAATTCTTGTGGGAGACCCAGTTACATTTCTTTGCACTGGATGCAGATCTCTAAGTGGTCCTTTAGAAAATCTATCCTCTTTTTTTCTTCTCCAGAAGAGCTACCCAGTACACAAAACCTGGCTGTTGTGAGTTTCGTTTGTCTCTTTTCCAGCCTGAAACCTGTTCTGTGTTGCCCTTCTCATACAAAAAAAGTATTCCTTATCTTTGACCATAACTGTCAAAGCTTCCCCTCTATCTCTTTAAATTTCATCATAACTTTTTTGAGCTGGGGCTGGCAGGGGAGGGACAAGAGGTGCACACAGAGTGCTGCGGGTGGGTACATCATGAATACATGTGGTGCTATGGTGACTTTTTTGTTTTGTTCTTTATTTCCTACAATGATCCTAATATTTCTTTTCATCTTTCCTTAATCTCTGCAGAGCAGTGAATTAATGTTTTCATAGAAGTGTCTGTCATCGCTCCAGGAACTCTATCCTGAGGGGTAAAAGCTAATTCAGAACCCATCACTATATATGTAAAGGTAGGATTACTCTTCATGCTCACCACTTCGCTTTTGTCAACACTGAATATTATCTGCCATTTTCAGTCACTCTGTGACTGAGAAAGAAAGATATGTGAATAGTTTAGATGCTTGTAGTATATCTAGTATCTTTAAAGTTTTCACACTCCATTCATCCTTTTAGCTGAAGCCTTTAATTTCTTTTAATCAGCTCTTGTTTTTCTTACATTCTCTTCTTCACAACTTTTTTTAACTTTTATTGCTTCGGCAAGGATGCTGAATTTGTCTATGTCAGTCACAGGTACAAAGTATCTCTTATGAACATTTTGAACCAAGTTCCCCATACCACTCAGGAATAGCTCAGGAGTTACAAGTTTCCCAACTAATTTCTCCAAGTTTGTCCAAATTTTAGTCTCTACATCATACCAAGCGTGACATCATTTTCTCAGTCTATGCATGGCGTTTTGAAGTCTGCTCCTGCTGGGTTTTTTTTCTGCCCTTATATCTTCTCTGATATCGAGTTTAACCCCGCTACTGTAAGCTGTCCCAGTGGTTGATTACTAACATAATTCTGTATTTTTTATCTGAGCATGGAATCTATCCACAGAGATTGTGTTGCTCATTAATGACATTACCTTGTTTTTCTGATTCAGCTTTAGTACACGACATCTGCTTTGTCTTTCAGTGTAATCAGTACCAAGACGTTATTGTCCCGCTAATTATCTTTCTCCCATCAAATTTCTGGTACACCTATTATGTCAGTATCCATTAAAATCAGGCATCTAGTTTCTCTTCTCATTAATTGCTGTTGTAGTGCTGGCTTAGAAGCATTTATAGATTTGGCTGAGCTTTCTCTTTTTTGTGTGCTGTGTTCAGGTGAGACTTTATTTCTTTATTTGCTGTTTGCCATGTGCTATCTTAGTTTTGCCAGCTACTTTTTAGAAAATACAGCATTTTTATTGCTTCATCTCTACAGGATGCATCATCCTGAGCTGCGCAGAGGACATGCAGAAGGCTTCTCCTGCCTCTGTCAGTACAGCCTCTGATTTAAAATGTCCCCTGTAACATTTTGGACTGTTAAATGCTCACTACCAATAAGCATTCTTCTTCTGCAAGGTTTTGCCTTGCCTCAACCTCCATGGTCTCTAAAGTCTTATTTTATGCATGTGACTTTCCCTATAAATAAGTGGAAAGCGATGCAATATAAGCAGTTGTTGATCACCTGCTGCATTTCCACTCATTGTGGGTATTATTCCATAGCTATCACAGCTGAAGCAAGTGAGGTCCTACGGAGCATTATGGTAACTTAGATCAGATTGTACCATACCTGTAAGGAGTTTGTCCTGTGAATCCCGCCCTATGTTGGTGTGGCCATCTCTAAATTTTGAGCCAGCACTGACCTTTGAGCCTGTTCCTGAAGCAACTTCCCAACAGGACTCCTCCGGCCAGAGCACTTCATTTTAGTATGTGCTGCAGGCACTGCAGGGGTTTGGAAAGTGCCTGAGTCACAGCCCTGGTGGACACCATCCCAAAAACTCTTGGGGGCACCGCATTTCCTGCAAGCCCTTGCTCTTCCCCAGCAAAATTTTTCCAGCACAAATGCTGCTTCTGACTGATTTCCACTGTATATATCTCAGCCTTCCCTTACACAAGGGGTTCGGCTGGTCGTGACTCCTCATCCTCCAGCTCTCTCTCTCACTGTGGTTGACAGCGGAACTTTATGCATTTATAGAAGGATGCGGGAGTTTGAATGCCCACAGTGTTCAAGACAGGGGGAGGAACACGCCTGTATATGTATGTCGCTGCGGTGTTATGCTAGTCAGTGAAGCCATTTATCAGATCATTTGATGGGACATATTGCCACCTTTTGCTTTCCATTGTGGTGCCACGGTTTCCAGACGTGGCCTTGGTTTTTTCCTTTTAAATGTATCCTCCATGGCCTCTTGGAAGTCCTCTCAGGCACAGATTTGAAGCAATGGAGAATGGGAGCTAGAAGGTGCACCCAAAATGTGAGACAAAAGGAGGAGGGTGCTGGAGTGTGTCCCAGCCAGAATGTTCTGATGGGCGCTGCAGCAGGGAGCTTGACAGAAAGCTGATTTAGCAAGTTTTCAACAGCCCAAAGGGAGAGGAAAGGCTGTAAGATGCATTAAAAAATGGATCAAGTAGCTGAAGACTGAGTGTACTTTTCAGTGTGAGGCATAAATGTCCCTCACTAAACAGGTTACCCTTTTCTTCTCCGGACACCAAAATACTCAGTAGGAGCAAAACTTGGAATAACTTTTGCGAAGATCCCAGGAGCAATTCAGAACTGAAAGCTCAGACCCAGCCTATTGTAGCAGTTTCCTTCCAACTCCTTTTGGAAACACTTGCTATCTTACTACTCACATCTCTCATGGAAATTAGAAAATAGCACACTTCATGGGACCCAACAACATCTGCTCTGTGAAAGCCCATTAAAACTCCTGGCCAACGTAACCAGCTATTGCCCTATCATCCTTTATCGACAGCGAATGGAAACTGTCATGAGAAATATTTGTGGACAGAGAAAATGTTTTTTTGCTAGTTATTATCTACCATCACCAAGCTGATTTTGTTAAGCAGATTTGGCACTAACAACCAGCAATAGCTAATAAATTCAATGTTAGGCTTACAAGGTTCTGACAGATTGTTGGCAGCTGCCTTAAACACAGGGAAGAGCTCTCCTAGTGTGGGTTGGAAATGCTTATTTATACCATACTGTGGGTCTGTTTGCCCCAAATTTTGCTGCCTCCTTTTAGTAGATGTCATCAGTGCGATATGTGCAAAGGGTATAATAACTGATCAGAAATATGGTATCCAGCTACACTAGAGATCAGCACAAAAGGATTAAAGATAGAAAGCTCAAGCATAAGCCATTACATTTTAACAGTAAGAATAAGAAACATTTTCATTTATGAATGCAAGATTTGTGGTAAGGATGTAGCTTCGCCTCACCATAGATGTTTTTATTTTACAGTGAATGTTTCAGTGATTGGCTTTCCTATGCTATGAAGGTTTTAAATGTAATGCAGAGATTTTATACTGACTTGCTTTTAATTGGCGAGGGACTCTAGAAGAGACTGGCTACCCAAATAGACTAAGTTTGTTCTTCGGCTGCCTTTTAGCATGTCTTAAAAGTGGAAGAAGATGTGCTCAGAAGTAGGCACGGGCTACAACAGCCTGTATTTAGCTTAGAAGTTGGTTAGATAGAGGTCTTCTTTGGATCAGGGAATAACAACTGAAAAGAAAAATTTAGAAAGGCTGAGTCCTCAGTTGCAGTAACAGAGCATGTACACATGGAGACATTTTAGATAATCGAAACCTTGAAGAACCACGTTTTAGTGTTAAGTGATGCTAAGAATGTGCATAGAAACTGAATAAGCTGAAGTCTCATTGTGCAGATAAGTGTAGTCAAAAAATTCCCGGTTACACAACGTACTGTGAAAACCACAATGTATTTGTATAACTGAGCTCCACTTTTTATATTCAATGCATTTTATCATATCTCATTTACTTGGAAGAAGAATCAAGAATCTGTCCCAGGACTGGGTGTAACTAAGTAGTTGATGAGCCTATGCTCATTAAAGCCAGTGCTGAGTGAGGGGATGAAGACATCAAAGGAGTAGGAAGTTCTTTCTAACTGGGAAAGAGAAGAAAAGAAGTCAAGAAGTTGAATTATGCAGCCAAAGTAAGTTGAGCATCGTTGACACACAGTTTTCTCTTTATATGTGATGAAAGTACCTCTGGACAGTACAAGACTGATGGTGAAAAATTCAGATTAACGGTGTTGCAGTGTGCAACTTGATTTACAGTTGTTTATGACTCAGATGGTCAGCACTTTCCGTCTCTGACTGTGCATTCCCCTCTCTTTGTGTCAATATGCCTTACAACTCCATGGCAAGACTTCAGAAATAGTTCTGAGTTTCTTTATACCACTACACCAAAAGAGCCTTCCTTCCTCAAAAAGGAAAAATAGAATGGTCTAGAAATATACACTGACATCGTGCAGCATCTAAAATTCAATTAAAAAAAAAATTGCTGACAGCGTTTCACACAATCAGAAGAAATACTTAAGTAAAGCACTAAATCCTGTTTTGGGAAGTGTGTGGGTGATGCAACCAAGCATTATGCACCATAATGAACTTGCAGAGAAAATGGATAAAGCATAAAAACATCCCATTGCCTTTATAACAGACACATCATGCTTCTTTTGAGTCTGTCTCTTGAAGGTGTCATGCAATGCCCAATAGTCCTTGTACTGGGAAAGGCAGCGAACAGGTTGCCTTTACAGTTCCTCTTACGACTACAGCAATATCCATCACATCTCCTCTCACGTGTGTCTCCTTCAAGCTGAAGAGTCTTAGTCTCATCCTTGTACAGAACCTTCCAGAACTCTGATTGTCCTTGCTGTGGTTCTGTGACCTGGACTAAAAAGGACAAAATACCACACTATATTTTATATAAAGGTGAAGCTTTATATAAAGGTGAAGTATACAGTCCTCGTGTGACAGGATACTCTCTGCTCTGTTCTCAAGTCCTCTCCTAATGCTTTCTAACAGATTAATTTGGGTTTTGACCACTGCTGAGTACTGACCTAGTGTTTTCATAAGAACAGTTATGCCCCAAGGTCCCATTTGTGTGTGTAGATTCAGTTCGGAGCCCATTAGTGGCAGTAATCCCAGGACTGTTCCTCCCTTTTGTGCATAATTTATTTAGGCTTACTTACGCTGAATTTCACAGGGACTGTCTCTGTTACTATTTCTCTCACTGAAATACCCCACTGCTTTATTAATGGCAATTGCCCTTCTCTTTCAATTTGTCCAGCTGACCTGCAATTCAGACAAACGAAGAACAATTGTTCTTTACACCACTTACTGCCTCTCTGTCAGACCTGATGAAGCTACCGTATGCCCCAAAGGTTTTGTGATTGCCTCAAGCGATCTAACAAAATACACTGCTTCTTCGTACAAACATGAGTGTTCATCATCCAAGCCCATTGTTAGTGTGAAGGACACGGCGAGGCTCGTGCGCCGCTTCGGCTGGGGGCAGAGCGCTCTGTTGTGAGCAGGGAGCAGGATGGGCTCAGCTGCCCCTCTTTGTTAATTGAACTCTCCCCATTTTTTTCCTCATAAATACTATTTTGAGACGTGGGTTAAATTGCTATTGAGAATTTACAACTCCAATACCAGGGTAAAGAAAAGCCTTGCAGCCTGCCTCTTTCTGTGCACTTGAATAATATTTTTTTTCCAAGGGTAAATGAAACAAACAAGCATCTCCAGGGTTCCCTCTCACAAAGGGACATTTGGTACTGTGGCTGTGGTTTTCTGACCGTAAATGTCTTCACAGCCTGAGGAAACCACATAGCATGTCCTTCCTCACTAGAGGAAGAAGGGAAATGTCTGTGGTACAATATAAATCTTTATTTTCTTGGAAAAAAAAATCAGCTGAATGAAGAGAAAATGCATCAGAGAAATGACAGATCTGCATAAACTGAGTAAACAGCTGTCTTAAACCCTTAGCATTTGTTCCACCTGGCTGTATGAAATCTCGATGACACGGAGGTCCTTGCATGCATAGGTAGTAATGTTTCTCCTGGCACTGACGTACAACAAGAAACAATACTGATGCAATTTGTAAAATGGGAAGAAACCTTGACTGTATTGTCTTACCTTTTTCAGAAGCCGGGGCAAGGTCAATAAAACTTCGACATTTTTCACCTTTAAAAAAAAAAGGATCATTTTAGGAGACAGAAGTTGATTGGTTTTGCTCTACCTCCTCTTTCTGACTGGTGTTTCTGCCATCACTCCCACCTGAGATTCCACAGTAGGTTGTCCCACACAGAGAGCAGACATTTACCCATGCCTCCAGCCTGGACCAAAGATGCTATGCTCACAAAGCTGGAATCTGCCTTAGGATTACCATCCCTTGATCAGGAGTATGAAATACAGTTAGTGAAGAACAATGTTCTCTCTGACGGTTGGGTCCCTGCTGGGTCAGTGCTGCTCTTTCCCAAGGCCAGGAATAGCGTTGCACTCCAGGTGGAGTAGTATTTGGAGGGCACAGGCTTATTTCACCAGCACTTTTGCCCTCCTTCTTGTCATCAGGACACTGCCTGTGCCCCACCAGGGTCTGACCAACCCTCCCAGTGCCAGGAAGCATTGCCGTGGGCACAGATGTCTCTGTAGATAGATATGACACATGTGACTACGACAGACAAAACCTGAAGCGCAAAGCAAGCTAAGTAATTGTATAGAATTTTTTAAAAATGGTTAAAAATCAGGCAAATGCCTTGCCCTGACTGTCACCCAGCACTGTGCCACTCCCTCGGCTTTGTGGCTGCTGCACCCATTTGTCATTGTCAGTTAAAGTTTCTCTCTTTATGCCTGGAGATATTCAAAACCCGCCTGGAAGCATTCCTGTCCAACCTGCTGTAGGTGAACCTGCTTTGGCAGGGGGGTTGGACTAGATGGTCTCCGAAGGTGCCTTCCAACCCTGACCATTCTGTGATGCTGTGGCCCCACCTCCGTTTTTGCAGGCATTCTTGAGAAGCCTATAGCTTCTGAGCAGGAAATGTATCTTAAGGTGGATGTATCGACCTTTCTTTTTTCTTTTTGATTTTTCAGGCATTCAAAGAGATTATAAAATAATTCCTCTGCTCTATGCGCATCCATACACCAAGTGTATGTGTTTCCTTCAACCTGATGTGTTCCAAGGTGACCAAGAGCCTGCCTGCCTCGAGGAATCAGAGCCCCGCATGCCTGCCAGAGGTAATGGAGAAGCATTCATTTTGCCCCTTAAGACTTCAATTGATGCAAAGACAGCTTCAGGAGGAGGGTTTTTATTAGTTTTGCTGACTTTTAATTGCACAGTGAAAAGACATATTTAGGAAATGTAAGCCATTAAAAAAGAATAAACAGTGAAATGCTGTAGTGATGTTGAAGTCAGCGTGTAATTTTTTCTGAGTTTTAATGAATTATATGTACAAACCAATATAAAATGTTAATCTTTCTGGTGTCTTTGTTGGTGGGATTGAAATAAACATAAACATTCAAATGATAGCTGTGCTGAAACAGCAATCTATTATTATAATACCATTATTACCCCATTTATTTATTTATTGCAGTTTTAAACCTATGCTATATATGCTAAAAAGTGTTGTGTACGTAGTCTGTAGTCTGTCTCTGTATATGTTGCTATGAAAGGCTCACTTGACATTGAAATGAACATATCAATATCGCCATGGGACAGGGAAGGACTTCTGCTCTGTGAATCCAGGCACCATCAAGAGGACAGTCAAGAAAAGGGAGGGACACCTGACTTACCAAGCACCATCTCTATTACAAAAGAGGTAGATAGGGCAGTCCGTATCTAAGCACTAGGAATGTTAGATGAGTAAGTTATTGAGTTTTGGGACAGAGAGACTGGAAGCTACCTGGTGGATCTCAGAAATCACAGCGTCCCAGAACTGTTGTGCTGATGGGACCCTGCAGGTCTCTTGTCCCGCCTGCTGTTCAGAGCAGGACTATCACTAACACCTGATCAGGTCAGCTGTGACTTTGCCCAGCCAAATCGTGAAACACTTCAAGGATGATGATACCCATTCTTTAGTGACTCCAAGGATGGATGTTGTCCCCTGCTCTGGTCCCAGGGCTGCACCACTCTTTTGCAGAAGCATTTCCTTATGCCCAACCTGCACTTCTCTAGCTGCTCTGTCATTTTTGTAGTCATCCTTCCTCTATTTGTAGGGACATGAACAAGCTCAGCTCCCTCAACTTCTTTTCACACGTGGTAAAAATTCAGAGAAATAGGTGGGCCATAAAAGATATTGTGCTGTAAGTAGGAATCATTCTTATCCAGAGCCTCTGAGTTTTAGGGCATGAGGTGTGTCAGGAATGCATTGACATAAATTCAAGGGAATAGAAGGAGCATGACCTTTAGATTTGGACTTGATATAAGCAGATTAAGCAGGATTTTTCATTCTAGCCATATGGATCTGTGGTTCAGGTTTGGTCTTGTGTTTTTTGGTTTTTTTTTTTTTTCAGATGCAAGCTATTACTTTTATCACAGTTTTATTTTAACCTGACTTCAAGCTAATTGGCTAGCACTGAGTCATCTCTCACCTCTGGTTCCAGTGAATCTGAAACCATATTGCTGGAAACCTTTAACAAATACCTGACTCTCTAGCACATTATCCCAAGACAGCCAAAGAGGAACAGCATTGGCTACTACAGAAACTGCAGAGGCTGTTCTGGGAGATACATGGTGCCTTTCAGATATCCGTCAAGGTACAAAGCCTTTCTGACATGCGAGGGTGCTGAGGAAGCCGATGGTACCATAGTGTTTGGCCGCAGGTGCCTTGTCCGCAGGCAGGACGCAGAGAGTGGGATCACAGGCTGTTCGGAGGAATGTGCATCCTCGTCCTCCCTCAAATCGGCTTGCCCAGAAAAACATCTCTCCCAGGAGAGCTGGCTGTGGCTGAGGCCTACAGTTCATATAATATGGACAGAAAATGGTGGTGTGTCCAGAAAAAGTCCTTTTGGAGTCATAGCACAAAGAATGACTGTAGATTGGAGACAGAGAAAAGCCTGGAAGGAGATCACTTCACTTCCAACAGCTGATATGTGGATTGTGCCTGATTTACTGCTAAAGGTTGTGGTAAGAACTGCACAAGCAGTTCCTGATGAAGAACACCTCCATTCGTTGTTCCTGTTGCTGGAGCACTGGAAACCCCTCCTCTGTTTTCAATGGTAACCACTGGTGGTATTTATAGACCACATTCATACTTCGACATGCAGACATGCATCTCACTGAGAACTGAAGATGTCAGCAGTGCTTTCACTGTTCCTCTTAGGATTTATTCTAAGTTATTTTGGGGTATCTTGTATAACTGATCTCTTAAGCCCTCTTAAGTTTAATTTTAGACTTGGCAGAGTTTATCCTGCTGCGCTGCCCTTTTCCAGATGCATCTTCTCCTCATAACCAGGCTCCTGGAGAGTCTTTAGAGAGTACAGGAAAGGCTATTTAGAGATGCAACAAGAACAGTGTCTAGGATCCATCCCCCTGGTAGTCCTGCCTTCACCCAGTTGTGGCAGCGATTCTGACAGAGGAGAAAGCCAAGGAGTGACCTCTCCTGCACATAACTCACACAGAAAGAAGAGGTGTGACCTGGCTTGAGTGCTCCCCACTTCCATGCAGGAGCAATGGCCGTGTACAGCACCTGTGGAGCTCTCTGGAGCCCAGCAGTGTCAGGGCTGGAGGCTGAGGAGAGAGGACTGACTGACCACGTAAACATCAGTAAAAGCAAAGCACTTGGGACCGTCTTCTTCTACCAGGGTGAGGCAGAAACATCATCTGTGCAAGCCCTCGCACATGCATTCCCTCGTAACCAGACTGACCCTGCGTGGGCGCAGCTGTGTCTCTGCTGGGCTTCCCGGGAAGGGGGCATGGGTCATAGGGGCTGTAGGTCTGGGTACCAGCAACCAGAAAGCCCTAAATTTGTGTGTGTTTTTCTCTAATTAATCCTAGTTAATTAATCTAATACTATATATGTGCATGTCTGTATTTGTAATTCACTAGGGAACTTCAAACTGAACCAGCCGGAGTGGGAGGAGACACATCTGGAAAGACCCAAGGTGTGAGCCGGCGGCTAGGTAAGAGCCTCGAGGTCTTGGTATGGACAATAGACTTAGAGCTCATGATAATATCTGAGGGACTGTTAGTGCGATGTGCTTGTGCATCTATGGAGGGAAAGGGTGTGCCTGTTTCACCAGAGAGGAGGAAGAGGAGCGAGCCAGCTGCTGGGAGTGGTGGTGGTGTCTCTGCGGTGCTGGTAAAGGCACAGCTCTCTCTGGGTTGGTCTGTGTGGCCACATTAGTGCCATGCGTGCATGCACGTGTGTGTGTGCGTGCATCTGTGTGCACCTGCGTCTTGAATACGTGCCTAGCCTGAACTGGGAAGGACACCAGCAGCAAACAGGCAAGGGAGGAGAAATCCCCCATGTCTTAAGGTCCCCTGGGCTCAGCTTCCCAGGAGCACGCACCGCCTTTCCTCACACAGGCTCACTGGGACTTCCCCTTTCATGGCTCTGCAGCTGGGGAAGCTCCCACAGCACTGCAGGTCAAATGCTTTCCAGCTCCTCGGTAGTTTCTACCAAAGAAAGCTCATCTTTGGGCCTCTGTGTGTTATTAGGAAACGGTGTACAGGAAGACGTGGATCATATAACTGCGTCAGTCCCAGGGACACACAGAGAAGGTTGTGGCAGCATAAAGAGATGATCTCTCTGTCTTGCTTCCAGCATGAGGCTCATACTCTTTCTTCTGCTGCTGGTTACGGTATGGTGGGAAGTCCTGAGCTTCCAGCCCTCCCAAGTCTGTGGCACATACTTGTCATGAAAATTGTCTCATGTCTGTGAAATCAGGAAAAAGTAGAAGGCTGTGTGAAAAGCAGGCTCTGTGCTGGCAGGGCTGCGTTCTGGAGAAAGCGAGTGAGCTGGTAAGAGCGAGACCGCTGCAGGGATGGGAAAGATGCACTGCAGGACACCCCTGACAAGCAGTGGCACATGGTGGAGGGGTCACCCACGTGTCCTGTCACCTCAGAGAGGCAGACCATCCCCCAGAGACCTCCTTTGCCCTAGCACATGGAGATAGTGGGGCTGCTGTCTTACCTTCTCCACTGACAAATCCTACTTCAGAGTGTCCCCCACACTTTGGACACCTGGGACTCTGTGTTGGAGGTAAATGCTTGTTCCTCTTACCTTCCTCAGGCAGAGTTCAGAGACATGTCTACCTCCCTAGCCTGAACAATAATTTGAAAGTAAAAGCTAAGAAAGAGAAGTGGCTTTGCCAAATCCCCCAAATTCAATTCTGCCAGAAAATGAAGACAAACAGGTCCCGTAGAGCCATCAGGTGTGCACGGTGTGCTGGCTCCAGGGCTAGGGAATACTTTCCCCGCTACGCTCTGCACACCTTGTCATGGGCCCAGCAAACCTGCACTGCCACAGACCAGATGTGCAGAGCTGCAGCTTCCGAAGTGGCTGCAGGCTGACATTCTTCTGTGTGTCTATGGAAGACACTAGGGATCAATGAGAGGCCTATATAGGGCAGCTGGAAAGGCAGGTCTAGGTGCACACAGGTTGGGTCTAAACTATATCACACAGATGTACTTCCAAGCTCAACATGGACACTGGAATCACTCTGAGTTTAAGCCTTTGGGAGATCCACATGTATTCTACTGTTTCTTCCATCCGTTGTCTAAAATGCATGGGTTTTGCTCCTCTGTCTTCAGGACCCCACACTGCCAAACAGTGCTTGGGTTTGCCCAGAGTATACCTCACTAAACTGGTGGTTTAGACTGGAAATCGGGAAGAGGGCAGAAAACACACCAAAAAAACCATAGGCTTTAAGAAAATATTCTAAGTTTATAGCACGGTGGTTGCAATAGCAGGCACCAGAAGTTGATGTCCTGGATCATACTTATTGGTCCTACATTCCCGAGTTCTTTCCTCTCTGAGCCAGTGATAAATGCCTCATTAATAAACAGGGCAGCAAAAAAAAACCAAACCAAACCCAACTCTGAAAAATCCTAGTTTGTATGTCTTCCAACTGCATGGTTTCAAAATATTCTAGTTAAATAATTTTACTGAAAAGGAATGCGGTAGTTTTGGCTGAAAGAAGCATCTTTCTTATAACTCTGCTTTTCATCTTGGGAAGAAAAAAAAGAGAAAAAGCTGTCTGTATTCACTTACTCTGCATAAAATTTTACAAGTTCAAAAGTACAGTTCTGATGGAAATGTAAGTGATTAAATTTCATTTAAACAGCATTGCCTTTTACTAACACTCTGGCTCCCAGCCTACAGAAGACAAGGTCCCCTTTTTTCCTAATAGGCCCTAACAAGTCTTTATCTCTCCAATTATATCTGGAGTCATGTGATTCTGATGAGATCCCACATCATCTACTGAGAGTAAAATCACTGTATTTGTCTAAAAAAAGATATAACCCTTAAGGGATCCCAGCCTAGACAAGGCTGAGGACTCCAACTCTTCAGTGAAATAAAGTACTACATTAGGGAAAATACAGGTTAATAAACTCACTCAAACTGAGTTGTATCACATTAATTAACAAATGAAATATTCCACTTTTGATTAAAGTTATCCCAGGCAGAGCATTTAATTGAATTTTTTTCTAATGAAAAACTGAGTATTGATCCGCAAAATCAACATTTTCCAGTTGACTGTGTTGATTTTGCTGGAGTGATATTTTCTTCTGGAAAATAAACAAGCTCATGCAGAATTACACTAAAATATGTCTTGAACTATGAAAACATTTGCTTTCTTTCACTCTGACAGCTGTCATTCATGGCTGCTGCCTATCAACATTCTCTTACTTCCAAGTAACATGAGAACTTGTTCAATTTCTCAGCCTCTGCTGAGATAACTCACAATCTTTCTCCCTTTTGGGGTTGTTCTTAAATCTGAATGCTGTACTACTGTTCTCATTCAGCAAACTCAAACTCCTAAAACTTTCTACCTTGGAAAGTAAAAAAGCTTAAAGCTTTCCACTTTTTCGATTCAGGCATGCATTTTTCCTCAATTCACATATTCACAAAGAAATGGCAATAATTTTGTCAGAGGGGCATCATCCAGACTGTGGAGTCTCCCCTGGGTTCATCGGCGCAGCTGATAGCTGGGCAGGGGGCAGAGGGTGCGGGCAGAGCCGGGAATACACGTTTGTGCTAAGTGGGGCTATGTGCCATGGCAACCGCATTTTCTGCACTGAAACTCTCTCTGATGTGAAAAATCTTGCACAGTATCTGAAAGCAAACATCTCCACAGGCTGCTCTCAAATCATGTCTAATTGAAACACGTCCAAGTCACAAGACTCATCTGATTATCTTGGTAAGACCTGACGGATGTGTACACACATCTATCATTTGGAGAGCTGGAAAATAGCTCAGATTTTTAAGTGATTGGGAGAATCAAGGAAACAACGGTGCTGAGAGAGGCTTTCAATGATTCTGGTGTCAAATTAGGCCTGACTTTATAATCTGGAAAGCATTAAATCACAGAGTTCTGAGTTGCTTTAAGCATTTCAAAGCACGGAATGGGAAGAGGAGGGTTTTTACCTGTTCAGCCCACAGGTGACCATCTGCCACACTGCGCTTACTCTGTGCTAATGTAAACACGCCAAAATAAACTAGTTATCTGGGGTCTGGTATCTGCGGGACTACAAGGTCTCCCCAGAAAACTGTGAAAGACTAGAAATCATGCTCTTCACAGAACATGTAGCTGTACATATACCTCACTGTATGACATCTGACATGCCTTCTATAAGCTCCCGTGTGACGGCATTAGCAGTTCCATTCAGGCTGGTGATTAACAAAGATCAAACAGTAAGTAACCAATAAGACCCTAAAGCCCTGGTTGCAGAAGAAATGTGGCTCAATTGCTCCCGCTCTTTCCAATTATTAGCTGTGGATCAATGTAGGTTCTCTTTTAACCATGCCAGTGTTTCTCTCCAGATAATGCCCAACCAGCGTATTTGCGTTGGATCTGTGCCCTAGCTCCGGAGATACATAAGCAGGGCACGCAGAGGTGAAAGTCACTGAAAGCAACGAAGGAAACTCCTTTTCACAGGTGGGATTACTCCAGAAAATGAAAACATCCAAAGCTGACATGTGCCAAAATGGAGGGAAAGACAGACTCAGGACAGAGCGTTACTCTGATGGCATGGCACGTCGCTGGGCACACAAGTCCTGAGGGTGCAGGTGCAAGTGACTGGCTGTAAGAGGCAAAGGGATTGCTGGAGGGGAGGGACCTTGAATGTCAGAGCCTGTACTACACCAGCCTGTGTTTCTTCTCCACAGTTAGAATACACCATAACAGTGTTTCGTCCCTGGTTTACCCACCTACCCGCTCTCTGTTCCTCTTAACCATTGCAATTTAGGCTGCCTGTTTCAAAGTGAACTCCAGAAACTTCTCCCACCTTCCATACCCAAAGATGCTCAGTTGCTTTTCGGTTGAGGTATCCTGTTTTCCCAGGCAGGCACACCTGACTTGGAGTATGGGAACTGAGATTATCTTAATACTTCAGCCACAAACTTTTAAAGGAAGTAGTACACTGCGATACACTGCAAATGAATATCCAGTTTTTTAAATCAAGTGAAAAAAGTTGTGCTTGCATTTCTTCTTGTGAACCTTATTTCCAAGCTTCTACTTAATAACTTTTCAACAAAGCCTCATTTATTGGTTTTCATCTGGCCAGGTGACGCAAAGTGAAGTCAGGCTGAATGACAGCATGATATGCTTTTTGGTCTCTCCAAATCTGGTGAGTCTAGACATGGTGGAATGGCCCTGCTTCCCAATCATTTTCCCACATTGTAAGCACGGTTTGTGCCCTTTTCCCCACCAAACGCAGCCAAATGCAAGGTGGAACATCTTGAAGTGAATTTTGTTTGTCCGTGACTATTCTACAAGCCACGTCATTCCATAGTAATAACATCTGCTTCTTATTATTTACTGTCTTCTGTAGTAATTTGTAAGCTAGATCAGCAAAGATTTATATTACCATTTTGTTTACCAAGAAGAACACTGAATAACATTACACCTATTTGTGATTAACAGAGGATCCTGCTAGAAGCAGCCTTATTGCCTGGTAAGTCCCCGTTTTGAGACCTGTCAGTAAGCCGGTTCTCTTAATTCCGTATAAGGAAAGTTTTAAAATCATGATTGAGTCTGGTGTAATTTAAAAAACGTGAGGATACTATGATGATTGATATTCCATCCCGTATTTATTTCTGTAGCACTTAATGCATCTGTTCATATTTTGCACTAACTGGCAGCAGGGTAAGTGCCTCAGTTCTCTTTGAAATATGGCACCTACCACTTCGATGTTTATTCCATTTACAAGGATACCCCCTTTAAGACTGCTGGGTTAAGTGGTTGAAGATAGACACATCCAAAGAGAAAGTAACACAGTTTTTGTTCATGAGATGGAGAGTAACGTGTCAAATAAGGAGTAGTTCACTGCCTAGTCCCTTACTTTACTCCGTTACGAGTCTCAGCCTGCAGGGATTTTATTTCCACATTTTATGTATGATAAATGTTCATACAGCAGGATCAGGAGGAGCTAAAATCAGAATTTCCAGTGCACAGCAGACACAAAATATCCCCGACATCCTATAAAATACCTGAATGTCTATAATAAAGCAATGACCAGCACAGAAACCACAGCTATCGTGTACCACAGGAAGAGAGCGAGAGTCATCATGAGGAACATGAACAGATCTGAGGACTCTTATCATATAGCTTAAATTCCTATGGCCAGGCCTATCTTATCCTGTAAGCAAAAAACCAGGGATTTGTTAGGAGTTCACAAGTGCTTTTCTGAAATGGACCCTTCCCCATGTTGTAAAAGAAGGCAAAAATTTGTTACTATCCCTGTTATCTAGCCTGAGGGAGACTTCTCTTCTGATCCCAAATTAGATCATCAGTTTAATGTTCAGTGCATGAGCAGACATACCAATTAGATACTGAGAAGCTGTAATAATGTCATCGGTAGCAAAGCAACCTCCTCACAAACTGTCTCCACCTGTAGCCAATTTCTGAAGCTTTAGAGAAGGCATAAAACCCTCCAGAAAACGTGATATGCACCAAGTCAGCAACTATTTTTTTCTTGGCTCCCCCTGGTAACCAGCGGCAACCCTGAAGCATGGATGTCATGTAACAGAACATAGACATGGTGTGAGCAAGGCAGTCAGGCCAAGATGGCTCCTTTCAGACCTCCTTAAGATGCCAACAAGTCAGCTATGCAGGACTCACTCCAAGCTCCCTCAGGCCAGAAACATTCCCCTTCCCTCCTACAGTTCTTTCTGACTTTAAGGAATATCGATGCCAGCCCGTGGATTTCCTTTGCTCACACTGCCCTCTGTGGAGGTGAAGTCCAGGGACACACTTTCTGGGAACCCCTCCTTAGATTTTTGCTTTTTATCTCAATGACAAGTTACTTGAGTCATAGTCTTACCTTTATGTTTATCCATATATATATAAGGTACCATCTCATCCCCTCCAGATCTTCAATTTGTTATACTAAAAAGGACCAGTTTTTCTTTTTTTTCCTTGAAGGAGATTCTCTTTTCCTTAACTACCTTGGAAATCCCACTCTGCATCTGTTTCACCTCCCCCTTTTTCTTACCATAACTACGCACGACGGCTTCAACAAAATGCACTGGTGTTCCCCGTGCCTTTGCACAGTGGTGCCCATTCTTCCCTAGAATAACGCCTTTCCTTTATATCGCAGTGCTTTGTGGCTCACAGTCACCCTGCAGTCAAATACTGGCCCACAACTTGTTTCTTATCTTTTGCTCACAATTGGTAACTACCTGTGCCCTCACAGAATATTATGCCTTACTGTTTGGTGCTTTAATTTTGTTTATTTTAATACCATTCTTACAACTCTATCAGACCAGCTCACATTTTTAGTTATGCAGAAAAATCTCTCTCCTCTGCAATGCCAATACTTGCAGACTTTGTGTCACAGCATATGTAAGGAGTGCATTTAAAGTAGTATTATTCTCTTCAAATTAAGACTTCTGTATTAGAAATGGCAACTTCTTAGACAGATTCCTTTTTGGCCAGTGAGGAAAACGTGTAATCCCAGGGCTCAGTTCATCCCATATGAGGAGGAACTTAATCTTCCCAAGAAGTGCTCACTACTCTCTACTGACTGTAGTGATGACGTTGACCAGTTTAGGCACAGACGTCTACGTCCACAGGTTTGCTGTGGGATTCAGCTTGCCTTTTTTTTTTTTTACAAATTAGATGACATGGATCGTATCCCTAGCCCTTTCTCCTAGATCGCTAATCTCAGCAATAACAGAATCAGTCCCAAAACCAAATTTAAGGACAACTAGAAATATCTGATCTTCATTGTGATAATTTCCCTTTTTATATTACTTGCCACAGCCTCCTTGTAAAACTGTTCTTTAATCAGTTTACAATCTATTTATTCCCATCATAACAAATAATGTAACGTAAAATCTGCACCACAGATTCAAGGAAAAGGTCTACCTCCATCCCTAGCTGTGTATCATCATCCAATGATAGATAGTTAGGGAAGAACAACGGGGTGGGTATAGGGCGGTTCTGCTCACGTACTCCCCTTGTGATATTAGTACGGCATCAATAGTTCAAGGGACTTCCTGGTCCGAGGTTGCTCTCAAATCATCATGTTAGTAACACAAATGGATGTTTCCTCCCTGGATCCATGCAACCCCCAGTTTTGGCCTTCTCAATATTCCCTGGCAGGGAGCTCTGTAAGAAGGAGTATTTGGTTTTGTCTGTTATGCCTTATTGCTCTTAAATCATGGAAACAGTCAACAATATTTCTTGTCTCATCTCTATCATTCCCTGTTGATCCCCACCAATATCATAGTTCTCTGCACAGCATGCCTGCCTTCCAGTCTGAAGAGGCTTGGGCTGTCTAGCAGTCCCCAGTGTGGACGCATGCCTGTATCTGTCACCACATTGTTACCTTCTCTCTGCTCTCTGTAGTTCTTCTGTAAAGAATTTTCAGTGGGACTTTCCATCAAATGCTTTTTTGTAACTCCATAGAGACTGGGTCTAATGCATTACCCTTGTCTAAGAAGTGATTCATCTAGTTAAAAGATTTACCTTTAACAAAACCCTACCTTTGATAAAACCCATTTGTTGCCATGTACCGAGTGCTTTCCCTGAAAACTGTCCTAAGGTTGCCGGGTCAAGAGGCCTGTATCATTTTTTTCCAGTCTTTGAATACAGCAATGTGCAGATTCTTGCTACTAAACCTGCATTTTCATGTGCCAATTATTTCAACGTCCTTGGATGGAGATTGTCCAGGCCCCCTGGGTTCTGTTCCTCTATCACTGGGAATTCTATCTTTAATATAGAGCTCTACCTCCTCAATTTCTTTTACCACTCTTTCCTTCCTAAACAATTCATAACTAGCAATTTTTACATTCCAGTCATGCGAAAAAACCCGCCAGGTTTCAGTCATGCCAATTATATTATATTTCTCATAATCCAGCAAGAATTCCCAATTCCTCCTGCTTTTAATTATATACTCACGAGGTGCTTCTCCCCAGTCCCTCTCTCTGGACAGCTGCCTACGGTGAATCACATATGCTTATTATCACACAGTGGCGGGGGAGAAGGGTGATGCAGTATCTGGATCTGTGAAAGCGTGTGGCAAGTTCTTGTCTTTGTATGTTACAGATTTATTCCTTTCTGCAGGATACACCTAATTCTCTGTCTCCTTCTTAAATGTGCATTTAATGTCCATATTTATGGCCCGTTTTGACGTATCCTTACATACCATGTAAGTTCCACTCTACCATTTACTCCTTAAAGAGTGCTAAGGAGTATGCGGTACACACCATACAAAGAGCTACAGACCCCTTGCGCTCAAAATATAATTCCAAGAATACAAAAGAAGCCTATGCATACCCATTCCTGATCTCTCTGGCTTCTATGGAGCGTGGTGAGCAACATGGAAAAGCTCATTGTTTATTTAATGGACAGTACTCTTAAAAGGCACCTAGACAGCTGCTTTTCCCTCTGAATGCAGATGTTATTAGTGAGACTGTATGCTCATTAGCAGCTAAAACAAGAGCTGAGTTCATGTTTTTTTCTATTAAAATCAAAACAAACACACTCTTGAGCAAAATCAGCTAACTTGTTATTGCTTCCCAGCTCTCAAACTCCTCGACCTGTTAGGATAAGGTATAACACCTTGCCTACTTCATGTGATCATTTTTTCACGGCACGTATGTTCTTGAGTCATGGACTCTACCAGCTAGTTTCCCACTGCTGCTATTAGTGCATCACTTGTCTGGTATCTTGTGAGGTGTCCAGTCCTGACACAAGCACAGACCTAAACTGCAGGTGTGAAATAAGATACGCCCTCAAAGTTGTACTCAAAAAGAAATGAAATGATAGAGAGCTCAGCTTTGAGATGCCTGGCCATAGCCAAGGAATTCGCGGCCCAGGAGGAGGCACGAAGTACCCTGTGCAGCGTGTGAGTGCAGAACAGGGGTCATTACCAGCACGAGCTGCAGGGCTCGCAGGGTAGGCTTTAGCTTCATCCCCTTCTGGGGATGAGGTGCATTGCTCTTACAGAAGGTGCCCCCACCAATGTGGGATCCAAAGCATTGGGCCCACTCTGAAAGGAAGAGCCTTCATCCTCTGTTTTGTAGACTGGGATTCAGCATGCTTTTGAGCTAAATAATTACAGGACTCACCCACCAATGAAATACATATGCTCATGTCCTTCTGTTCCCAGAGGGGATTCACAATTACATTTCTCAGGTGCTAAATGCTTTTCAGATTCTTTAGCTGTCCTAGACACGACGGATAAAAATAAACTCTAGATTCGCAAATTATTTCAGAAATAATCACAGCATTCAATCTCTTAGAGATGTCAGTGAAAACTAGAAACCTGCAACAAGATGAAGGTCTGCTCCGCTAGTTTCTGCGCTGAGGGTGTGTGCCATGCTTTTTGCACCTCTGCCTCTGGAATCGAAATAGACATTTCAGATAAGCAGTGAGAAGACACTCAATTTTTTTTTTTTTATTCTGGCCTAAATGTCATTTTAAGGTGCGACTGAGCCCCAGCCTCTCCAGCCAACTGGAAGCCCTGCAATCCTGTCCTTCCTTGTAGTATCAGCCTTCTGTTGTGTCGGCACTACAAGATCTGCTGCGTTTCAGCTGCACCGCTGCAGAGAGCAGAAAGTTTTGATAGTGCCATGACTGTAGGGAGAGATAAATCAAAAACCTGGTGTCTAGATGAAGAGTGTGGCTCACAGCTGGGAATGTTAGGAGTCTCTGGAGAGTTTTGACAGCATCACAACAGTGTTACTGGCATTCATGTGTTCCTGGTGGGATTCATGTTACTTAGCTTCAGACAGCAGCAGTGAGGAAGCAGGGACAGATCAGGAGCTGTAGGAACGGTGCTGACCAGAGGCTGTGGCCTTATGTTCTGCTGACAGAGGTGTGAGGCTATGGAGTGGCTACTGAAAGGCCTTTGCCTGGAGGAAGGCTGCTGTTGCAGTCATTTTCAGTATGCTGTTGGTAAAGCTTTAAGAAAGGTGCTATCGAATGTATGGAGTGCATTCAAGCTTGGGGTTTTGACTGCTTTAATACACCACTGTCTGTGTGCATAGTCGTATTTTCTGGATGTTCTCCTGGGATCCTAGGGTGTTTATTAGCAACACAGTGACTGTATGACTTGTGGTACCCACAGGACTGTGGTCAGTAAGCGTGCTGCGGACAGCGTGGTGAGCCTATGGGACAGATTACTCACAGATATTTTGAGTGTAGTGGTGTATGTATAAGCATGATCACAGTGTTGTTGGATCGGGGCTAGCTGGAGCCTCACTGCCCTGGAGCTCAGATAAAATGATCACCAGTCAGGATGCAAAAGGCCATGACAGTCTGGTATTATAAACCCATAATTCTGAATGAAGACATTTCATGGTTATTTTATGTTGACACTCTTAGGGACAAATTTAGACATGTGCCCATTACACCATTCCTGTCCTTACGGTAAATCCTGAACGAAGCAGCTGCTGTCTAAGCCAATATATCCCTGTACTTGGCTGGATTCTTTCTAAAGGTTGGTCACTCCCGGTCTGCTAACTGAAGAGTACTTTTCACCATGTTAGTTTTTCAAAGAAGAGGAAACACACGTGGCTGCTGTGGTCGTGCGGTGAGAGAGAAACAACCCTCTCTCTCCTGCTTTCACCATAACTTTCTAAAGCTGGCTTCCAGCTATCTCCTGAAATCACCCACCACAGCACAGCTTTGTTTACCCAGTACAGAATAGTTCACTGTATTTCTCTTCTCCCACAGATAACTCAGTTTTCTGAGTGGGCTAGAGTCACACAGTTACAAGTTATCTCACACATAAATCTTGGCTTGGAAAGCTTTCAGTATCTGCCAGAAATCTGAGCATGCTTGATCATCCCAATCCCAGCTAAGACACTCAAAAAGTTGGAGAGCCTTAAGCTGCTTACTCAGGCTGCTATGGCCTAAGTTTATTTCCAAATTAGTAAGACAAATCATCTTTTTTCTATACTTTTTTCTAATGTCAAGAGGGTTGCTTTGGTGGACTCATTTCAGCATGGAGCTGTTTATTGACAGTCCCAAGGCTGGACTTCATGAACTTTCCTTTTCATACATTAAACTGAGTTTTAATTCTTGAAGCACTGTCCTCAAAAATACCAGTGAGTATACTCAGCACCTTGGGATGAAATGGACCATGAGCTGCTCCCGGCATTCCCCCGCTTTATAGTACATCTTACAGGGCGGTTTTACCAGGATGTCATAAACTTCCCATTATCAGGGAGGCTGTGTCCTCAGAGACACAACATGTAGGGTGATTAACTAACTGTTCCTCTCTCCCAACAGTGGTGAAGGACCAACTCCCCATTCTACTCCTTGGGCAACGGAGTGGAAACAGCCCAGGAAGGAGGAACCAGTATCTGCGAGAACCAGTATCATCATCTCATACTGTGTCACATTTGTAAACTTAATTTTCCAGTCACATAATCTAGAAAAAAGCTCTTTCAAAAGGAGAGTTTGGATGTTAGCTCTACCAGACAGCTCTGGGAGTAGGGACTGTCAGTTTGCATCTGTTGAGACTTAAATCAGTCCCATGGCTGCTACCTTCCATCCACCCTCCAGTGGTTTATTTCTTGGTAAGTGCCAGGCTACAGCAGAGGAAATGAATGCACTGATAAGCTGGAGAGATGTCTTCTCGAGTGGTTCTCAGCAAGTAAATGGCTGAGCGGGGAGCAGAAATGAGCTTTCTTGTGCCCAGTTGTGCCCTTAAATTGCCATTTCTCTGCTCTACTTCAATAAACATACAATCCAGCCACCAGGAAGGGCTTGTGGGGAGTCATTTACTTAAGGGGTACCAGAAAAGAGGCAGTCTAGGCTACAGTGTGATAAAAACTGTGACCTTTGTGCTTTCTCTGTCATTCATACCAGTGTCCTTGGGGTTATTTCAGGGGCAGTTACAATTGGATGTCAGAACCTCTTTAACAACTACCAGCCGCTGTCTTTTGTGCGCTCCATGGAGCAGCTCCCAGAAGGGGAGCACTGACCAGTCCCTGCCTGCAGTGCCCATGAGGGTAGCACATACTGCTTTCCAGGGGTTCAGCTGGCTTTAGAGCACAGACCCTGCATCAGCCAGCGGGTAAACAAGCAAATCCTTACTCTCGCTGGAAACAGGTTGCTTTTCAACAAAGAACTGTTGAAATCCTGCCTCTCTCTGCAGGGCGAATCTGCTTTAAGATACAGCACCGAACAGCTTGCCTGTGTGTTTATCACACTGAGGCAAACACAAAGCAACACAAGCTGGAAGGAAGTTGGTTTATACTTACCAGCAGCATTGATGTTTTCCTCACAGGAGTACCAGATCCCAGTGTGGAAATACCTGAAAAGGAAGCGGTCATCTCCCGTCTCCCAGCTGTAATGAACCACATTCTGGTTTGTCTCATTTGCAGTCTCATTCCCGCTGTAGTTGAGGCAGTTTGTCTTCTTCTCTTTCCCACAGCTCGGCTTGGGGACCCTCTGTGTGCCCTCACACCAGTGGGTCGTGATAAAAGCTGTTGTAGAGAAGAGGAGAGCCATCAGATTCAGACTCACTGCTAGCAGGGCTCTGCATCTTCGATTTGTCTTCATGGTAAATCCGCCCTCCCTCCCCCTCCTGCTGAGAGAAGAAGTCAAAGGGGTTTGTTTTATTTGGGNTTTTTTTTGGGGGGGGGGGGGGAGCTCAAAGCCTCTCACGATTCAGAATCCAGTTTTCCAGGCATCAAAACTCTCAGCTTCTTCCAATCTGTTGTTGTAGCAGTGAAGGAAGCGCTGCAGCCAGACTCCCATTCTTCTCTTCACTTGAAATCCTGCCTTTGTCCGTTAAAGGAGCAGCTGCAGGCGCGGGAGTGCGGCCGTCCTCTTGTAGTCGGTGTGCTTCAGCGCACTGATGGGATCAGAGAGGGTCTGTCTCACAAAGCGTACCAAGAGCAAGTGAACATCTGCTCGGGTACCACACATGATCCCAAGGGGCTCCGCAGCCTCCTCCGCTGGGAGACACCTGCAGGCTGCGGGACTCGCTGTCCTCTGCTCCCGGAGGATGAGCAGGAGGAACTCAGCGGGCGGCAGGCGGCAGGGCCAGCTGCTGCCAGCTACCACCGTCCTCGGCAGACCTCGGGGACCACTGCAGCACGCTGATGGCTGAGTTGGACTGGGGGGAGGCGTCACATCTCAGTCCCAAAAAGAATCGTTATTTGGGGCTGCGAAATATATTTTTCATGTACAAGAGGGTAGAGATTTGTCCAGGAGGAGGAGGGATGGAGTGATACTTTACCTTTTATGCTCTGAGCCAGTGAGTAGTAAATCAGGGGTTTGATTCTCCTAGCAGCATACCAGTATAATTCTCTGTTTTCAGGGGGTTTGCTCTGGAGGTCAGCAAAGTCCCAGAGGAATTTAGATTTGAAAGTGTGTAATGAGTAAAACCTACATCTTTCACAATATCAAGTGGAGCCCCTTTCTCAGGCTTTCATTTCCAGACACAACCCATGCAGATACTCCATTTGAAGTGGGTCTGTAGGACATTCCGTAGGTCCTGGTTTGTGCAGAAGAGAACTAATTAGAGCAAATTCTGGCCTCTACTCACCAGATGGCAATGCTGTGAGAGCACAATATCCCATTCCCAAAGAGAAGTGTATTGTCCTGTCTTGTTGGTTGGCTGACTTGTAGAGTTTATGACCTCTTTCCACATTGCTCAGAGCTATCTGGTGAATACCGAGTGCTGTGAGACCAGGGCACCTGATGTTGTTGGTGGTACAATCTGTAAGACCTTGTATCCAAGCACTGAGGTTGGCCATGTTTGTTACACAACAGTTCTGTGTCCTTAGTAGATGAATGCCTGAGTGAGACTTCCTTCCAGCCTAGTTGGGATTCCTTGCAAGGGCCGTGGGGACGCTTGTGGCCTCTCAGAGCAGTCCAGCAGTGGGTTTCCAGCAAGCCCTGGAAGTAACCATGCAGCCACACTGGTTTATACTAATAGATGGGACAATGCTCTCACCTCACCCCCTGTACTCTGTTAAGTCCGCACATTGACTCAATGTGCAAAGCTCATCTTATGCCTTACTGCCTGGAGACATGACATGTGGTGGTAGTTTCTCCAGCTCCTTGAAGAAAGCCAGGAAGGACCAGGTGGAGTTTCTCCTTAGCAAGCCATCACGCAAGACGTCAGGGACCCATTCCTGCCTCCCTGATGTCCCCTTCACAGGTGACTTTCTATTATGCCTCTTCTTGGTGTCTGTCCTGCACGTCTGGTTCCAATTGTTCATGAGATTTTTCACTACTTACACAGACTTACTTGGCTTTAGCCATTTTGTTTTATAAATAATCAAGAAAGTTACTAGAAAATGCTTGTCAGTGAGAACAGTTGTGATGGCAACTTTGCAAGGCTAGTGAAATAGCTTTGTACTGCAGATACTTCCCTACCTAAGCAGCCTTCATTTTGCCCACTCCTCCCTGTACAGGATGACTACTACCTCCTCAGTCCCAGATTTTTGCAGCCGCCTGTGCTAGCAGAGTGCCTCTGTGCACAGTCTTCTTCTGCCTGTTGGAACTGCACCACACCTCTCCGTGATGTTCTTTCAGCATCTCATCCTGCAGGCAAATAATCAGCATTATTTGGTTGGTTTTAACTGCATGCAAGAAATACAGATGATAGCTGGATTATTATTTCAATTATTTTTATGTTGCAGGACATTCCACTTAGAAATGAACTTGTGCGTTCCTGTGTTTTCAGGCTTATCTGTCTGCTTAGAGGAATAAACAATGCAATTTAAACTATGACAGAACGCCTTCACAAGAAAGCTAGCGCTCTTTTTCAGGGTTATCTTTCAAGGGGCTCTCAGTATCAGAATCATCACACTTTTCCAAGTGTGAATCACAGGTCTTTACAGTGTTTTCTCACAAATCTTATCTATCTACTGCTCTGTGGCTTCTGTTTTCTGGTCCCAGCAACCAACTTCTGCATGCTCTTTCACCCTGTGCCCATCTCCCTGAGGGATGGGCATCCAAGAGTTTGGTTATCTGTGATAATTTTGTCCTAAATACTTTTGAGATTTTGTTTTTACTCCTAATCCTAACAGATATTTTATGTCTGTTCCTTCTTATCTTCTGTATTTTTGTTTATCGGGCTGACAGGACTGTTGAGAACAGAGATGGTGGCAGTATATTAAAAAAAAAAGGCAAAATAAAGCAGAAATTTTGTGTCTTTTGTGATACAGAGCTTTTAGAATCTTAAACATTTAAAATATTGAGCACAAAGTAAAGAATGCTCAACGTTAAAGAATTTTTTAACATGAATTGTTTTCTTTTTCCTAACAGAAGTTAGTTTTCTAATTATTAGACTCCTCTGGCTGTATATGTTGGGATTACTTGAAAAGAAGGAAACCAGTCTGCGCTATACTCATGCTGTAATGCTCCAATGATTTCACTTTATATAATCTCTGTTTATCAGATTTGTTGTGTATAAAAATGGAAAGATCATACATATGTTGCAGAAGGCAGTTCAGATGCCTGGATTAAGTTGTATTTATGTGGTATTATCTTCAATAGTAAAGCAGAAGGGTTTGGATGCTATAGAGAAATAGGTTTCATATTGTGGTTACAAGAACCTTAAAATCCTTTTTGCAGCAATAACTTCTCTCTGGTGTTGTGAGAAAAACTACCTTCATGAGTTACAGATACACCTCTTTCCCTTTACTATTTCTTATAGGATCAGTTTAAATTTTTATTACTCAGTATTTACTTGAGCACAAAAAGAATTTGACCCAGAGGATTTAAAATAATGATAGCATTTGCAAAGGAACCCTTTCAATCAGGCTGTGTTTTTCACTAGTGGGAAACAGAAGCAACATTCACTAAAATGAGAAGTCGCCCTACTTTTGGGTCCTCTGCTGACGATGGGGAGCATGGTGGGCTTAGTCTAGTTGTTTACTTGATACCAGCAGTGTCAACTGCATGGGATTATTTGCTGGTTTTAAATCAACATTTAAAAAAGCCTATAGCTTTTCTTTAAATTCTCATTTCTTACAGGTCTGTCCTCCTGGGCTTCCTCATGTATTTGTATTGTCTTTTTCAGCTGGCACTGGACTGAGCTTCCTGGTTCCTCCTTTCACCTTGGGTTGAACACCTCCTGGTGGCTCACCTTTGCTTTTCCTGTGGACCACAGGGCCACCGGACCCACTTGTTCAATCCATTTGTCTTGCAATTGGTTCAAAATCTTCTTTTATAGTCAGAATTTTCCTCCTTTGATAAGAAAGATCTGCATAGCTCATCTTTTTCTTGTTCTCTCACCGTGGCAAATACGAATTGTTGGTGTGCCTCCAATACACTTCCCCTGTCCCCACTCTGTCCAGCAAAATGGTATATTTTTCCTTACCTCAGCCACTCAACAGGATTGGCTTTTGTATTTGGAGAAGAAGTTTGGGATGGAAATGCTCTACATAATTCCCCCAGACCACTACCATGGATGTTAGTCAACTATGCATAGTCTGTCTTCTTTCCATTCCGTATCTTGGCCACCTTTTGCTGTTTTCACCTCATTTTTTGTTTGTTTTTTTTTTTTTTTTTTTTTTTCCTCAGGACTGTGACCCAAGGTAGTCTGTGATTGGCAGTGATGTTTAGCACTCCAAGCCCACAGGCTGAGCTGTACAATCCTGTTGATCTCAGAGATGCTACTGAGAAACATTACTGATTTTTTAACCGAAATTCAGCCTTAGCAAATGACAGTCCCACTAGGGTATATTTGAAGGTGGGCTGAATATTAATACCATATGAAATCTTGGTCTTCAGTTTAACTTTTGACTTGAAGTGCATCTTTCATGCACTTTGCTTGTGGGCATTGAGTCAAGCACAAGAAGATTGCTCAGAAAATTCTTCCTGTTCCTAAACTGGCCAGGCAAAAAATGATTTTTGACAGTACTGTAGCAAAGACCTTTAGCAGTCTTGACAGAAAGGGAAGCGATAAAACAAACTGTTGATCCACCTGTATGGTTTTCCCATAATGATTTCCTTGGCCCAGTGTCACTGGTCAGTTGACAAGCCATTCCTAACTGCCCTTTTCAGAGTAGGCGGTTTGGATATTTTCATCAGTTGTCAGTGTTGCCCACCCTTTCTCGGACACCAGGACTGTGCCATTCAAAGACTATAGGTGCTCCTTCTCCTGGTAACCACTGGGGTCTCTGCAGCTCTCTGATTTGCAGTCTGTCCCAAAGAGAGTTAGATTAATCATCCAGCACCGCTCTCTGTGTAAAAACTGCCCATATATTTGTAATAGGATTGGGATGCTACCAAATTTGTACTTATCTGGTATCTGCATTTAATTCTTCCAGCAGCTGATGGAGAGGGAGATGAAAAGAAGTGACAGGTCTGAGTCATCTTGTAAATCGTGTCTAGGAGAGCTGACTGGCTAAGTTGCCTGAAAAGGCAGTCCAAAAGGTCATGGCTGAGCAACTGAGATATTCCCAGGGCCGTTCCCATTAGGCCATTTATATGTGTCCGCCTATTCTGGGAGTGAATAAAATGTAATGGTATCCTACTTTTGTCCCTGAATTAGAAATTTTTCTGTCTTGGACTTAGAAGAATTATTTCCTCACAACCAAGATGCATACTGTTGGACTGGATTAAGGTGAAAGTTTAATTGATATTTATTACTTTTGTTAAGACTAACTTTGCTCAGATACATCTAGGTTATTACAAGAAGTTATGGGCTCACTTAAGAAGGACTCCAGAAACAGAATTCACTTTCTTTATGGCTACAATTAAAGAAGCATTCTTGCACATCAAAGCCTTAATGGCAGCTTGTGAGCCTTTCAGTATTTGGAAACTCCATAGCCTGGCAAAAAAAGTAGCCCCAAAGCAAAGGTAGCCACAATAAACACAGCAATGCTGAGAGATGCCAAAGGGCCTGTTACACAAACATGCTGTTTTATAACCCAGGCATCTGATTTCCATATTCGGGTAAAGTTATATATGTTCATATCCCACTGTGCCTTTGGAGGTGCCTAACCCAGTAACTACAGATGAATTAATTTATATCAACATTTTTTGAACCACTGCTAGGTTACACTGACGCTATGATAGTTGATCAAAATCTTTTGAAATCATATAGATCTCAGAAACGTTGCCTCCTAGCCCTTGTGGCAAAGCAACCAAACTTGAGATGGATTTAATATAAATTTGACCTCTTCCTCAGAATAGACTCACCCTCTGCAATAGCATGTTAACTCCTCTCGGGTGTCACCTTGCCCTTCCTTTTTTTTTTTTAAGACATTTTTCCCTTCTATGATCAATACATTTTTAATGACTGTAGTTTTCAGTTTCTGCCCCTCAAAGGAGCATCCTGTGTACATTTCGCATAATTTATGTGAAGAATAATGTTGGTTATTTGTATGTCCATGTATTTTATTCCCATAATTAGGATTCATCCATATGCCCAGGCATTGTAAGTGGTACAATATGATTTGGCAATGAGATTCCAGTTCAAAGAGCGGTGGCCAGGCAGATTTGTTTGAGGAAGGTCTGTACCCTGGGGCTTATATTTCTGTATATTCTCTGCAGAAATTGTAACCTGTACAAAATGCATTTGGGAAAATACACTTTACCAGAGCAGAGCAGTAGAGGCTACTTACGTACCGGGATGGCTTTTTGATGGGGCCAGTGTGACTTGCAGAGGATGAGCGTACTTTCTGTCAGAGAAGGTGTATTCCAAGCCAAAGAATCGAGAGCCCCTAGGCTGCGCTCATGATCCCAAGTAGTGTTTTTGGCTCGGAGACAAATGGAAGCAGGGCAGTGACCCTGAAGGTGAGTGCAAAGTTTGGCAACCACAGGAAGGCAGGACAGTCAGGTTGGGTCTGGAAGCTGAAGCTGAATTTTACAGAATACTGCATTCAGTCTACATTGAGACAGAAGCTACAGGACACAGCACATTTATACATACAGCAAGCAGATTTTAAACATTTTCGTGCCAAATCTGAATTTGAGCAGAAGTCTTTTCCCCCGAGAAGACAGTAGAAGACAAAGCAACAAAAGTAAAATCAAGAGATCAATAGTAAAAGCAAAACAGAGAGGAAAAGATATCTCTTCATGGCAAAGCTAGATAATTGCATAACTGTTCCAAGTGGAAGAGAAAAGGTCAACAGGCGGATGGCAGGCTGGTGCAGAGAAAGCTTGTGCCTAGCAGGGGACATATTTCACAGTGCATTGGAAGAAAAATGAATGATTATGCAGAAGTGACTAAAAAAATGCCAAACTGCATGGACAATATGAGAAGCTGAGAAGGCCTGGGTAAGACTATCCCATAATGACACACATGTCATGGTGAGAGACATCCTCTAAACTGCAGGATGTCTGAGGTAGCACCAAACTCGGCAGAGTGATGGAAACATGTCAAAATTAACAATGAAGTTGTACCAGATGGCAGAAGAGGGAGTCAAGGCCAGGACTTGGCAAAGAGAGGGAGAACGTTAGCCATCAGCCTGTCTGGGTAGCAGCAGGAGAGATGAGATATATGAGCAACCTGGAGGACGAGCAGGACACTACTTAACACAATGCAAGCATAGCAGTGAACAGATAGGGATTATACATCTAAAAAGTGGGAGGTAGGTTTGAAGCCCACAATATGTTAAGAAGTATAGAGCTGCAGCTGGTTTGTATCAAAGACCACTTTCACAGGACTATGTGAACTCTCCGGCCTCAGCAGGGGGGCAAAATGAAAGAGCAGTTGTTCAAAGGAAAAATGCAATAATTCTGGGGACTTAAATGGGAATGAAGTTGCAGGAGGGAAAAAGTTCAGCAGTAGCATAAGGACTGCCTGCTCAGCTCAGGAGTCTGGAATTATATTTCCAGGCTCACAGCTGATCATGAATATTTACTCTTCCCAAACCCCTTCCTTGACTGAGCTTTGGATGGGGAAGAGTCCTTTCTATTCTCAGTTTCCTGCAAGGTCTCAGGTAGGGAACGGTTCACCTCTCCACTTGGCCTCTAAAGTTGTGTGCATCTTTAAAGAGGTCTCCTTTTTCTCCACCATGTGCTCTAATGGTAGTCTTGAAATCAGTCAAATTTCACAGAAGTCTATCATTCTGCATATGTTAAAATAACACTCATAATACAAAATGGACTGCATAATTTGATATGGAGCACTCAGTTAAAATAGTACTGCCAAAGGTGAACTGTAGAATATTTGTGTTTGGAAGGGCTGTCTGGAGGTTTTTAATCCAACCCTCCACTCCCATCTAACTTCAAATGTAGATCAAAACTCCTGGAGGCCTTGACAAGTTCAGTGTTTTGCCCAGTATAATGCAAGAGTGCTTCTGCCCGAACTTAAGGAGACATTTTTTCACGGCGAGGACAGTCAAGAAGGTGAACAGGTTGCTGTGAGAGGTTGTGCAGTTTCTGGTTTTGTACATTTCCAAGCCCAGACTGGATAAACCCCTGAGCAGCCTGGTCTGACACGAGAGCTGACCCTGCTTGGAGCAGGAGGTTGGACTAGAGACCTCCTGAGGTCCCTTCCAGCCTGGATTACCGGGGGATCGTATGAGGAGCTATGCACCACAGCTAGTAGTCAAATCTCCCACCCACACACAGGAACTCCAGGCTGAATATTGGAGTAAATTATCCATTTTGTTCCTAATGAACAAACATTCCAAGCACATCCACTTGTGAAAGGTAATCCTATGCTTTCAGGAATAAAGATTCAGCACAGGAACCTTCATAAACTCCTTCACAGTACGCAAGGTTGTTACAAGTTTAGTTTGTTTTTCTGCCATTGCTCTAACTTCTCCAAGAGCTCCTTTGATACATGATCATCTGCTGGCCCTGTAGACTCTCTGGAAAGCATCCCATTTCTACGATCTATTATTAGTTTAGATGTTTGTAGGAAATCGTATCTCAAATTCCTTTTTTCCTGATTTATTGTGTGTTTACATTTAATCAGGCAGAAATTGCGATCCCTCCTTTTTTTCTCATTTGGACAAGACTTCAGGTTTTTGAAGGATGCCTTATTGCTTGTATTATCATCCCTCACCTTGCTGTTTCACCATGCCAACACTTCTCTGCTCTTCCTGAAGTCTTTTTTGACAGGTGGAATGTATTTACTTTAAGCCTCTGCTGTGTCTTTAAATAGGCCTCATGCTCCTGATTCAGGCATCTGATGAAAAAATAAAGGATAATGTAAAAATAATAAAAAAACCCCCCACAATTCAAATGCTGTTAATGTCCCAAGAGAAAATGAAGACTGAGGTCCTTCAGCTGGCTTGTAGAGGAGGTTGCTAAACCCCCTGGGATGAGTGACTGGAGGGCCTGTGTCCAAGGCCAGCCCTGAAAAGGTGCACCCATGTCACTTGGGATCAGACTGTTGTGGAGAAGACTCAAAATCCTTACCAGGACCTCCCCTCTGTTGGGAACTGCCTTAGAGCTCAAACCCTGGCCCTTGGTCATTGCCAGAGCAACGCTGTAGCTCTGTTTGTGCCTGGACCTTCTTGTGTGGGGACTGGGGGAGCTGCGCCTTGTCAGGAGGTTGCAACCTTTCCCACCTTGGAGCCAGCTCACCTCACCTTGCAGCGCCATCACTCTCCTCCTGGGTCCATGGTGAGGTATGACAGACTCATGCGGCACAGCAGACACTGGTGGGGGCAAAGTTAGCCGTTAACATCGTTAAACACAGCCGCACCAGGGAAGCTCCGGCTGGCAGTCTGCCCTGGTTTGAGACAGAACAGAACCAATTTTCTTTTCACTAATTTTATTTTTCAGCTAAGTCTCTTCTAACTGCACTTTCTGAAATGAACAGCATAGTCTTCAGAGGGCGTCTGCTTCCAGAGTGATAAAGCCTGATGTTTCTAATTAATACCAAGGAATGGTACACAGAGAGGCTGCTGCTTGTACTTACTGCTATACCAACCCAGGCCAGGTAACTTCGTTGTGTGCCAGGTTGGAAGCTTGTAAGCGGAAGAGCATAGAGGGGTCCCACCCCCACAAGGAAGAGCAGACAGGACAGGTGACCCAAAACTGGCCAACAGGGTATTCTATCCCATTTGCCTCAAGCTCAGTGTAAAAGCTGAGGGATCAGAGGGGTCAGTCTCCTTCTTCAATGGCTGGCGTCCAAGGAGGATTTTGTCCGTTTTTCTGCCTTTGATCCCGATCAGTGCATTCCTGAATCCAGTTCCTGAGTTCAGCACCCGTCTGTCACCAGCCTGGGACTTTTCCCAGTGCCTGCTGGTGATGTGATCATCATCCTGGGAGCTCAACACCAGTTTTGTATATATTTCATTATTTTCTTATTGATATTATTATCTTTCCTTTTTATTAATAATATTTCATTAAAGTAATTTTAGTTTTCTTTTAAACCTGTAAGTCTCTCCCTTATTTTCTCTCCCTTCTCTTCCGGGAAGGGGGGGAGAGAGAGATAAAAACAGCATCTGTCCTTCATTTAGTGGCCAGCCCAGCCCAAACCATGACACAGTTCCCTCACTTCTCTATTTTATTCCAGCGCTGAAGATCTGTAAAGCAAGTGCAGGCTCCTGTTGGACCTTGCCCTGGGACTGAAGGCTGTAGGGGTGAACAGAACGTCTTCGGGTAGGACCCCTGCCTGCTGGCCTGCAGCGGGAGAGCCTGTCCTTGGCTGTTAACGAAGGTCTGTGTTTGATCCTGAGCAAATCACGAACATTAAAGTAGCCATTTCTGTAGTAATAGCCAAGTTATAGCCCATATGCTGAATGAAACCAAATTAGGGCTCTGTGTGCAGTATTTATTTGGGCAATTTCACTTAACCTTGCCATCTTCTAATTCCTTTTATACCTTGATTTAGTAATTCCTGAAATTTTTTTATAGTTCCATTTATTGAGAAGACCACAAGAGACCTGAACTGAGTAATTTTCTGTTTCTGCAGTTTTGTACTTCAATAGCAACAGAATCATCTGTACATAAACTCTTTAAACAATAAACATCTTTATCTGCAGTGGTTTAGATGTTTATTATCTTTGTTGCACCTCATTTGCAGGGCACAGTACCACCTTCACAAGAAATTGAATTGATTTGTAGTCAAAATAGTGATTTTTGATTACTTTCTGATTTTGTAAGAAAAAAAGGTAACTTTTAAAGAGACAAAACCATACTGTAATAATGCGGAAAGTAGTCTAAAATGGTAATTTATCAAACTAAAGATTTCAGTTAGATTGGACAGTGAAATGCTGGACTCTATATTAATATCAGCCCCTAAAAATTGCCAACAGTAATATACTTTCACGGGAAAAATTAGGCTATATTCCAGCCAGTTAGTGTCATGGAACAGATAATTGACTTCCTTGCTTTCTTGTCAATCCAGTAATATCATGTAACTCTTTTTAAATGTTCATGTAATCAACAGTTTTTATGCTGGTCTGCATTTAATAGACCAAATAATTTTTTCTTTAAAAAAGTCTTGTCACCATTTCTTCTGTTCTTACAAATGTATGCAGGAAAAAGTTTTGGCTTTTTTAATCACCTCCCACAGGTTACATGCACCATAGAAACAAAATTCACTAGAACGGTGATGCAGGTTTGTGCTTTATTTTCATGCAACATTTTTTGAGGAAAGTAAAAAAGTATATTTTGAAAGAAATGGAGCCACTGACTACCACATCAACGAGAAGAAACAGAGCAAAGTTCATCAGTACACATTGCTCTTTGCTTCGGTTACTCATCTGGTCCTTCTTTGAAATGTAGTACCATGGTTGTGGGAGCAAGATCAGTTATCAAAGGCAGCCGTTGCCATGACTGCTAAGGCACGATTAACTCCTGCAATGCCTGGAAATGGAGTGACTGATGGCAGCTGCCTGCGCCAATGCCACCGTGGTACATGGATGGCAAAGGAATTGCTCTTGTTCTATACCATGATTTTCAGACTTAACAAAATGCGGCACGCACTTCAAAGTGAGAAGCTTTCCAGGGACTTTCAATCAGCATCTCAAATTTGGCTTCAAGTCTCCACAGACACAAACTGCAATATCCTGATGCAAATTACACATGGTTTTGCTAAGATGGCAGCAGCACTTATACAATTTCCTTCCATCTCCCTGTTGTAAGAATTTTTTTTCTTTTTTTCCTCCACTAGGAGGAACTGCTAAGAGTTTTCAGACCTATAGCCACGGAACAGACAAGCAACAGGACAGTTTCCGGTACAGCAACACCTCTGTGGGGCACACTAGAAACCAAGACACCAGACTCATCCAAATCAATGGGGAAAAAACTAAGGATAAATGCAAGGCACAGTAGCTCCCTAAATCAGCTTTACCATCGAGGCCTCTACAATGGGGAGCTATGCCCTGAAAATCTGAGCACTGGGCAAAGCCGTTTAATGAACTGTTTGACAAAGAGCCCTGCAAGGGAGTGCACTTCTGTGCTGATTGTCCTCAACAAATCATTGCTCTCCACTGCCTGCTGCCAGAATCAGCCAGTCACTGGTTGCGTCCCACTGCAGCCACCCCAGCTCGGTTCAGGGAGGGTACAAGACCTGCTGGGCCCCTCAGCACTTGTCATATCAGTCCATGCACATGCCCTTTTCCTCTTTGCTCCCAAATCTTCTCCTTGTCTGGGCCCACCATTGTATGGGGTTTTGCAACTGGGCATTTCTTAATTAATTATCAACAACCATGACAATCAACCCTGAGTCGTCAATGCTCAGGCTTGCACAGATTTTCTCACACTATAATTTGCTACCGATTCAGCAGTACCAATCTTACTATTTAACATGAAAGCACTATATTCTAATATTGACCAGGCAGAAGTTAGCAAGACAGGAATAAAACAAGCAAATGGGCTGCAACACAAAAGTGAGGTGCTAGCCAGGGACCGAGCGTGAACTGCCCGGACAGGAGAACACAGAGGTACGAATAATCCTGAGTCACTTCTACTTTTTTCACGGTGCTTTGTTGCCACCTGATGGCCTGATGCAAGATTACAAGAATGAAATTTAAAAAGGCACATCCTTTAAGAGATGTCTTGCATTTCATTAGATCCACAGACAGCTTTAAAACAAGCTCTTCAGCTCAAAGTCTTTTCATGCCCTGCTAACATAAGTCTCTGCTTCACAGGTAATAAATTACTTTTCTTTGAAGTGACAGCAATAACTGCAATATATGCAACAACTATATTTTATTTGTATTTAGAAGGAATTTCTCTTTGTGTTTTGCAATTTCTTTCCTTAAGATGACAAGATATCTGGAAGATAATGATGTCATCAGGCCTGGGATGGCCACTAACATGATAATGCTGGGATGCTTGATCCATCCATCCTGATATTCCCCTACTAGCCACAACAAGCACTCCAGCTGCCTCTCACCCTGGCCCTCCTGACAACAGAAGCAGGTCTGCCTTGTCTGACATAGTCAATGTCCTGCTTCAGGTGTGGTGTTGAACCACAGGGATGCCCAGCATCCTTACCACATGATTTGCACACCGTTCTGCTCCTTTTCCCGTTTCTTGAGCCTACATTTCTCTGTCCTTTCCTTACCTTTCCCCACTCCAATCCCCCTCTCATTTAAACAACTCACCCCTAATTATCTTTTTCCTAAAGGTCCTAGTTTTCCTTCATGCATATCCAACTCTCATATGAATTTTGACACCCTTGCCCAGGTGATCTTGGACCTACATAGTACTAGCAATGCTGCTGGTCTTGCAAAGCTCTGCGCCCTGAAAGGTTCCCAGTGCTCCCTCCCACCACCTTTGAAGTCTGGCTGTTTCTCACATCTCTCCTCCCTAAGCACTGGGAAAACCCAGCCGTGCCTCACAGCACTGTCTGGAAGTTCTGTTGGCACTGTACATTGTTATCTGTCACACGCAGCAAATTATTATGTTGTGTCCAGTCACTGTCAACATCCTTTTCAATGAGCATAACCTCAGGTCAGGGCCTGCAGCCTTAAAAGCATTTTTTTCCTGCTCATTCTAGCTGATTTAGCCATGTAAACAGCTCTTACTGGCTGCTTAATTTCTTTTAAAAATACTGAGGCTGCAATGTTTTGCAACTAGGGGACTGGGCTCTACATTTATTGCGCTGGTGCAATCCCGGAGGCTGAAGGGTGGGCTCTGCCTTGGGACCATCAGTGTGGCTGACGGAGGTAAAGGGAGCATGAGTTCACTCATGTCTGGTCATGAGTGTGGATATGAAGGGAAAGTATAGAAACTGGCAGTTGTCACCTGTGCTTTTTATGTAGACGGATGGAGATGCTACACAGAGGACCAGAGCAGGCCACATGCTCATCATACACACAACCTGTGGTTTGCAGCAGCTTTTAGACACGAAGAAAACCATGTTACTTATTGGCAGTCTGAGGAAAGTGGCTGGGGCACAATCTGCCAGCTCTGCTTAGAAGATCAGTTTCCACAGGCTGTTTTTTTTCTAGGGTGCTCTAAAGTGTTTCTTGAATCCACAGTCGGAGAACTTCTTCTGAGGGCATCACACACACCATCAGATCACACTGCTCAGCTTCTTCGCTGCCACACAGTATCGGCTGGGTGGGGGGCTCTGATACTTTCTGTAAAACAAATGCATTCATTCAAACACCCTCAGGCTGATGAGCTAGTCTGCCTATTTTCTACTTTTCCCCACAAACCATTCCTCTCATCCTTCCTGCCACAACTGCCCAAAGCCCCAGTGCTCAGGAACCCACAGCCACAAAAGCTGCTCCCTGCATTCTCACTTGAACTTGACAGCACATTTAAGCTACTGACTTAAACATACTCCTCCTGAGTGAGTGAGAAAAGAGGCTGGTTTTGATGACTGGTTTCTCCTCACCAAGGAGTCGAGAAGCTCAGTGCTGGTACCAGGGGACATGAAGCAGTGTTGCCAATGACACAGCTGTTTGTTCAGGGAGCAGCTGGTCAGGCAGGGTCAGTCCATGCCTCCCAAGCTGCTTCTCCACAAGCACCAGAGCATCGTCCCTGTTCGGGGCTCTAAGCCGAAGGCAGTGACAGCTGTGCAGCCAGCTCATGTGGGCTGCTTGACCCCTGCAGCTCAGCTCATCACACTGGAATTATCAAGGTTCCCTATGCATGTGTCTGCTTTTTCTGCCTGCCCTATGCTCCTGTGAACACCCAGCACCCTAAAAACCAAGAAAGCACAGTAAAAAAAGTTACCAGTGTGTCTGGCAGGACAGCAACGGGGCAGCAGAGATACTGAAAGATTTTACTTGTTTTCCAGGTAAGGAAAGGCAGGGTCAAAGCAGCCACAGCAAAGCCAGCAGAGGAGATGAGGGCAGTAACCAGCCACATGGATGTGCCACCTAGAAATAACAGAAGCAGCAAAACTTCTCAGAGAGACCGTGAGCACAAACCACAATGTAGTCAGCCTGCACCCTCTGTGGCTGCTCTTCCCACCCACCCTGGCGAGATCTTTTGTCAGCACACTCCAGGAAAGGACACTAGTGCAGGGGACTGCACTCCTAAGTCTTCCTTTTTTACCTCCCACAAGGAACAAATGGGCAGCACATTTGCAAACAAGACAGGAGAATTTGGGTGGAAATGAAAGGAAGAGCTAGCTGCGGGGATATCCTTCTTGGGCATGACTACACCAGGGGAATATGAAGGAAGGCTGGCTGTTACCTTGTGCCCTCACACACTGTGTCGGGCTGAAGCTGCTGCTTCTGTTGATTGCCTCGACGTATGTCTGAGCTTTTACACAATAATCAGGTCCTGCCTCCATGGTGTCCAGGTGAACCACGGAGCTGACCTCTTTCACCACCTTCTGCTGCATCTGCCAGAGGCCCAGGAGAGATAGCATCAGAACATAGGGCAAGGACCTAATCGAGAACAGCAGTCCTAACATGATGGTAGCCCAGACACTGCTGGGAGAAAAGGAAGGAGGAGCAGGAGGTGTCAGAGAGGACTGTGTGAATAAGAGGAGAGAGGGAGAAAAGCAGCAAACAAGGAAGCACAATGGAGTACAGAATAAGACCACACGCATCTGGAAGGGTAGGAGGGGATGGAAAGAAGGAGCTGTGAGCCAAAGAGGCATAATGATGATGTTGGGCCACAACACTGGACCATGACCTACTCTCCTGGTATAAGGGCTTGATGACTAAGGTCTTGGCTGATCTGAGTTTTTGCTGGGATACCAAAATCATGCCTGTGCCAGAACCATGCTGTGATAGGGGTGTGGGAGCTGTGCTGTGACTCTAGAGCACAGAGAGGCAATGGACTGGGCTAGTAAGGAGCGAGTGAATTTGGTGTGTGCAACTGTAACACACTTCAGCAACCCTTAAACAGCACATGAACACCAGTACATTATTTTCTTGCCATAAATAGGGCTCCATTAACTGCTAGCAAAATGAAGTTGCTATTCCCAGTCTCCCCAGTCATGAGAGGACAGGTAACAATTAGCTAGTTGCTCCTAATTCTTGCTGTGTTGCAGATGCAAAGCCTGCACTCACAAGAAGGCCTGGACAGGCTCCAGCATCACACACGTATGGACACGTCCAACAAGCCAGTAGAGCTCTCCTGGCAGGGCAAGTCCTTCTCTCCATCAAAAGAAACCTCTCCATAGAAACGTGATCTTGAGGGCCATTTCCTTGAAAAGATATCAAGGACAAAATCAGGTCAATGACTACCTGGGGCGTGTAACCTCTTGCAAAAACCTCAAATCAGACATGTCCAATGTGACAATTATTAAAAAAAAATAAATCAAAAGAGTCCTAGCAGAGAACTGGACATGTACTGACCAGCAAACCTGATGCTTGTGACAGTCCAGTTCATAGAAACTATTCTGAAGTCTGGAATTAATGTTTAGGCGATCAATACCATATACTGAAAAAGAGTTAACATTTTATTCGTAAAAGGTAATCAGACACAAACCTATATGATTCTCTCTAAGGTGTCAGAAAGATCATGGACAAGGTTGATCTTGTTTACTTGGATTTCCAAAAGGTAGTCAAGAAGATCTGTTTCAAATGCCTATTAAGCTACAAGCTATGGGATAAAAAGGCATCGGAGCTCTCAGTGCACTAATCAGGCTGCAATGGCCCTAACCAGCCCTGCCTGGCCTCCCCATCTTCACCCTCCTGTCCATGGCCCAGGAGCCCCATTTAAGCTCAGCCCAGGACCTTTAGTCCCAGTCTGAGCTATGCTGGAGCTGTGCCTGTCTCCAGGATGGATCCTTGTTACGTACATCGCAGCCCTGTCTCTGGTCCTATCTCCTTTTTGCTCCTGGCCAGAGTCCCTGGCTGGACCCTGGGCCTGGTTTATTGCGTGCCTTGTCTGGGGCTAGTGATGGACCCTGTTACCAGTACCTGGTTCTGCTCACTGTGGTCAGACCCTGTGGGTCTGTGCCTCATTGGGGAGGGAGCCCTGCTCCTGCTGATAGAAGACAGACTTTTGTAGGGTTAAATTGCTAATCCTTTCTCAGAGTGGAAGGAAGTAATGGTGGAGACTGATGCAGATCTGTGCTCACCACCATATTACTACAGATGATGAGGAAGAAAAATGAAAACTGATACGTGCTAATGATACTAAAAAACCACTTCAGAATAATAAAGATGACAGCCAACTGTGAAGAACTGCAGGAGGACATTTTATTCATTTTTGCACTAAGTGACGGGACATTAAGTCCGGCATCCCCCATCAGAAACAGGAACTTGGGGTTCAGGTTTCATGGAATAGTCAGCTCTGTTGTAGTCCCCCATGTTAACAATTCTGGGAAAATAAGAGAGTGAAGACTTGTTTTGTTCTATGGCGCTAACCCATAGTGCTCCTGAACCTTGAACTGTGCAGTTTTACTCCCTGCCCACCTTGGTAAAGGCAAAAATAGCTGGAAGGGCTTCCACAGGGAACTACTAAGTAGTCTGGGAGTCCTTGGCCTGGAAAAAGACACACAATATAAAACTATTAGAGTGGTGGGGAAAGTGAATAGGGAATAACTGTTCTCTCTCTCTCCTAAACCAAGATTGAGACTGCACAACAGTTAAGCTGCAGAACTTCTGACTAAAGGAAGTTGTACATGCTAAAAATTTACATATCTTGAAAACCAGAACAGGTAAATTAATGGAACAAAAATTCATCAAGGGCTATTAATGATACCATTTTTGGCTCAGGAATTTCCTGGAGCTGTCTCTCTGAAATCTCAGAAAATAATCTAGGTGAAATTACACAAAGGCTCTCTCCTTATTATCTTCCTTGGTCATCTCCATTGCCCACTGGCAGAGAGAAGATAGTGGGTTTGATGGTCCCATGGTCTGACTTTATATGGCTGCTTTCACACTTTTATGTTCTTAGGTGCTATGGAAGCACCAAGCTCCCAGGAGAGAAAATAAAATTCATGTCTAGTGAAAAAAGAAGGACCTGAATGGAACAGAGATTTCACTGCTTCAGTATTACCCAGGTGTAAGCAATGCCCTCAAGCGAAGCAAGTCACAGTTCACTGTCACAGGCAAGCTGTTTTACAAAAAACTCTGGAAAAAACTGTCAGCACCTCAGTGTGACACCTTAATCTTGGTCTGAGTAAAGCAAATTATGTTCAGAGAAGAAAGTCAGCATAAACACCTTCAGTTCCTGCCTTACTGTTTCTTTCAATAGTTGAGGTCCCTAAGGGGATTCCTCTTCCCAGAGAAGGAAATGTGGAAAGAACAGCCAAGCTCATGGGCGTAAGAGCAACCCATGGGTGTGTGCAGAGGAATATGGCACACACTGTCTCCAGCCTCACAGCAGGAGCTTGGACTGCCAAACAGGTCCTGGGCAATGTCTGTATGCTTTCACATATGTGGGCTCTCTGTTACTGCCCAAAAGCCGAGGATAAAACTCACCCTACTCTCCTGGCCCTTCTTCCAATAGAGAACACAGAACTGAAACGCAGGCCCCATGTCTTCCAGCTCCACTAGTAAATGATACCCATCTGCTATGACCTTCATCGGAGGTGGGGTCAGGGAAGCTGCCAACACAGAGAGAGCACCATTATCATATCAGAAGCATCCCTTAAAAACTGTCTTCCTTCTCCCAGCTAGGAGAGGAAGACAAGCTGCCATTATGAGCACAGTAACATTAGTCTGGAATAATAGCTGGTTGTTTCAGTGGGGCAGCAACTTCTCTCTCCTCTACCTCCCAGTGTGTCTAGATACAGTGGCAGACTGAGCAGGAGCAGGACCATGACTGGCATTGCAGACAGGAGTTTGGCAATAGCCGAGTTGCACAGAACTTGAAAGGTTTTGAATTTTCTCCAGTGGAGAAGTGTCTGGCCTGAGGGTCCCATGTGATCAACAGTAGCAGAACCAGCTGGGTGATCAGAAGCTGAGGCACCAGATCAGGCCAGTTCTTCTGCTCCTGGGCATTAGCTTAGCACTAACATACAGAACAGGAGCTGTGAAACCACTGCTTCTTCATGGGAATTTTGGCAGTTATTCAAAGGTGAAGGAAAAAGCAATATGAGCCTCAGGATAACTCTGGCAATTCACATGAATCCTGATTTGCTTTTAGTATCTACATGGTTTTAGAGACTTGGGCTGATGACCTGCTGTGACTTAAGTTTTTGTAAATGTATGCAAGTAAATCTGTAGGTGATTTGCTTCATGCTTACTTTGATATTCAAAGCTTCGTTCAGTCGGGGATTCTGCTGTGAGGAGTATTAGTGAAACAATCAGAATCAATCAAGCATGGATGAAACTACACACCGTACATTTGTGAACTGGGAATCAAGGCAGCACAGAGATCATATTTGCACTGCTTATCTATGCCATTCTTTACTACTCTGTTGTAGCTGAAACTGGTTTCAACCTCCTGGCTTTTAAGAAAGGAATGAGAGCAATGTATAGTCACATACAGAAGAAATGTTCTTAATAGAATTTGCTCTTAAATCCAGTGAATTGCCATTAATACTGAGCAATACAAAAACATAAAATCCAAGTATGTTCATGATGAGTGTGCCACAAATGGGAGGCCTGGAAAACTACTTTATACTTTTAAATGAAAACCTGAGAATTTGCTTAACATGATAATCTCAAAATAAAAAAAAGTTATAACATTATTTGGAGGTTAAAAACAAGTATTGGGCTAACGTATTAACAAATGACCATTGCAAGATGCAACTACTAACCAAACAGGAGCATTTATCTCTGTGTTGGCACACTGGATACCAACTATTTGCATTTTGATAAATGAAGAAATAAGACTGACTAAATTGTTAATTTTAGGAAGATCTTTTAAAAGTGTTTTCCATGTGTTATCATACTTTATGTGTATCTACACCTAAGGCTTTGACACTGGAGTTTAGTCTAGAAGTAGTGGGCTGTGCTGATGCCCTGACTGTATGGACCACATATGGAACCTGTGGGCTGTGCTTTGAACTCCTTAGTTCCTCTCAGACTCAATGCCAGGTTTCCTAAGAGGTGTGAAAGCAGGGACAAGTGAAAGTGAGCAGTAAAAACACATAAGGACAAGAACGTATAGTGACTTTTCTTTCTCCTTTAAAGATTTGTCCATATATGCATATTCACATTGCAGCCCATTGCAAGCTGTATCCTCTGAACTTTCACAGCTTAAGCAGAGGATTCTATTGAGGTCTCTAAGACACAGGAGCAAGCTGTTAAATATTTCACTGTACCATGAGAAAGTTGCTGCTTTTCTTCATGAAGACGGTCAAGCCTAAGGAGTATCTTTCCCCTGTCTCTGCCTGACAGTGTGGTCTGTGGCTCAACTCTGTGCCATCATAGCTCCTGGAAAGGGAAGGTTTTTTCACCTAAAGCACCATCTAGAAAACAGTTCTACACTAAGAGACACACTCACCAACTTAGGTGGCACTTCTGACTGTGCTGCTTTGACTAAGTGCTCTGTATGAGTGAGGGCTGCTCACTCATGAAGTAGTAGATAACTTGCAATGACTGATGAAGGTTTAAGATCAGGTCAACCCTGGTCTCGGACAAGCAATTTCCTCCCTGGCTAAAACTGATGACTGCTGCCCATCCCAGACTGACAGTTGCACTCTAATAGTGGCCTCAACAGAGGTTTTCCACNTTTTTTTTTTTTTTTTTTTTTGCTAAAAGCAGTTGACTACCTGGCAGAGAACAAAGGTAATGATTCCAGAGAAACACTAGAAATAGTATGCTAATTCTAGGTTGCAACATGATCTGTGGGTCAAGCTGGGCCTCAAGCTTTGCAGGAGTTGGAAGGATATGGATAAAATACCCTGCATTGCTAGGACTGCAGCTATGCTACTCTTTCCATTTTTTCTTTCCTCTTCTGAGGTTACTTCATATATCTGACAATATGGGAGGAGGGAATCATGTCTGGAAGGGAGTGGGATTTCCAGGACAGCATAAGGCAGATAGAGGGTGACATGGCTGTTTTCTAAAGTGCTTCCATAGGATCAGATTCTGGACCCTCAGAAGTCAGTAGATGACATGGTTTAGATGGAGCATTGACAGCAACCCTGATTGACCAGAACTCTTCGAAATCAGGGGCAAGAGTAGCCAACTTGCCAAAAGAAATGCCTGGAGTCTTCTTACCTATCTTTGAAGCCCTTGAAATTCAAGCCCTGGTAAATTCGGCCCTGCCTCAGGAGGAACTCATGTCCAAGAACACAGCATGGCTGTCTAAGAATGAAACATCCCAACCCAGCGTGAGAGGAGCTGAGAAGCAGGATGTGCTATGGGCTTTGTGTGATACGGACAGGACACAAAAATGCCTTTGAGCAATCCCTCAACATCGAACTCTGAGAAATTAACATGACCAATGTAGCTTAAGCCAAATAGCAGGACTCACTTGTGATGCGATTGAAGAAACCTTTCAGGGTGCCCCACTCTGATCTTCTAGCACCAGTGTCCGCCCTTACACGCAGGTTATAGGCCACAGTGGCTGAGATATCCTCTGTGATGTTACACACTGTGGCTGTGATGAGTGAACATTCACAGATGGGAATCCAGCTCTCATTGGCGTACTCTCGTTCATACTCCCTAAGTTAAAGAGAGAGTTAAAGAAAGCAGACAGGCAACAATCTGATAGGAGACATATCTGTGACATGGGCTAAGACTGCTTGCTAGTTCTTTCCAGGTAAAACCGGTACTGGGATACATTGGGGCTGGAATACCAGGAGTATATAAAACCAGTATGGGTGTGTTTTAGATCTTATCTAGAAAAAACCTCCCAGAGCCAGCTTGTTCATGAGCAAAGTGCAGCATGATATTGTAGGAGGTGGGGATAGCCAACGCAGTGTTGATGCATCAGATCCTGCCCACTCACTTGACTTGATCATCCCTGGTAAACCAGAATTCCAAAGCCATGCTGTGATACAAGTCATAGCTCAAGATTTATCATAAACCCCCTGTAATGTGTGTTAAATGTTTAAAAGATTAACACTGAATAAATCTCAACTGTTTCACCTTTCCTCTTCTAAATAAACTGTTGCTAATCTTCCTAACTTTTGAATTCCTTGGACAGAGGCAGTTTTCATATGGGGGCTTAATGCACACCTTGGATTACTCAGGTATCTATTAACCTGTAAACAGTTCCAGAATCGGAGCAAAAGGATTTGTTTTCCCCCCACTTGCGAATAACAGTGCTGGAGTATCAAACTTCGCTTATGCCTGTCAACTGAATAGTGCTCAAGACATCCAAACAGTGCAGGATTTTAAGTCTAAGTAAACAGTGTTCAAAGAACAAAGAAGAAGAAAAAACCCAGAAGTTACCCCTGAAACTCAACAGAGTATCTCACAGTTTCTCCCTGGACGATCACAGGACTCCAAGTTAAGAAGTGTTTCATGTTGGTAGAAAGAATAGAGATATTCTGAGGTGCTGGCAACAAAGCATCTTCACCTACAATTCCCAGCAAAAGAAAAAAAGAAAAAAGGTATATGAATGTACTAGAAAAAAAACCTTAGAAGAATAAAGCAAAACTGTGTTTTGCATCAGAAATACACACGCTTCATTTCACTACTGTCACTTCAGTGTTTGAAAGTATTTTACAGAGAAGAAGAAATGACAAGCAAAGAGCAAATGACAGGGCAGTTAGTCTGGCACTGCTTACAGAGGCAAAGCATGCCTTTTCATTATTTCAGAGTTTTTCATTGTATCAGTAAAATATTGAGAAAAGGTCAAGCTTTTATAAAGCCATCCAATTCGATTTAATGAAGTCAAGTAACAGATACTCTGTTGCACTCTATAGACTGTTCCAATGGATGCTATGGTTCAAAATGTGCTACTTCTTTCCAGGCTTGACTGGACTGGACACTGTAGAAGATCCTAGCTTTGGTACAGTTTTTTCATGTTGCGGGATTCTAATAATGTAAGTGCTTGTATGCCGTAATCAAAGTACCCCTTAATAGAATAAACTTATTCAATGGACTATAAATGAAATTATTTCTTTACTCTCAGATCATTAAAGCCTAAGTATGGGATGGTGCCTACACTGTAGTTAATTTTATCCTGTGGCATCTTAATGTAAAATCCTTAGGAGCGTTTGGACCAGTGCACAGAAGGTAGGATTCCCCATGGGTACATCCTGCGCTGCACTACGGGAACAGACTTATCTCTGTTCTGCTACTTTCCAGTCCCAAGAAAATCATGCTCTCTCTGCTCTGCATGGAATGGTTCCCAAGGAACCATTGGAAGGGATGAATGGATGGAGTGGTTTCAACCAACCCAGTGTAGCAGTGATCATGTCAACACTCTCCCGGAAACAAGGTAACTGTTCTATCACGATATATGTTACCTAAAGATTATTTCGTAATTATTTTGTTTAATTACCTCTATTTCACTTAACAACGTCTATCTTCCATTAGTCTTTAACTGGTGTCTTCTTTTAAGCTGTGTTTACAAAGTTAATCAGTTAATGTCAGTTGTTCTATCCAGGATCAAAACCAGCTTGACAAGTCCATGAGCAATGTTTTCATGATGATTACTCTTTTAAAGCATTAGAACAACTTATTTCTGCCCTTAAAATATTCCCTGTATTCCTATCTTTATACAATCACTAACAATGTGGAGAACCTTGATGCCAACCCTTTTATGATTCTTTGGCACAAGTTACATGGCTCTGTAGACACAATGCTTGGCCATTTTTTAAACTAAAAGTCAGGTATCTCTGGGATGAGAAGCTTTCTTCCTTGTCATTTAGGTAGCAGAAGAGTCACTGTCTGCCATACCAGCAGTTCTATCGCTTCTGGCTGGCTGGGGAGTCCATTCTACTGTCAAGGCACTTTTTGTCTTTTGAAGAAACCAGAAATCTTTAATGACCTTCACTCTGCAGCTTAACCACCCACTTAGTCTCTTGTATTCTCCATGCTTCTCAACATTCAGATCGTTTGTTACTACTTTTCTTTGTATTCTTGGTTCCCATGTTAATTTTGGGAGTTAGCATACCTAAGTGTGTGAATTACGTAGCAGACTCCAGTCACATGACACATGATCAGACACTCGTTTTTCCACATGACACACACACAATGATGTTCCAGCTCTGAACAGGGGTCAACTGCACTGGAGTGTTTCCTAATTTTTTGAGTCCTTGACTTTAGGACTTTTTTTGATATCTGTTTTTTGTAGTCAACCATATTGAACCCTATTTTATGAAACTGTCTAGAAACCAATTTTAAAAGAAGAAGATAGTTCTGAATTGGACTATCTTTTAATGGCCCAAAGATTATTTTGTATGTGGTTGAGACCAATCTTCATTTCCTGGCTATGCTTAGCTTAGTACACTGTTTTCCTGGTTTGCTGGCAAAACCAGTGCCCATGACAGTAAGACCTGTCATCTCACTTCAGCTGAACCACAAAAGTTCATATACAGACACTAAGGTTTCTTTCTTCCCTGCATTAGGAAAAACTCTGGGCCTAATGACAGCGTATGTGTCTCTATTAAAAAAGTTCACTGATTTAGGTTTCTGTTTGGTATTAATAGATTCAGAATGGGCACAAATTCTGCTACTGGTAAAAACTCTTCTCCAAGAAAAATAAGATATATAAAAACCTAATACTCAGGTGTGTTATCTACAGAGGATATTTCCTGATTTTTACAGGGCCACATACCTTCTGTGCCAAACCTATAGCATACAGCAGCTATTCATTTAGTGCCATGGATTGTTTGCACTTTTAGTGTCAGAAAACTAAGTCTCCAGCACTGCAGGTGAAACTGGTATAGTGTAAGATGGGTGGTGGGGGTATAGTGTTATGGACATGCAGTTCACATGAATGGTGCTCTTGTTTGGACATCTGCCTGCAGATGAAGGGAACTGCATCCCTAGAGAAAGATATTCTTTACTTTTCATAATCAAAGAATATAGAAACAGGTATCTGCATGGGCATAAGTATACATATATATGTGTGTGTGTGTAGCTGTTACATGTAAAAATTATAAGATTTTGTGCTTGTAAGGTTAATAATTAAATAACAAATACACTAAATTATTCAGCTTTAGTATGTCTTGCTTGATTGCATGTACAGAGATGTTTGTAACTGCCTAACCATGCCCTACTGCAAACACAGTGGACAGCCCTCAGGACTGAATCAAAAAGGTGTAAAGCTAAACCTGAGATCTTTTCATCCAGTACACAAATTAAATGGGGTCCCTGAGCAATAAAAGCAATGATGCACTTCCCTGCTTTCTGCCTGGGACCCAGACCCATGCTGAAAGTTGTAGTTTGAAAGAGTGTTTCACGTTCTTCCAAAATACTGTTGATGTAGACATAACATATCCTGTGTCATATCCAAACAGATTATATTCATTGTTTCTCCAATCCATCTGTTGCAACAGCCCACAAAACAATTGTAAGCAAATACATGTTTAACTGGCAGAAAAGACAACTCTGGGTTATATAAACAGGGAAAACACTGAGTATAAACAGTGAAGTATGTTGTCTCAGTACTAAAATACCCCATTAACTCTGGTTATGCATTTTGAAGGGAAAAGAAACAACAACCCTACAAAGTGCAGGAGACAACTGGACAGAAAGAGCAGGCAGGACGGAGGAGGCTGTCAGCTCAGAGCTGCGTACCACTTCCATTTGACTTCGGATTCACAAGCAAAATGGAAATAGCCTCACAGGAAAAGCCAAACTACAGTCTTTCAAGCCAGGTCACTGACTCTTACCCTAATTTCTCCACTCATGCAAAAAAAGAGACATGTCCAGATTTCCTCTGTAAATCGCATTTTTGCCTCCTACCCTATCAGTAATATATACCATTTCATTTGTTACACAAATACTTGATTTCCATTTAGAATGACTTCTCTTGTTCAATGTTTTTCTCCTCTTTGTGTTAAACTTAAAGAATCTACAATTAAAAAAAGAAAAAACCCAACATTTTCATGATCAAGTCCAGTACATTTGTCTGTCTTACTTTTCAGTTTAAAATGCCTTAAATAAATAAACCCTGATAAAATTCCATTGCTCTGGGATAGATTTTGATACCCTTCTTTCTCTGTGAATATAGAACACAATAACATTTTATCACAACTACTTCATCATTACTACTACCACCACTACTTACTGTTAAATGTAGGTGAACACTGCAAAAATATTAATAAAATTACCTCCTTATTCATAATAGCCTCTCCTTTCAGGGGCTTAACAAACACAAGAAGAAACAGTAGCTCCAGAATCAGTGTTGCATGATGTTCAAAAGTGCTTTACCTCATCCGTGCTTTTTCTGGCATGCCCCTTAAAATTGTATGCACGGGTTGAGAAATCATTCCCTATTGCTGTACTGATAAGCATTGTCTTTTAAATTCCAAGCATTGTACCATTTACTCTCATTTTTCTAATCTGGAGGACAACAATATCTGGAGGACAACAGCTTCTTGTATTTTGAGTATGGTCTGCCTGTCTGCATTTGAGGAAATTTCAGGGAAAGGCAATCTGATAAGGGAATTCTGAACCCTAAATATAGGTGACAAAAAAAATAGAGTAATGTCTGTAACACTGCAAAAAGCTAAAGGAATTTCTTTGTAAGCTAAACAGTGAAAATGAAAGCTGTACATCTTAAAGTCCTAGATACATAGCATTTTAGACAACAATAATAAATTATGCTAAATAATGTCTTTAGCTATAACTCTAACCTGAAGGCTCTGGGAACATCCCCTCCCTCATTTCCTAATTGCACAAACTGACTGCAAAAAGAAAGACCCTAGTACATACCCCCTTGCCCGTTTTTCTCCCCAGCACCTGGGATACAAAGCCTGGACTCCCAGGCTAGACAGCAACACGCTGTCTTCTAACCTGGTGTCTACTCTGTGCAACCGCAGGGGCAGATTCGGACATAAACATTTGATCAAAAAAATGTTCTTTGCCAAAAAAGGAAACTAGAACACAAAGTTTCATATTTCACATCAAGGCCAAGAGAATGGGGTACACAGTGTAAGTTATCCCACCTTTCTCTCCTACTGTGTAGCAGACAAAATTGGATGAGTATGCAGCTGAGCAAGGCTGGCAGTCACTACACACAGGCAAAATGGCTGCTATGCAGAAACATCACACAACTAGCCACACGTTAAACAAAAATAGAGTAAAAATAAAAGCAATTTTCTTTAAAGAATAGTTGCTCAGCTTAGCCATCTTTTAACAAAACATTTGTCATAATCTTCCCTATTCCACAGAATAAACTTTCAGAGCATATGCAACTTGACGCTGAGTCAGGGGTTTCCATACCTAGCAACTGAGAACTATAAATGATGACTGAAAGTGGTTTGCTGGCCAAGAAAGCTATAAAATTATTTTTTCTGAGGCAGAGAACAAAATGGAGAAAGACACACCATGAATTCAGCACATTTAGAAAGACAGAACTGAGCAAAATGAGAGCACACTGGCAAGCCGTGTTTGCTTTCTAGAGGACAGACCATGACAAAAACACTGAAGTGCAGTCAGGAGATCGGAGGACAAAGTCCTTCTAGGAGATGTGTTTGGAGCCTAGCATTTACTTGGAGAGGCAGACTACAAATTGCACAACCTCCTCCCAGGGTAAAGGAGACCCTCTGAACATTTTTGAGCTGTTAATTAAGACTTTATACCCTTCCTCTCTGACCCTGATCAGCATTAAAAGAGCACTTTGAAAGTTCAGCTTCGCACACAACAGCAAAAGAGCAGAGTGAAATACAGTATTAGTAAGTTAATTTCCTTCAAACTGAAACTCCACTTTAGATTTCAGAATTGACTTGCATAGAATTTAGGGATTGCCTTTTTCATTTGCTTATCCTAGTATTAATTTTAGACAAAGAATTAAAATTCAAGATCACCTGACCTCATACTATTTGGCTTAAGTTTTGTAGAGGTATGTTTAACAAAAGGACAAAAGACTGTTTCTCACAACCCCTTCGTCTTCTGACTTAAGTCAACTGAAGATATTTTAGCCATTTACCTGTGAGATTTGGTGCAATCAGAGTGCAGAGGAAGAAGCAGATGAGCTTTCGTGACATTTTGCTCACGCTTGTCGCCTTTTCCCGCATTCATACCCTGTTGTGCAGCTGAGAAATTTCCCTTCCTAGACAAGGAGCCCTATCTGAGCCAGCCATGATGCGAGCAAAGTGGAGACTCTGGGGGAATGTTGCAAACACCACTTCTCTGCCTGTCTGTGCCACTGCCAAAGATGTACACACATTGTTTGTAAGGGTGTAGTTACAGGGAGTGCCCAGGTAATCTGGTGCCAGCATTTCTTTACAGGTCTGTGCAACTGCTCAACTAGATGGCATAACCCTGTTTCACTTAGTTCGCAATCATATGTATTAAACAAAGACACCATAAGGAGGAAACAGGATTCATTGGATATTTCCATGTAGTTTACATAGCTGCAAATGCTCATTTTTCTGCTCATCTCCCAAACTAGATAAATCCTGATGCTTCCAAGCACCAGGGAAGTTCCCCAGTATTACTAAGGCATGCCTATAACCACAGACCTCGCATAAAGGACTGGTGAAGGACTGCGTGCCTCTGGGCTGGCAGAAGCAAATTGTGTGCTCCAATTTATCTTCAAATACTTTTTTTATGGCAGCTGTGTTGGGTGTGTACTGAGGAGGATATTCTGTTTTCAGATCTGACTTGGTGCAGGCACATGTATCCCAAGGTTCCTCCAGCTTCCACGGTCCATTGCTCTCCGTCTCACCTCTTGAGCAAAGGCAGGCTCTTCACCTGGACACAGCTCTGAGACCTTCTCAGAAACCCAAACCGCCTGCTGGCTCCCAGGCTGCAGCAGCAGCTGCCTTTGTACTTGTGAGGCTGCTTTCTTCAGAGGCCAAGGGAGAGACAAAGTTTAGGTGGAAACTTTTTATGTTCTGCAAAAGGCTATTTAAATTAAATGAAATTCTGACTGTACAGATAATAGGGAAAAAAAAGCAAAATCCTACCAAATACTTTTAGCTCTGATGAAAGTGAGTATTAGAAACCTCTCCTCTAAAACCTCTTCCTCCTCCTTACAGTTTGTCACCTTAGAAAGGGGTTTTTATTTCTTTAAAAAGTTATTTCCTTTCTGATACCTTTTAATAGCAAATACATGCCTACTCTTTTCAGCGGTGAACTAAAGGGATCTGTCAAAACATGTTTAGTCCATATTTTCTGAAGAAAGAAAGGATCTATATTTATTTATGAAAGAATAAAATTAGTATTCAGTTGGTCACAGGTCTCCAGATTCTCAGACATGCAGGAATGGCACAAGCAGCTACATCCCAAAGTTTGCTCCTTCCTTCCGTCCTCTCCCTTCCTTCCCTCTTTTTCACTTCTTCTTTCCTTTGCTTTCTCTGTCCTCCCTTTGCTTTCCTCCTTCCTTCCTTTCTTTGTGCTTTGTCCTCTTTCCTTCCATCCTTCCTTCAGTTCCATTATTCCTCCATTGTTCCCTCCCTCCCTTCCTTCCTTTGTCCCTTCTATCCCTCCTTTTCCTTCTTCCATCCCATCTTTGGGACACACTAAAAGGCACATGCTTCTGTATGTTTCCCAAACATGGGAATGTTTTTCTTCCATGGAGAAGGATGTTCTGTGAAAGCATTTCGTATCTTTCAGGTAAACTTCCATCATCTTGCTCTTCATTATCCTAATCTCCTACTATTTTTATCATATGTCTGTACTGAGAACCAAAAGGTGTATTGTGGTAACTTCATTATTGCTGTGAAATGCATGCAATGTCCAAGAGGAAAACACGGACATGTTTAACAGTATTAGCAATACGATACTATGCTTTTGCTGGAAAGCAAAATAACTATTTGCAGAAGAAAGGCAAAATTTAATTGTCAATTGAAAAAAAATCTGTTCTCTTGTTGTACCAAGAAGGTATAAGGCAATACTGAGTTTTGAGCTATCATTCGGTTAGGCTTGGGAGCATATCTGATTCTTCACTGGTTTATATCTCGTGGTGCCATAAACATGGGGATCTATACACTCTTATTAAATATTCAGACATGAGTTGAGAAGTATCTCAAAACCCACATGATCTGTATTGAATTACGCCTCATACTATTCACTTTATTGCTGAAACAGATGCACAGAAAAGAGTTTGCATACAGTTTGCAAGAGATATATTGGGATCGGGTACACAGCTAGAAGTTTTCCTTTCCAAAGATTTCTCATTGTCTGTGAGCCTGTCAGCCTCCTTTTCAAAGGTGGGGAAAATGAATACAGCCCCATACCACAGCTAATCAGTTATGAGCAATAAAAGAGGTGAAGTGAGTCTGCCATAATAATGATTGCAGCTGTCTTGAGTTATCAGCAAGCCTCTAAAATTAAAATTATAATAATAATATAGTATATTTCCTTCCTTGATTATAGCCACCTAAGGCACAACATCAGCATAGAAATGGATTTGTATGGCATCTAAAGAAAACTTGAGGTGGAAGCTGAAGGTAGTGTATACACAGGGCTAAGTTGTGCAACACAGGAGGCTTGGCACAGAAGTGATTATTTGGATTACAGCAACAATAGAATAAAAGTGACTAAATACCTTCTATACCTTCTGAGATTTTTCCCTTATTTTGAAATGCTGTATGGAAATATTGGTTTAAACTGATTGGTTTAAACATTCTTAGTAAATCACGGCAAGTTTAGCTGTAAGGCTAGCTATTATGTGTAACAGTTTTGCTAGGTGAGTGGAAATCACAGAACTGGTTAAGAAAGCTTGAGAAAAACCAAGTGTGCTGGGGAAGAAGTAGTTACCAAGTTGAGCTATGCAATTAGTTGCAGGAAGAGAGAATATATATGAAATAGTCACTTACTCAGAAATGGGTTTGAAACGTGCGCTGCAAGAACTAGAGAAGGATAGCTAAAGAGATAACTGCTAAGAATACTTGCTTGGATTTCCTTATGAGAACAAACATACTCAGTCGGTAGCTTATAAATTCTTTCTGCGGAAAATCCTTTTAAAGATGTGCATCAGGTGAAACAAGAAGTTGACAGACTGTTTTCAGTGATGAATGGTCCTGTATCTGGGGACAGACTTTTGGGACTATTGCCACTGTGATAGCAAAGAATAATGTTTCAGCAAAAGATATACAGAGACAGCTTGTATATAACTTGGAGTCTCAGGCAAATCTTTTCTGTATCTAAAGCAATGATGACAGAGATCTGTTCTTTTTGCTTGGCTATTTCAGGTAAGATGCAAAGAGTAAAAAGGCATAGTTAGAAAATGTGAACTGGAGGGCCTTGTTAAAACTTGCCAAATAAAATAAGTTTAAGGGAAAAACAGATGAACATGCGCTTCCAGAGTGCTTTCTGGGTTTGTTGCGACATGAAACTGAAAACTCAAGTTTCAATGGAAGGAAGCAGAGTGGTCTGGCTAGGAATCTGTTCTCCTTTAGAGAACAGGTAACACTGCCCTGGCAAAGTGCATCATTGATATTGTAGGAAACCAGATTATTAAGTAGCCTGCTCACCTTTTATGAGAAGAAAAGAGAGAAGAGGTTTGACAGGTAACTGAGAGAATGCATGAAGAAATGCATGAAGAACTGCCACCTTAGTCCTGGAACACAGATTTAGGCAAAAAATACATAGCGACAATGGTTCTCGTGTGAATTACAGAAAAGGACTTGAAATTAATTTATGGCTCTTACCTCTTACTGCAAATAAGCAATACTGTGGAAGCCATACCAAATTCAATTTGGATTGTTCACGTGTGGTTATTTGCAAGGAAAATGGATTGAAGGAACAGAAAAGAAAAGACACAGGTGACAATTTGAAAAGAAAGCTTTCAGTCATATTTGAAAAGCAACTGGACATGGTTTTATGTAACTATCTATCACAGCCTTTGTTATATTTAGATATCCTGGTGGATGCTAAAACATTTGAATAACTGATTTATTTACCTATGTTTTGTGATCAGCTTAAGCTGCCAAGCTATGGCAGAACCTAAATAAATGTGAATAGTTTAGAAAAAGGTAATTTATCTGGACACAATCACTGAAGAGATTCCCTCTGATTAGTTGAAGACTTGACGCCTTGCAAAATTGACCAACACGTTTGCAGACTGTCTTCTGTAGACTTCTGCAGGACTTTGTTGTTATTACAGAACATTTGTTTAAGAATTTACAAACATTGTGAAACCGTTACATGGGATAGGAGGGAGAAAAAAACATTTTGGAAAGCAGTGTGCAGCTCATTCTCACGACTGGAAACATTTCTAGCAATTCTCACGACTGGAAACATTTCTAGCAATTCTCACGACTGGAAACATTTCTAGCAATTGCTTTTATTCCATCTTCCTCATAGTTCAAAATCAGTTTCTTTTTGGAGATACGTGACTGCAGTGCTGTTGAAAAGTAGCTTAAGAGTTAGCTGAGCTGGTTGTGAATATTATGATCCTGCAACTATTTTGTTGGGCAATGCAAAGCTCAGTGTGGACTAACATAGCTGAGCATCAGTATAAATACCGCTGCTGAGCTTTCTGCCGCTGGTAAATAAGCTATGTTGATCTGGCTGAATCAGGTGTCTACACTGCACTTCAGTGGCATACCAACTACTGCTGGTGTTTATGAGTTAGGAACAAGGCTGACAGAAAATAAATGACTAGAGGGAGAAGTACTATATTAAAGCACAATTTTAAGTTCTTCAAAGAGAAATTATAGCACTACCTGAAAGAAACTCCTGGCTGTGGTTAAATCTATAAAACATTTTCAAAGCTCTTTATAGGGAAAAGTTTGGTCAGGACAGACAATACATCCCTGAAATAGCCCTTTAAATTCAGGAGTCTTGAAGGATAACTTTAGTATAGGGCTGGAAAAACTGCAGTGCCGTGCCTTCACAGCTGCTTATGGGCCTGGGCATACAGGTAACATGAAGCTTTCTCCAAACTGAGACACTAATTGCAAATATTGACATAAGTTGGAAAACAAGGAATTAAGTGCTCAATGAAATGAACAGACTCAGGAAAAGATAGTCATGTCCTGTTTTCCCATAATTAGTCAAATAGCAAAAGTATGTGTTGTATTCATTCAACTCTCCCAAGACTCTCATCTATATTCTTTCAATGCTTCCGATTATGTAGGTATCAATTTGCTCCTTCCATTGAATGGCAGTGTATAATACAGACAAGATGAGTACAAGAGGTGCTGCTGTGGTACTCAAAATGACATTAGCTGAATGTCTGATTCTCTCCTTTGGCCTTTCAACAAGCATTTTCTCTATGAGTATTAGAGACCTAGTATGCAACACAGGATGAACTCTCGGGAGTTTACACATCAGCAAATAGTGGATACTGTCAATGGGCTAAGCGAAATAATTCTGTTTAAAAACAAAGCCAAAAGCTCTAAATGTCATTTTTATGTTCGTATGATCATGACCGAACACCTGATTTCCTTTGTTAAAATATATGGAATCCCTGAAATCAGAGTGAAACAAAGGAGAACAATCACTCATATTTATTTAATGCTTGTAATCCCAAAGGAACTCATATGCTTAATTTCACATGCAAGGTCTATTAACCCTTCACTGAGGCTGTTTCTATATATGTAGTGAAGTCTAGATGGCATCTAACAATACATCGCACTGTACACACAATTATATATGAGGGAGTGAAACTATAGGTGGATGCTGAATTTGGACAGGCTGTAACTTCCATAAGAGATGTGAGGAATAGTACGTAGACTCAAGAATGTACTTTGGTGTTCTGGTATTGAAGCATTATGCTGCATGCTCTCAGCAATGACCATTTCTTCTCTTGGCGCTCTGCAGAAGTTTTCCTACAACCTACATCAGAAGGAACCTATGTCTATTTTAAAACAGAGTAACTTTGAACCATTGTACTGGCTATTAGACCTGGTTATTCCCTCCGTGCTGAAAGACAGACCATGGCTTGGATTTTGCTGCAGGACAAGTGAGTGATGCATTATGTTCCTGAACCTGTGGCTCCTAAGTTCAGGAAGGGAGCTGCTTGTGGTGTTACAGCATGCCAGCTAGGAGAGCTTTAGCTCTGCTCCTCTTCCAGTTTAGTTTGCAGAGTTCTGTGGACATAATTTAAAATTGTATCAATAGGGGTACAGAGATCTGGGAAAGGGGACTTCCTATAAAGTGAAGTAGGAAACAGGGACTTTGAAGAAGGAAGTACGTCTTGCTCACGGTTCAACGCAAAACCACAAATGAGTGATCTGAGCTTAATACCAGAATGTTGAGACAAATGAGTGAAAATTAAGGGAAATAATGGTTCTATCTAATGCTTGCAATTTGATTTGTATAATGCACTGCTTTGATCTGATTCCCAAACAAGTTGGAATTTATTTAATTATTGTTAAGTGTTTTATTATGATATGCAGAAGAGCTAACTTTCAAGGAAGACGCTCAAAACAAAAATTTATGTTGTTAAAATGCCTGTGGTGATCTATTATAGAAAACAGCTTTTTACCCCTTTACAAATATTACATTACAGTATACAAAAGGATGGGGAGAGAAGGAAGGGGAATTTAACTGTGATTCACAGAGAAGGTGATAGCATATGCTAAATATTCCCAGGGTCAACAAGACAATAAAGGGTCAACAGGATTTAGGAATTGCTTCAGTGGCCACTAAATGTCACTGTTGCTCCACAAAATGGCTGTAGGGACCTTATTTTGTCAAAGATAACTTGACTTCTGAAGACAAACACCTTTGGAAGGTATAATACACACTTGTGAATGTATTTCTGTTACTTCTGGATGAGACCTATCCCCAACTAATCCAGCTAATGAAGAATATTAATTTTAGAAAAACAGGCACTTTGTTAACCCTGTCCACAAGATTAAAAAAATGGAGCCTTTTTTTTTTTCTTAAAATCCCATGATTTCTGGTATGTCTTCTAGAATCATAAATAGAGCAAACCTAGTGTATTACATTTTTTCTTTTTCAAAATTCAGTAAAAGTAAGAGAAGCAAAATAAGGTACATTTATATAGTTCATAGAATGTACTATAGAAATCTCTAAGAGATATATCCAGCAATTCAGTGACAAAAGATAATCAGAAGATAATCGGGGAGTCTTGATTTTGGGAACAAGCCTAATGTATCTTCTAGTGAGGATTAATATTTTCCTGTTTGAAAAAAGTATCTCTGGGTTGGATTAATGTTTAAATAATTCAAACTGGTCCAAGAATCCCAAGCACAGTGAACAAGAAAGTCTTGCAAAAGACACAACAGACACACAATTAACAAAGAAACCTTTCTATAGGTGAGATGTTTTTGAGAGTTTTGCTGTGTATATAGCAGTTGCTTTTCATGAAGTCCATATTAGACCTTCCAGAAGTAAGGAAATAAGGATTGTAGGTTAGAAGAAGTGGAATCTATAAGGATTTTAAGAAAAATTGAGTTAACAGGAGAGAAGTAAGCATGCTTTTAAATATTTATGCAGGTGTAGGAGCCAAACTGTAGTATTAAAAGCCTACTGGAGTTCAGAAAATACGTGTAAGCATTCAGCTAAGGGAAAATTTCTTATTATAAATCATGTTTCTTTTCTTACTCATCTCTTTTTTCAAATCTGATTATTTCTCAGGCCACTAACATGGGAACTGCATATTTGTTTTTCTGAAGTTCATCTCTGCCAATTACTGTCATTTTCTAAAGCATGACCTTACATTCTCTGTTTCTTTACAAACTAAGCCAAATTCAGTGGAGTTGCATTACAGCCAGTCCAGGGAGAACTTCTTCCACATGTGAGGTTACAGCCTGTGAGAGGTCAATAACACTAATTTTTGATTCTCAATTCTCTTATTGTATGCAGCACTATGGCACTTGAATACCTTCTGTAACTGTAAAATGTGCTCAGGAAGACAGGTTTACTTGCCTGATTTTCAGAAGATAAAAATGGTATACATTTCAAGATTATATAAAACATATGATACATAGTGGGACTCCATGGATGAGAACAGATTTATAGAGTAACGTGTTATAGAGTGATTTTAAAAGAAAGACTCCAAAGCTATCTCTGTATGATCCCAGTAACAGCCTGTAGACATTTCTAAGATCATCCATACTGAATACTCAGGGCAGATGCAGGAGAGTGCATATGGATGTCTGACTCTTCTTAATGTTTGTAAGTTTATGAGAGAGACCATCAATTATTGTTGTCAAAATTCTGCATTTGGCCTGATGGTCAGATACTGGCAGATGAATATGGAAGTAAACTCAGAAAACACTTCTCACTTAGCCTGCCATCAGAACTAAGGGTGAGAATACAAGAATTTTTAAAGAGGAGAATCCTCTTTGTGCTGAAGATGTCTTCAGGAATAAAAATGAAGAGAAAAAAACCAAATAGATCAGATAGCATAGCTGTGACCAGTAAGAATAATCCATCTGGTATTCAAAAATTGTATTCTAGACAGTTTAAAACACATGCTTAAAAGCAAGCCCATTAATTCTACGAAATCAGCTCAGATTCACGTTTCCCATTTTAGTCTGTTACATAGGTTTGTATACTTCTCTTCCGATCATCACAGGCTGTCTAGCTTATGAAGTGTTTCCCTTTAGAAGTGTTTCTATTCCATAACAGGGTGCTATTGCTACTGAGTCAGTAGTCTCCTAGTCTCTAATACTTGTTGCTCAACAAATATTGGCTTGGATTCTCTGCTGTTGCTATTCTTTATCCACTTCAGCTACCGATGCTCCACGATTGCTGGAATGGCATTTTGCTATACACCATGTGAAGTTTGAGAAGATCAGAAGGATTCTCTGACCTCTGTCTGACATTAATAGCTTGGACAAAGCTATCTACCACCTGGTAATAGCTGAAGTTCAGCCCACTTATTTGATACCTCTTATTCTTGCCTGTATACAGTAGGTGAGCTTCTGATCCACTTACGCAGGTTCACCACCACCCGCTGACATCTGTCTGCAGTCTTGACTTAAGGTGAGACGCAACACATTAAATAAATGGGTGGAGAAGTGGAAGGGGAAGGATAAGAGAGATAAGGTACCTATAGGGAGAAGGTGCCTTACCCTCTTGTTAGAACCCCATGCTACAAGCACATACTTTGGATACAGCTAATATAACATTAGCATAAACTTAATGATTTCTTATTACTACATGTGAACATGAGGAATTGAATGAGCATAGGCAATATACATTGAATTATTATCTTCAAGTTAGCTGAATTGACCTTAATAAAATTTAAAATATAGTTCTGTCTCATGCTTCTGTTCAAGGAGCCTGCTAATTTTCTTAACATTCGCATGGAAGAAAAGTTAAGGCAACCTTAACTTAACTTTGAGCAAAGCCTGAATTTCTAAGGTCCAAAGTGTCAGTTTCCACAGATCATTGATCTATTTCAAAATAGCCTTAGCCACTTTGAATCATTAATGAAAGGATCACATTTTCTTCTCTGAAGGTACATGGAACGGTACTGGCACAGAGAAATGTTTTGACATCCTCTCAGTAAATTGAGACTAGATACAGACTCTAAAGTTTCGTGACGTCTCTGGTCATCTTATGCTTAACGTATCTCAGAAACTACTGCCTTTGATTGACTTACAAACAGAATTTACATCTTTCTGATGAAAGGCCGCAGGTGATATCTAAGTGAACCTGCTAAGACACTACATAAATTCAGTGATCTTTATCATAAAGTTCATTGTTTTAAGGACGTGGAGATACTTCAAACTGCTTTTACTTGGAAAATTTCTTTTTGCAGCTTAAGATATCTAAAGTGCCTAGACTTCTAGAAATGCAGAAAAAACCATAGACCAAAATGTATCCTTCCAATGCCTTCCACTGTAATCTATTATCCAAGGCCTTCATACATACTACATCATCACAGCAATGCTCTTTGATGACTACCAAGTTCTTTTATAAATTAGTCATACATCTTTTTATATCACCTACTGTGGCATCAGCCAGGGACAAACAAATATTACAAACATGGCACCAATAAAAAAGAATGCATAATCAGTCTTTAAAAATTCTTTATATTCTGTCAAGTCCTGCACATCGCTGTAGAATACTAACCACCACTGGATCCCTCTAGTTTGAAGGTTCCCTTCTACAAAAAACAGATTGCTAGATATTATTTCACAAACTACAGCCCATTTTCTACTTTCATAGATGTGATTGATTCCTTTTGAACACAGGGTTTCTTTTTCGGGACTTGGGGTTTTTTTTTGTATTTTATTATTAGCATTTTAAATCTTACAAATAGTTTAATTCTTTTGTTACATATGAATAATAGAGACTGTGAAACATAGGTGGAACAGCAAAGCACACAAAAGCTTCAATGAAAGACATGCATGCTGATGCCATTACTACTGCATTTTCAGTAGGGTGAATGAGTTAAGGATTGAGCAGTAAGGTATAGAAATAGGAGAACGTAGACTCATTCATTCTTCTACTGAAGTAACATATATGCTATCATTTGTAGTTCCTATAACCTTCACTTAGTAGTGCAAATCATTTCTTGTGCTTTATTTTCATTCTTCTAATTAGCACCACCCAAGAATTCCCCTGGAATTCATAATCTCTTACCTATTGCCCCACCTAAGTTATTAAGTTGTTCTCAATAACCCAGAATTTAAATTATTCCTTTTTTTTTTATTAAATTAAACTCTGCAGACCGAAACAGCAAAGATATGAGGGTTGTGAGGAGAACAGAACTGGAGATAAGGGGAAAAAAGCCTGCAAGGACTGCTCTGATCAGCTCTAAAGCTCTTCTGTAATTCCTGCTCCCCTAGAGTCCTCGCACACCTTTTACCAGAGTGTGGGAAGAGGTTTGAATGGTTTTGGCTACCATAGTGCAGCAAAAAACACTGTGTCACCAGTGCAACCAAATTCACCAACCTACCCCCAAAGTTGAACAGATGTTCAGCTCTACCATGGACAGATATGCCAGAGACCACAGGGGTACCCCCCAACTTCCAAACTGAACTGTCCTGCAGATCCAAGGGCTTTTATTATCTTCCAATGGCACAGTATTTTTGAACATCTAAATTCAAACAAAAAAAAGATTGTCTGCCTCATTTTTTTTCCCCTACAAATAATGTTTTCTTTTAGTTCTTGTTGCTGCTTTGCCTTTATGAAACATTTCATTGTCGGTTTTTCCTTTGATTCATATATATAGTGATGTATAAGCCTGGCTGTTGTTCTTTGCTATTTGTCATTCAATGAAGACTAAATAAAATGGTGCCAAACTATTAAAACAACTTAAATTTACAAGGCGAGGCACCCCTCTAAATGATGAATAGCTGAGATTCTGATTCATTACTTTTCTTTGCCCATATAAAATGATGACTTCATGAATAAATGAGTGGAGTTTCTTTAAAGCTGAAATGCTGCCAGTATACTATAATCATAGAATCCAGGGAGTTTTCTGTAGCACAGGGGTTTGTATCACCAAAGCATATGGTTGTTCTTTCTAAAACTGTAAAGTCTATAAAAGCCCAAGATAGAAATAATCAAAAAACACTGCAGATACAAGTGTCAGGAGTCACCTCTCCATTTACAAAAAATCAGATTATAGATGTTTTGGTAGGTCTTAAAAGAAAAACCCGAGAGCTGTGCTGTACTTCACTGATGTTATAGGTTAACTCTGTATGGAAATTAGAACAGGTCTGGAGGAAGCTAAAATGAATAAGTAACTCTATTAGTTTTTGTTTTATTTAATATTAACTTTTTATCTTCCTTTTGTTTCTGGTAAGGATGAATGTTCCTGCAGTCACAAAAGACCTACTTGTATGTAATTCAGATTTGAGCACCTCCATGAGGAGGGAAGAAACCATGAGCTCCAAAATTCAAGCCTCATTAGTGTCATGTGTAATCCTTACTCAGGACATAACAGGCTCATGGCCTTGTAGCATTCAGTGTAGTTATCTATGGAGACGGATGTCAGAAAGTAGAATGAGGAAAAATTGTACAGAGTATAAATGAGATTTTTATTTCCCTTTAATTGCATAACTTTGTAAGTATTCCTTCTGTAAAAAGGCAGTAAGCATTGCCAAGTGACCTAGAGTGATCTATACATTATGTTATCCCTAACATCAGGCATAAATGGGTAAGAAAAAAAAAATACGTACTGTGTAATCTCATTAGTGTTGCTATGAAGCTGACAAATTAATTCCTTTAACACTTTATTCAACTGTGAAATACAACTGTAGGGAATATGCTTAAACTGAAATAAAGCATATATTGGAAGAGGTTTCTGTTTGCAGCATTGTCTCTTGACTAATGAGTCTAAGAAGAGTCTAGAAAAGAGGAAAGGAAAGCTACTGCTCCAGCTATTATCTTCTCCGCAGAGTTGACATGCACAGCCTCATTATTGCATTATGTTTTATTCAACAAAATCACTTTAATGTTGCAGCTTAAATTGAATTCACTAAAGATCTTCATCTCTTGCTTAATGTGTCTCAAGCGTCTGCTTGCTGTTTGCATTTTCTTCAGAATTATGGCAGGGAATCTTTGGAAACAGCAAAATTATATGCAATTCACAAAACAATGTGGCTGTAATGGGGTAATCGGCCTTCAGCGTAATTAAAGGAACATTCCCTCATCAAAGTAATTCTGCAAGAGACCTAGAGGCTGTATTGTACAAATCATCCACTTAGTAAAATTCTTTATCTGATTTACATTTGAAACCTAGTTATGTAAATACGTTTGCTCAGTGGATCACAAGAAATGTAATGACTTAAAAAAAATCAGTGATTAGACAAACCTGCTTCTTCTCCATAAATCATGGTGTGTAATTCCCTTTTATTCACCTAGAAATATTTCAATTAATCTGTTATATAAGGTCTTCTGGAAGAGAGGAATTCCTTTGACACATACACATAGCCATGCATGACATCCGCTCTGGACATGACAATTCTACTTCTCTAAAGTAAAAACGTCCCAGAACACAGGAAAAGGCAAATGCCTTTTCCTTATCGAATGATTTGTATCAGATCAGAGGAATTACATTTGCCATTTTGATCTGAAAGCTTGATTCCCAGTTTAAACGGAAACAAATGGCAGTGAAAGGTGACACGTCAGTGAGAATTAGTACTGCACTGTGGAAAAGGCTCATTTTAACAAGGTTCAAGATCACTTGTAGCAGATGGTAAAGTCCTATCTCTTAGACTACCTTTACCCTTGAGTACCAATGCTGGTATAAGTCTCTAAAATCAGGACATAAGATTTGCAAGTCGTATTTGTGTTTTGCTACTGTTCTGTAGCTACGAATGCTTCAGTTCACATAACCTTTTGTCAAAATACATTTTTTGTTTCTTTCATTGTTCATAGTATCTGTATAAACACAGTACTCCTATAGTGCTTTTTTAATAGCAGGGATAGTCCACGAAGCCATGTTAATCTTTTTCTCAAACACCATTTCAGTACATGAACTAATGTATTTTAGACAAAATGGTGTGTGAGGATGAGCAATGGAGCTATTTGAATGTCTCCTTCAGGCAAGCTGTTTAATTTATGCTAACAAGTAGTCCGTACCTAACTACTCCTGGACACACCATGTTTCAGTCAGAGTATCTCATGGCTAACAAACTCTGGGACTGGAATTTAGGAATTTGCAGCCATTTAAGTCAGCTCTTCAGCTACTTGTTTCGGCTGCCTTGAGACAGAGTCTGAACAAATAATTGATCTCTTCCTTAGACACTAGCTGTAAGGTGAGTTTGGGTCCAGGCTCAAACTGGGACCTTGTGTCTTAAGCACTGGGAAATCTAATTTCCTTTAAATGTGCCATTGCAGCCTCTGCTGCATTACTGTGCTCAACCCCTCACGTCCCTTCCCTAGGCCAGGCTTCCCTTGCTGTTCCCTGACACCATCTTTGAGCTGTCTCAGTCTTTAATAGTCCCAACCCTAAGGGTGTTTACCTGGGAAACGGTGGAGGGAATGGCAGCATTTCTGTGTTGCATCTGATGAGTTCATATTCAGTCAGAAAGGATCTGACGCATGGGAGTATTTTAAGAAGAGAGGATTTTAGTTTCAGTGGAGATAGAAGAGGTTACAAGTTGATTGTTAAAAACTTTTTAAACTACTGTTTTATAGTGATCAAGCGCTTCACTGTGTTGCTTTATTTTGATGCTACTGGGAAAAAAGTGTGTCTTTTCCCCTTTGGTTTACCTTGAGAGAATTTCTAAGCTTCTCTGGTATTTGTACATTCCCTTTTCCACTCCAGGGTATATACACTTTATGGTAGTAAGTCTGTAAAACTGAGGTAAAATATCATTATCTACACATTTTACTAGATTTGCATTATCTGAGCTTTGATGTCAAGGGAAAAACATGGAATAATAAAAAGTAAGCACCAGAACTTATGATAAAATATATGTTAAGCATTAAACTCTCAAACTTGTGGAAGACTACAGCCCCATAATTTCCATCAGCGTTAATTTCAGTCACATAACCGTCCCCTAGGCACTATAATTTAGCAGCACATAAAGAACAAAAGCAGAATTCTCTTTTCTCTTTTCCCCCCCACCTTCCTATTCTCTACAAAGTCGTCAGAGAATGAGTGTTTTCAAAGAAAACCCCCAAAGAGTATGAGGGTTCTCTGGCAGTGCTAGAGGGTGGAAAGGAAGCAAGAAAGAAGCAATCAAAGAAATGACAGTGACTCAACCAGATATTAAATTTTGACTTTGGGAACAGGCTAAGAATTCTTACATTTAAATAAGTATAAAATATTAAAATTAGCTTCAGGAGACAGGTCTCTTCCTCTTGTCCTGACTGTGAACTTCTGTCACTCTGTGTCTCTATCCCCATTTATGTGAGGGGGATAAATATTTGTAAAAGCTCTGACAAGTGCAATGTTTTAGAACTCTCATACAATACGAATTGCCACTGAGCAATGTAACAGTATTTACCTGTTTTGCTGTATGAAGTCTTCAGTTCAGCACACGCTTCGTCACAAGCTTTCTCCACCCACCAGCAAAACAGCTTCACGACGGCCACTGCTCCTGTGCCACGGCCAACTCCCGCTCCTGGCAGCATGCGGGACCTGCTGCTGACGGCGACGGCGACCCCGGTCCCTCCGCAACCCCCCGACCCCCCTCAGCCCCGGTACCGCCGGGCGTCGCGCTCCTCAGGGCGGCGGCAGCGCCTCCCCTCGCCTTCCCGCCTTTGGAGCTGCGCGCGCCGCCGCCGGCGCCGCCCCTCTCTCGCCGCACAGCTCTCGCGAGACCCGCCGCGCGCCCCCTCAGGCAGGCGGCCCGGGGCCCCTCACACAGGTGGCGGATGGCTGAGGCGGTGGGCGGTGTTCGCGGCGGGGTCGGTGTGCGAGGGGGAGGCTCTGGTGTTGGGAGGTGAGGCGGGGAAGAAGCAGAGTTCCGAGCTTTCTGAGGGGTGAAAAGTTACTGAGCATTTAGTCGTACCTAAGAGGGAAGCCTAGTACAGCGCAGCACAGAAATTGTGTTTCTAACCTGTGGAAATGTACTTTTAATTCACCCTGCAAACAGCAGTCAAACCCTGGACATTTTAAAAAAAAATGCAGTTGAATTTTTCATTCCAACTTTAATATCTAAGTTGTAATTGACTACCAAAACTAATTTGTGAAAAGGAAAACTTCTGTGTGAAAAGAAAAAAAACTGTTTCAGCGGAGTGGACAGTGTTCTGCGTGAAAAAGAAAAATTCTGTGGGAAGAGAAAAAAAGCATTTCAGCAGAGCAGACAAACGTTGGTTGCATTTGTTGCTGCGCTTGGATGCTGCAGTGTTGTCTGTGACAGAAAAACGGGCCCAAAAAATGCGGTGTCTTCAGAGCAGGGTTTTGAAAAGCAAAAATACGCACAGCCAAACCCTGAAGGGCAAGAGAGGGAATACAAAATATCTGCAAATTAGCTGGTCACTATTCTAGGTATTGAATGAGTGAGGAGTCTTTAAAGAAAATCTATGAGAAGGCATCGTCATGAATGGCTGTGTCATCAGCCGTGGCCACGGGGACTTGAGTATAATGTGCTTACTTTTCTAGGTCAAATACTAAACAGAAAACGAATGTGAAAGCTTCTTTCTTTTTAAATTTTGAAACGTTTCAGTATCTCAGAAGCTTTCTCGCTTCTTATTGAGCTACTTATCAAGCTTGGTCGCAGTTTCAGTCCCCCTGAAATCTAAATACTTTGACAATGCTGCTATTTGTCAGTGTTTCCTAGCTTTGAGATATGTAAAAACATCTTGTATAGCCACAAGAAATGGCTCTCTAAAAAAAAACCAAAAGTTCTGAAGTTAGGTACAAGGAACATGGGCTGTATTTTATTGACTGAGAAAAACGAGATATTGTACATTATCCCTTCAAATTCCTTGCAGCCCCTGCAGGATGCGTGAGGGATAGCTGTACAAATGTGAAAGATAGTATAAACTGTTAAATTTTTATTTGTTACTGTGTAGTTAAAAAGAGTGTGATTGGGAAGATTTCCTGGTATCCAAGTCCTAGGACTGTGCTCCGGATCAAGTTAGATGTTCTGAAAGGAGCAGGACGCTGTGCCCCTGAGACCTGTGTGTGTGCTGTCACCCTGGGGTGACAGTTCCTTTCCAAAGTGTGGAGCTTTCCCTAGGCAGCCAGGCAAGGAGGGAGGAAGGACAGAGGTGCAGGATCTGGCATGGGGAGATGCTAGAGAGGCAGGCAAACTCCTTTGACTGCAAAAAAGGTCCATGACTGAGCTTCGGAAGCAATGGGAAGATTTTTCCTATCTGGGAAATATCTTACGGACTTAGCAGTTCGAAAAGTCTGAAAGCCATGGGAGCAGAAAGAACGACTGAAGTAAAGGATATGTCTTTGCAAGAGAAAAGTAGGCATCAGAGAAAATTATTTTCAAAACCTCATTTATGTGTTTCAAACCTTAGTGCTGAGTAAAGAGAGAACTCATAGTACGGAGCTCGCATGCTTCTAGTTTCATAGTTTATTTTATTAAACCTGTTTATTTTAATAAACCATTAGCAACTGGTGGCCTTTGGTGTGCTCCCTGCAAAACATGAGGCAGATGCAACCAACAGTGTTAGCAATTGTTAATGTTAACATTATTGTGTTCTAAACTGTTTTTTAAACTTATACTATCTGTGAAAAATTACAAATGGAACTCTTTAATTATAATTTCTTTTAAACAGACCAAGCTTAATGGGGTGATTCTACTGTCACACTCTCCGATCAGTAACCAGTGAGATCAATAAGCCTACCTGTGCCAGGATTACCAAGATGGGTGAAATCCGGATTACACCACAGATGTTCCTGAGAGAAAAATACAAAATCCTATCATGCACTTTTTAACTACAGTTCAGGTTAGTCATGGGTTTATTTGTTTTGGGATCAGCGTTTTTCAGGATCTCATCCTAATTCCAAATTATTTCTTTAATGAATCCAATGTATTCTAATTTTTAGTGCAGTGATCATGCGACAAGTAGGTAAATTAACAATTTGATCTATAGAGTTGACCCACATCACATGTATTGATCTGACTGGAACTGCCTGTTTACCACAGTTCCTCTGGTACAGTCCTATTGAAAATACTTTTCTTAAAGCTCATGCTATGAAGAAAATAAAACAAATCTCTTCTCTTTAACCTGATTTTTGTAGTGTATCTCCCTGCTTCAAGTCTCTAGCCTTTGCAATTCTCTTGTTGTGCCTTCTCAGACCCATGTATTCTTCAGTAATGTGATGTGTGGTATTCTTCACGCAACATGAAACAATGTGTATTGCTGGATCTATTCATCCATTAATTGAATATATTTAGCATTCTTTCATTGGGTTAGTGAGATCTGGCCACCTGTGTCCTCAGAGGCGTAACTTGACAACACAGGAAAAAACAGAGCGATGCTCTTTTGAGAGGATTTTTCCCTCTTGTCCAAATTATGTGTGAATTTATTTGGGGTAACTTTAATAACTAAAGTCTTCCTTCCAGCGAGGGTAAAAAGAAACAACAAATAACTATTAAAAGAACTATTTTTTGTATTAATTCTTCATGTCCATTCACTGAGATGAAAAAAAATATACATAGCTTAAGGATGTCACAGTATAATAGCTGCTGGTTTTCTATATTGGTTTATATTCTGTAATCCAGCTTGAATTTCTAGAAGTACATTTACCTCAGAGCAATGAACTATTTTTTTTAAATTCAGAGTTTAAATGCTTTTGTCTTTGTATCTACAAATACATGTGCCACAACATTTAAAAAAAAAAAAAAAACCCAAACCAACAAACACAAATAGAACACATTGTGAAGTGTGTTCATGAAAAAGGATTTCATTCTTACAGAGAGAAACTGCAGGAACTCAAGCTATTAAACCATTTTGGCAGACAAATCAGTCTGTCACTTTCTCCTTGTCCTTACCATGTAAGATCAATTCAAAGAAACAAACAAACAAAGGAATTTCTCATGTTTATTTCCTTTTCTTTGATGTGAAATATGTTGTCTGTTACCTTAAAAATGTTTCCTGAATGTACTAGACAAACATATAATTCAAAGGTGAACAAACGTTAGTGAGGTGACAGTGGGGCAAATAGCACCATGTTATAGCATCTGTTTTCTTTTGGATTGACTGGTAGTGCTAGTGGCATAAGCAAAAGGAGTTAAAATCATACTATTCCAACCCCTGATTTTGCTTCCCTCTCTTGTCTCAAGATTGCAAGAGATCATGGCAGAGAAGTAGCCAAGTCTGCTTCCGCAGTAACAAAATGTCTGTGTTCTGTGGGGAAGGTATTACACGGGAGGAGGTGTCTTGCAAGTACATAAAAGAGAACTGGAAAAGGCCCTCTGAAGAGGGATAATGTTTCTTTGAAGGAGTAGCAAAGCTGAGGAGAAAGAACATCTGTTGGGAATTAGTCACAGTACTGCTGGTTTGTAGAGGAATTAAGCCAGACTTGGCTTGAGATACTGTCAGTAGTCAAGAACAGATTGAAAGGGCTATGTTCTCCATATAATTCATTATCCTGTGTACAGTTAAAAAGAAAAAACAAACAAGAAACCTGCCCCCCCAAACCCCTCCCCACTCCCCCAGAAAAACCTTCAAATGCCAAGCAGAGCTGAAGTTTGAAATGAAATATATTAATGAGATCTACAAAACCTTCTATGAAGAATACTGGTGGGTCATTTCTGAGCTATAAATAGGACATATTTCAGAGTTGCCTTTATACTTGTTACAATCTAAACATTTGTTTACAGTGAAGAATGGTCTGGGCAACCTGGAAATCTAACAGCTCTGTAAACTGAGCAGGCTGGGTTGGCAAGGATGCAGGCCAGAAGTACTAGCTAGCTCTGCCATCAGCAGCTCTTCTAGCTTCCACTGAAAACTTTGATGAGTTTTTGCAGAATACATAGATTCCACTGATTTGGTACTTTCTTATGAGGAAATACACTGTTGGAGGTGATGTGTGAACAGTCCTAGCCTTTGCTTTTATACCTTTACGGTCTTACTCAGGTGTTGCCTGTCTTCAAATTGGATTATATACTGCAGAGGACATTTGTATTTGAATTACAAACATTCCTGAGGGTTAGTTGGGCATGAGAGACCTAATGGGGTAGGTGGCATATGCAAGCCTAACATGCCTACCGAACTTGCAATTTAATTGTGTATTTTGAACTGGCTTACATTAGCATAATACAAATAACATGTTCAATCCCCACATCTGCTAGCTCCAGATTGATATACATAATAATTATTTTCTTTAGCTTAAAAAAATATACATAAACCAAGCAAGTTGCAAAAATATCCTAATAGGATGAAGGCATTCTGCTGCTGGCAAGGTCTCCTAACTGGTTGTATTGTATTTGGATGTCAAATGCAGTGAAAAATAGAAAAGTCTTAAACTTTCATGTCTTTAAGACCTAAAAAGCAGCTCATCAGTCACTCTTACAACTCCTTATTTCTGCAGTGTGCTTCATGTGAAGAAATCCCATAAAGTACACTAGAGCAACTTAGGACTGACAAGTTTCATGTGAAATAGAGACTAGTGAGTGCCCTTAGGTAGCTGGGCCCTAAAAACAAAATGAGGTACCACATTCAGCAATGGTCTGTGAAACTCCTGAAGAGGGGAGGAATACATGATGATATTTGCTTTGAGGTGGGTGTAGGAAGGAAGAGGAATGAGAAATGAATGGCTGCACTTACAAGTCTACTACGCAACTCTACAGAGAGCCTACTAGAAGAAGAAAGGCTTCAGGGCAGATTTTCTTACCTCTGTTGGGTGTCCTGGCTGTACAAAGTGTTACTTTGGTTCATAAAGTCCCTGCCATACCCATGTAGCATTCTGTAGGAAATCTAGGAATAGGATGGCACTGAGCTGGATGCAGGCTTACAAATTGGCAAAGGTTTTTTTTCCTTTTTTGTTTTTTGTTGTGTGTTTTTTTTATAGTTATCTGTTTACTTTGTGTAGCCTTGCCAAGCCTTGTACTGATATATCAAGTCTTGAGATATCCAGCAATGATCTGTTTCTAAATACTCAGCATTAATAAAAAGTTTCCTGTGGTTTTTTTTTTTTAATTGTTTTTGGGGGGGGGGGGCTTGGTTGGGGTTTTTTTGTCTCCAAAACCCACGGCAGGCTCCTAAAATGTAATAGATAACTTGCTTCTAGTTGAACTAGTTTTCTTTCTTCTACACACACCTGGAACAGGGAACGTAGAATGCTTGGTATGAGCTAATTTAGTATGTAGAAATTGCCACCTCTTTTAAATTAACTATCGATTTGGGGAATTTGTGTACTGAGTTTAATCAAGTGTGATGAGAATAGATAACTTTACTCAGTCTGTTTGCATTTAAGGTATATAAATCTGATGGAGGACATCTATATTTTAGGAGTGGAACTTCCTGCTAGAAGCAATCAATATCTTCCCTGGAGCTAGGAATTCAAACTGCAACTCCATTTTACTGGAGTCTCTCAGTTATAAAGTTTTATGTGGCAACAAAGATTTTGATCTTAAAAAAAATCAGTTTAGCATTACCATCACTGTATATGACTGGACATGTTCTGGAAATGATGCAGACACTACTTTTCATTGAGAAATGAAAGATGATACTGCCAGTGTTAGCTGAAGCCTGTAGTTCAGCTGTTTACTGGGGGGAAAGTACAGCTGCCTTCAAAGGTGAGAGTTTCTTTGCCTACAGACTATGAACCAGAGTGAGGAAAATATTCTGCCAAAGAAGTAGTTTCCTATGGAAATATTGGAAGAAAAATCTTTTCTTACTTTCATTTGAAAATCTCATCAATTATTTCAAATTAATTATTCTAAAATATTTGAAACAACCCAATAAGAGACTTCATAGGTCTATTTAAAAATGATGCCACAAAAATATTTTAAGGTCTCATTGCTTTTCTCCATAGTCTCACTTTAAGTACTTTGTATTAATATAATATATTATAGTATTAATAGTATAGTAGTATAGTATAGTATTAATAAAATGTCTCTTTGCTCTGGTGATACCAGTTATTCCATGGCCTCATAGGTTATGCTATTAAAGTTTCTGATATTCTGAATTTTAATCCTATTAGCTTAGTCCCTGAAGAGTCATCTCCCTCCTTGGTGTTCATCCTCCATGTATTTCAAGAAGGTTATTGTTCCCCTCTGTGATTACTTAGTCAAGGTATTACACATTAAGTCTTTAATTGTTTCTTCTGAAGAAATCCCTTTAGCCCAATTTGTGGCTTAAGTATTTGTGCTTATTGACCAAAGCCCATCTTCAGTACAAATGGATTCTGTTACTGCTAGGTAAACAAGCTTTAAATCAACAGGCTAGCTTTCAAGTGCTTATGCTAAGCTTTTTCTTAGCCTTAATGTTGGCTAGGTTCAGCAGCTACCTGATGGTTTTTCACAATTTTTTGCTTGTTTTTCCATGGTAAAAATCTCAGCTGCTGGTGTTGTGCTCTCTGAGTGGTACCACTAACTGCTTTTTTGTTATTCTTACACTGTGAAAAGATGAGCCCCTGGAAAAGGACTGCAAGACAATGATTTAATGCCACTAGCTAAAAGAAAGGTATGCTAATTCTTTTCATACTGAAAGTATATGGACTTTTGGATAGTCATTTTCCAGTATAGTTCTCTTCCTTTTTTCCACCAAAAAAAATAAGTATCAAATTTAGTTGACAGTCTGGCCCTCAGCTACTCCTCAAAGTAATTATCAAGTCCATGATATACAGCTGAGGTTAGTTGTTAAGGAGTAATTTCTGCTTCAGATTTTGAAGCACAAAATGCATTTTGCACTGCCTAGTACAGCTGTCAGGACTAACTAGCCTGACTTGGGCTGTTGCACTGGTAAGGTGCCTTTAGACTAACAGCATCTGATGTGTCTGGTATCAAACTACGACTATTAAAGTCTCTACTAGCTTAATCCTGCAGAACAGGTGCAAGGGAGAAATTCTCCCTTATGCAAGGGAGAAACAGGCAAGTTTTAAAGTAGTGTGTAGAGGGGCTAGGAATGTCACAGTTGTTCAGGGTCCATTGGTAGCTCATCCTTTAGATAAAGAGCCATAACTTAACATACGGTTGTCACAAATGGCTGTAGAACATGTGTGGGGCAACATTTTACATGAATGAGAATTAGGCAAATATGTCTTGAAAGCTGAGGGGTCATTTCTTTGTCTTATTCAATCTGTCAGAAATAGATCTGTTTCCAGAGCTGGTCTATGCAGAGCATGCAGCTGTGAATCTGCTTTTATGAGAGAAACAAGAATGAAGGATCTCAACTCTCATCTGAAAAACGCTTTTTCTTTACATTAATACAATAGAATTTTTATAACATATAAAACCAAATAGAAATAGATTGCTGGGGCTGAAAAGAAGCAGCAGCTTAAGCGATAGTTGAGAATTATCAGTGTGAACTACAATGGCAATTGTTTGTGCTGTGTTACACAGATACTATTTGAAATGGTTTAAACCTCTTACTGGTCAGGGTGCCTCATGGCTCGGGACAGATTTGCGACAAGAGAAGGAACACCCAGTTGTATTACAAAACTTTGGGCTTTAGAAATCTCTTTTCATGACAGGGTGATATGATAACTCTCCACCCAGACAGAGCTCCTCCACCCAGATGGAGCTGCTGAAGGGAGAGGCTGCAGTGCAGACCTCAGACTGCAGGAAGTGGCTAGGCCAGTGCCAGCAGTAGATGCCCAGAGCCTGGAGAAGGATGTTCCAGATCCTCCTGGAAACTCTGCTGAGGCACATGGAAAATAAGGAGGTGGTCAATGACAACCAACATGGCTTCACTAAAGGCAAAGTGTGTCTGACAAGTTTGGTGGCCTACAACGGGGTTACAGCGTTGATGGATAAGGGAAGAGCAACTGACATCATCTACGTGGACTTGTGCAAAGCATTTGACACTGTCCTGTACAACATCCTTCTCTCTAAATTGGAGAGACATGGATTTGACAGATGAACCACTCGGTGGATAAGGAATTGTCCGGATGGTCACACTCAAAGAGTTGTGGTCAACGGCCTGATGTCCTAATGGTGACCAGTGACGAGTGGCATTCCTCAGGGGTTGGTACAGGGACCGGTGCTGTTTAACATCTTTGTTCGTGACATGGACAGTGGGACTGAGAGCACCCTCAGCAAGTTTGCCGACAACACCAAGCTGTGTGGAGTTGTCGACATGCTTGAGGGAAGGGGGATCATCCAGAGGGACCTGGATAGGCTTGAGAGGTGGGCCTGTGCAAACCTCAAGAAGTTCAACAAGGCCAAGTGCAAGGTCTTGCATGTGGATCGGGGCAATCCCAAGCACAAATACATGCTGGGCGGAGAATGGATTGAGAGCAGCCCTGAGGAGAAGGACTTGGGAGTGTTGGTTGATGAGAAGCTCAACATGATCCAGCAATGTGTGCTTGCAGCCAAGAAAGCCAGCCATGTACTGGGCTGCATCAAAAGCGGCGTGGCCAGCAGGGCGAGGGAGAGGATTCTGCCCTGCTAACTCCACTCTGGTGAGACCCCACCTGGAGTACTGTGTCCAGCTCTGGGGGCCCCAACATTAGAAGGACATGGACCTGTTGGAGTGAGTCCAGAGGAGGCCACGAAGATGGTCAGAGGGCTGGAGCACCTCTCCTATGAAGACAGGCTGAGAGAGTTGGGGTTGTTTAGCCTGGAGAAGAGAAGGCTCTGGGGAGACCTTATAGCAGCCAGCCTTCCAGTACTTAAAGGGGGCCTACAGAAGAGATGGGGAGAGACTCTTTATCGAGGAGTGTAGCAATAGGACGAGGGGTAATGGTTTTAAACTGGAAGAGGGGAGATTTAGATTAGATATTAGGAAGAAATTCTTTACTGTGACAGTGGTGAGGCACTGGCGCAGGTTGCCCAGAGAAGCTGTGAGTGCCCCATCCCTGGAGGTGTTCAAGGCCAGATTGGATGTGGCTTTGAGCAACCTGGTCTAGTGGAAGGTGTCCCTGCCCAAGGCGGGGACTTGGAACTAGATGATCTTCAAGGTTCCTTCCAACCCAAACCATTCTATGATTCTATGATATACTGCTTGAAATAGCTCTTCTTCAAGTGAGAGATGGGATTAGGTGACGCCAAAGGCTCCTTTTCAAGAACCTTTTCATGTTTTTTTATCAAAATGTCTTAAACTGATAACGTTCAAGACTGTGATAGTTTAGCATATGTATAATAAAAAAAAATAAAGGTAGGGGAAAAGTAGCAGACCTACCAAAACATTTGCTAGGGAGATATAATTTAGTATTTATTTAATATAACCTTACACAGCACTTCGTTGCCTATGTAGAATATTGTTTTGTGAGACCTAGATTCTGTTCTTTGCTTTGGTATTTGTCTGAAGTGACTACCAGGTCGGCCCCTTAACTTATGCCTCAGTTTCTCTATGTGAGAATAATTGCAGATGGGTTTCAAAAGTCCATGTGTTTCTATTGACAGACAAAAAACAGGCATTGGAAAAGTTAGAAGCAAAGAAACTACGTAAGAACATAAGAAAATCATAGATAAAATACAAGCAGAAATTCACAAAATTTTTCCAGAGGTGAATGCTTTGTAGTATAATTTGTTGAACTGTATTTGTGTACAACTGTGATCTTAAGAGATGGATTTTTATGAAGTGAATCACCAGCATACGATGTTGAAATCTTTTCATCTGGTCTTGGCAGATCTGCTGGGCCGTATCCTCAACAGCACTGAAGGGAGAGTGAAGTTATAGTGGGTATAGACATCTATAGTCTCTCAGAACACATGATCTTTGAGGAAAATCATGCAAGGAGGTGCTGTATAGTGAGAGCAAGTATGGTGAGATCTGTCTCTTTAAGAACATAAACATTATAGTTGTATTAAATACTTTACTGAAAAAAAACCATTTAATTGTAAAAGCTGCAATGTGGATCATTTGTTCTTCATTAAAAGATTTTGAGCTTTCAGCCTGATACCTAAACTTAATGGTGGTGCAGAAATGATCAATCAAAACATAATAGCTAATGCTGTGCATGTGTTATTCTAGCTGCTGTAGAAGCCAGCTTTATTATTAAATTTAATGGCTTCTCTCCAGGACTCAAATTCTATGGCATTTAATTACTTCCTTGTGTGGTTTGCACCGCAAAGGTTGCTGTTTAAACACGGTTGATAAATAAAGGGAAGACCTTTAAAACTGTGAGATGCAGAGGCTATATCTCAATTTTGAACAGATCATTCAGGTCTGATTAAAATGCAATAAATAAAACCACGCTTATTGTAGAGCATGCTGGCACATGCCAGCAAACCATCCTTCTGTGTTGTGAAACCTGGACACTGGTGTCAGTGCTCAGAGCACACCTGGGGCTCCCTGGGGCCAGGGAGGATTTGGGGGAGACGTTTTCGGACAGTTGGGGGGCATTCATCACTACTCTGGTAGGTGTGCTCATCCACCCAGTTGTTTCTGAGTACACAAGTGTCATGGCTTTGGACCCTCACCTGAGTTTGTTAGTTTAAAGTATGATTTAGCATAATTTAGCAAGTGGCTGCCGCTCCCTGGTGGCTGCTTGTAACGATTTGCCGGTGGGATGCGGGAACTCCTCACACCCCCTGTTACCCTATGTGCCTCAGACTCTGCACAGCAACAGCACGCGGCAGCTGCTGCTTGCAGAGTTCGCTTCCCACCGTTTGAAGAACCAATGTAAGTGATAAAAATCACATGTCCAATGAGTTTCTGTCAGTCATAAGGGTAGTTAGCCATTCTGTGTTTTAATATAACCACTTTATTTGAATTGTAGTGTATTCTTGCTCTTCTGCCCTAGGGGACAGCTTTCTTGCAGTTAGATGTCCCTAGGGTAAAATCAGGATAGTCCCAGTGACTTAATCTGAACTACATAAAGACTGGCATAATCTCACCCTTTAATGCTTATCATTTCTTGGTCCCTTATCTCCCATGACAGATTTCTTTACCTTCTTGTAGGACCCATACACTGCCCAGTAGTTTATCTGACTCCTTGTCATTGATGTGTAGAGTAACACGTGGCTTGCTCTACTTGGTGTCTAAATGTAAATTGAATATACTTGCTTTACTGTAGCTGCTAGTTCTGCATAAGTACAGCAGGGTTTTTTTTTCCACTTCTACTTTCTAAGGAGAACAAATGAGGCACTCCTTCCCTTGGTCCTGTTTTGTACAGCATGTTAGACTGATTTATATGCACAAAGGTGAGCATAGGAGATTATAATTCTGTTTCTTAGAAAAACACATTGTGGAAGTTTAGGGCATTAACTAAATGAAGGCTGGCAATTACACAGCATCAATACTTGAATGAGAGAGAGGAAAGGAGCGTAAGATGTGAAATGTTTTTGAATTCCGGTTTTGGTTTCTTCCCCTGACCTTCGCACCTTCCACTTCAGTGTGTCTTTAAAAATATTTCTTTCACCACAGCTACATTCTGAACATAATACATCAATGAAATAAGTGATACTAAGAATGAACAATGGGCACTTAAGGGGGTTAGGAGTCTTTTACCTGAAATACTAGACTCATTTTGAGGCTGATATGAGCAGATACGCATTAATCTTTTCTGTTGCCCTTGGGCAGGTTTGAAACTACTAACCTACAGCCTGCTTTACATAATAGCAGATAGTCAGGTGTTAGTTGTGGCTCCAAAACCTATATTTTATCCCTTGGATTACAGACTGCCTGTAGTACTTTCTTGAATTTCTGCTCCCTCTAATATAAATTGCTTATATAGCACTTAGGCACCTGAGATAATGCATATATAAACAAAACTGGATAGCAGCCTTGCCTTTGCCACTTGATAACAGGAACAGGAGGCAAATAACCTAGCTATGTTTCTTAGACATGGGTTTGTTAGACGTGTAGAATGGGTTTCTATAATTGTGTCATAAAAGGCTTTGATGGACCAGGGCATACCTTTCACTCCCATGTGAAGCTGAACCCTCATCAATCATGAGGCACGCTCACAACAGGCAGACAGCTTCTTTCTGCTTCATGACTGAAGGAAATAGGATCTCTTCCTTTCAGGACTGAGGATTGGAGGAAAGTGAACTTGCTGAAAACTGGTTGGGATCACATGCTTTATTTCCACTGGAGTAAGGTTCACCTCCTGCTTGGGATCTTTGTCTTTTTTGTGGCTCAGGTAGTAACAGACACCCAGAGTTGTATTTTTTTCCTTTGGCTATGATGAGAAGATTGTTATCTTATTTTAGGGAGGAATGCTGTAGCTCAGTTATTTCTACTTCTGTTGCTTCCAGGTTGACCTAAACTTCAGACTCTTGTTTTTTGACCTGACTTCTTTACTCCTGCAGTATAGACAAAGAATATTGCTTTTGACTGCTGGAATCCATTTATTATGTACATGGATTATGGTGGTATTTATTTGCCCTAGTTATGATCAAGGTTCTGTTGCATTAAGCTTTTTAAAGCATGACACATGGCACCTCTTCTTCAGAAAGATACAAGGCAGACAAAGAAAAGGGATGTGATACACAAGCAAAGCAAGAGCTACAATGTGTGAGAGGGAAACAAAACTTCTTGAAGGAGTGTTTGAATGAGGCTATGCTGAAGGGAGAGAAGTAAGGAGGAGACGTTGAAGACAGCAGAAGTTGTAAGATGAAGATGCTAGGTGGACTGGAAGAATATCCAGATGACAGTAACCATGCCTGAATGGTGGCTGAATGTTACAGCAGTTCCTTTATTTCTTCCCACCATCTAATTTGTGCCTTTGTGTCCTCTCCTGCTCCTTTAGTAAGTAGTTTCCAGTATTATGATGATAATGTTACCTTTTGAGCTGACTATCTCTGAAATCACTGATAACATTTCTCATGACTTCACTGATCAAGATCTTACTGTGAAGTGGAATAGTACTGGAAAGAGGAACAAAAAAACCCCAACGAGTTTAGTGAGAGCCAATTGCTGCATTTTTCAAGCTGCTTGTTTTGATTTGTCAGTTACTTCCTTGCAATCCTGTGTTTTATCATTGTTCACAGATGTGCCAGTGAATTTGGGAGATACGTAAGAGTTGCAAAGTGAATTTTTGTTCAAAGACTGAGGAGAACAGGGCAAAGGGCAGCTTTATAAGTCTGAGCTCCTTCAGGCACATGCCTTGATAATATAAATAAGTTTATTTCAATGGATGACAGCTGTTGCTGCCAAAACTCTGAAGTCTGCTCCTAGCATGAAATCTAATGATGAATGAAATCAAGGCTTTGGAACTGCCAGTACCTTAGTAGGCCTCAGACGCAGATGATGGGATAGAAAACACCTTTCTGCTTTGTAAACCAGAAACATTTAAGGAGAAAAAGAGTTTGTGGAAAATGGTTTTCTTTGTGGTACTATGTAGGAAAACTTGACCTTTAAACCTGGAGAAGGTAGGAGATTTCTGTATCCTCACAGAGGTAATAGATGCTCTAAGTAATTTTCCTGTGCGCTTTTTTATTTGGCAAAAAGGAATCAGACTGAACTAGATTTTTTAAAATTTAGAAGAGTTTCATGAAGCTTGTCTCTGCTGGTTCATATTTCTGCATGTTCCCACTTAAGGTGCTTTTTCAAAACTTTACAAGGATGCTCAAGTGGAAGGAAAGAGCGAATAAAACTACCTTTCAGTATTTTCTTTCCTCTTTACTGGTTTGTACTTGCCTGATTGGGATGCGGGACAATTCATTGGAAGCTAATTTGAAACAAGTGAGGCAAGCTGTTGTGGTGGAGAAAGCCCGTGTTACTTGACTGGAAATAGTATCTATATTAAATCACAGCAAGGGAGGAGAAAAGCGTGAAGAAAGCAAAACCTAGTTGTCCTCTTGCCTGAGGCTTACTTTTGTGGTGAGACAAGCAGATATGTAATATTAACTACACCGTCTACTAGGAGCTTGAGTGGAAAGCATTTATTTATTTTATGACCAAGCATGCTGAAGGAAGAACCTAATCACTTCCTGTACTGGTTATATTATAAAAAAAGCAAGTCTATAAAACAGATGTAAAATACATCCTTGTCCTTCTTTCTCCCATCCTATCTAGCAATCTGTTTTGCCTCCAGCATGGAATAATCAGGGCCCTGAGAGCACTAATGGACGTTAATTGCACAGAGCAGCCTCAACTGGCTTCCTCCCACCTGCTGGGTGGTGTACAGGGGATTCTGAGACAGTCTCATTAATTTGTCAAGGTGATACAGAGATTCCATAAATTTTCCAATCACAAAAGCTTGCTAGTTTCCTATAATGTTTCGAGAACATTTAGCATAATATTTCGTTTTTAAGAGAGAGTATTTGAAAGTAACAAGCTTTCTGACTGTCATCTCCTATTACTCAGCATTCTTTGGCTGAGGTACTTTTTGCCTGGTTTCTATATTCCAAAAGATATTCTGGATGATTCGTCTAGGGGTGTGTATCTTTGAGGCTGCTGTTATCAAGGGCTTGCATTGCCAAGAGTGTTCAGTTTGTCAGCTGTCATTGAGGTCAGTGTGAAACCTGCTGTAGAGATGTTGTGCCAAGCAGCTTTGTAGCATGACAGTCAGCACCTGAACTTTCCCTAAGTTACATTTAGGAAAACAGGTCTGGTTTCCCTGAATTGTGTTTGGGTGGTTTTCGTGGTAACTTGATTTTCCTAGAAGCAACAGCTTACTGAAGAAAAGCGTGAACAGCTTCAAGATTTTCATTGGAATTCAAAATGCAAGCTGTACGAGTCCTAAAGTTTGTGAGCCAGCCTGAGATCTGCTGAAAACACTTTCTCTAACAGAAGCTCCTGTTCCAGATATTAAATTTAAAAAATGTTAAACTGAAAATTAACCCTTTTAAGAGGGCTAAATGTCTTGTAAAATATAAATGAATGCACTAAGTCTCTGAGCATATCAAGAGGGTTGTAAATCACTTCAACTTTTTGTTGCTTTCATGTATAATGAGATAACATACAGTACATGTTTTGAAATATGCATGCATTATATATTTTAATGCCATGAACTAGTCTTGTGCAACAGTGAAAATAATATTTTACACTAATCAGCTTGAGCAGTTGGTATGTCATCAACATACAAAGTTCTTTATCTGGTTGTGTTTAACTTACAGTCTTGACAGTCGACCTTAAACTTGAGCACCCTTCAGAATGCCTAGCACATGGCCTGTGATCCCTTCAAGGGCTAAAACAGGGTGAAAATGTTTTGAATACCTTTGGCTATCTGCACAAAAATGCTGAAACCCACCTTCAGCAAACATGTTGTTACAGCTAAAATGTGAAGGTTGCTTTGAAACTTGTATTAAACTGCTACCATTCTGGTATATCAAAGTTCAAACTCCTATGAAATTAGGAAGTCTTTATCAAACCATGAATGGCGTATTTTGTGCCCTTGCCCAGTCTTAATTGCACAACAAAAGTACAGGAGTAGCCAACGTAAATGGCTAATAAATGAGAATGCTGAGACGCTTCTCAGGTTCTCAGTGTATATTTGTGCTATCTTTGTTTTCAAATAAGTAATCCAAATACTTCAAAATACTTCTTTCATGAGGGAGATCCTACAGTTTAAGGGCATGTAAATGGAAAATTAACTTTGTGCTTCGGAATGTTTAATGTGACCATGTACACAATATTCCATCACAGCCAGGGCACTTTCAATAAGCTGACATCAAAGCACTGAAAGCTGGTGCAAATGACTAAGAAAAGCTTTCCTCCAGAGGACTTAAAACAGCATGAGAGAAAATATAAGCTGTTTATTATCTACTTAGGAGTTTTCTGTTTGTGTATGGGTTCAAATTAGTTGGGGGCAATGTTTTCAGGCTTTATGTCTGTAGCCCCATCCTGCGGATTGCGTAGGCCTTTGCTGAGGGGGAGAAACGATGCTATTGATGCATGCTGCACCAACACTTGTATGGTGCTGTGTAATCCTGCCTGTCAGTCTGTCGCACAGGAGACTGTAAATCCATGCAGTGGGTTTACAGGGTATAGTTGTGCCAAAGTGGATTCTGACCCTCTGATCTGTGTAAGTCTGGGATGACATTTGAATATGGTTTTGTGTCCCGTCAGCTATAGTATCTTGTTCACCAGTGTATAATATTTTTCTCAGCCAACTTTTATGATCCTGAGCTTTTGAAACAGTAAGTAAGTATCACCATTTTTTAAACCTTTATTCTGTAATAATTTTTTCAGTAGGAAAGATCTTTTTCAGAAAAATGTGTATATATATTTTTTTTCCCCTGTAGTGCTTGCAGTCTTTCAGTAGCGGTTTATTACTCTCTGGCCATTTAAGATTCTCTTTATAGAAAACATAGGAAAGACCTGTCATTTTGATGCTTTCTGTATGATTTTAAATGTGATAGGCTGTTTATAAAGCCTATAATACTAAGCTCTCTTTTAACAGGTTCCCTTTATAAACTTACTCCGGTTTGTAAAGGTTACACAGATGGAAAGTGATGGTAGGGAGGGTAATGCTGGTAATGGCATCTTCTACTTTATACTCAGCAGGTATGAATCCAGAGTAGCTCTCCTGATGCAACTAGATAATTTGAGATGGCTTCTTGTAAAAATTAAAATACTGTTTTCTGGCCTGTGTTTTAATATGAGCCACTTAGTGACAATGCTATTATTGTGCTCTCCGAAGAGTGCCTGTTTATTGCAGCAGTTTGAGAACTGGATGTTCAAATTCCTCAAAACATTTTAGGTATCGTTATCCATTAAATAGAAGACTGAAATGCGATCTGAAAAACTCAGGCAAGGCAGCAGGTGACACATATAGTTCCTACCAATAACTGCTCACTTGAACGGATGTTTGACAAGCTTATTCAAAGGGTGAATAGGATTGGGTGGGCTGAGACTAATGTGAAGGATGGAGATGGATCATATAATACATCTCATATGCTTAATGTAGGCCACAGAGAAAACAGCAATTGCTTTGATTAAAAATGAATCCCATTGTTCAATTAACTACGATATTCTGTCCTATAGGCCTATTAGTGACATTAAAACAAACCAGCTCATCCAGTGAAATGCTTACTTTCTCTACTCTGAATCAACATTATTAAGGCTCAAGATTATCAATAATGGGACTCTCAGGACTTGGATGTTAAACATTGTTTAATGAGAAGTCCATAGTGCTAACTGGCGGTAGGCAAGATTTTTAGTTAAGAATGATTTCAAAGTGTTACAGAAAATTATGTGGGAATAATCTACTTTCTTGTGAGGGATTTCATGTCTGCTGTCTATGTTTGGAGTTCATGGCATAGTAACGATAGTGGAGAAAGAACTCCCACCCATACAATGGTTTTGTAGCAAGAAAAGTACTGGGTCAATGAAGGGAAGAATTGTCTTTATAAATGTATTTAATAATAAATACAATTTTTTTGTTTTGACTTAAATTTATTGAATTGTATATTTGAAAGTGTCTTTGTTTCTAATCGCCTTTGACTTAAGAAAGGAACATGTATAATATATCTGCCATAGTTGTGCATGTCTTGAATAATGGTTCTGAAGGTGGGACATTGTCCTGTCATCAACTGGGCATGGTGGCAGTGGGAATGGAAATTGATGTGCTATCCTGCACATAATGCAACTTGTAGCTTTGGAGAGAAACTTGAGGGCGTAAACATTGGGCTGTTTCTGACCTTCTAGGGGCGGTTGGTAGAAACAAACCACACCACTTGATCCCAGATAGGAGAAGCAAGGCTCTCCATTGTCTGTGGGTAACCATGAATCTTTAATAGTTACTGAAGTCCTAGCATGTTTCTGATAGAGTTTCATGGGGATATTTTGATGTTTGATTGGTTCTGAAGGATTTAATAATCAGCGACATATCCTATTTTGGCTTTTTCATATGGCCGTCATAACAGATATAACTTTTGTATCCAAGTATTCTTCCAAAGCTGCCGTCCTCCCATTAGGTGCACATAGCATGCAGGAAAGATGTATCACAAAGCTGTTATTGGGAAGGAGGATTTCTGTAGTTCTGTCTTTTGCCAAATCTTACTTATTACATGTCATCTGCAATGGGCTATTTTGAAGCTGCCATATTATGGCATGAATCTAGTTCCAAAGTGCGCATGAAAGCTACAGAGGCCTTTGCAAATACTTACAGTCTGTTCCAGTACCTTTTGAAGAACTTAGTGAAGGTTTGGGATCATACGGAATATATGGAAATATACGGAAAAACTTCTTTACGGTCAGGGTGACAGAGCACTGGAACAGGCTGCCCAGGGAGGTTGTGGAGTCCCCTTCTCTGGAGATCTTCAAGTCTCGCCTGGATGCAGTCCTGAGTAATGTGCTCTAGGCAATCCCGCTTTGGCAGGGGAGTTGGACTAGATGATCTCTAGAGGTCCCTTCCAACTCTGAAAATTCCGTGATTCCGTGATACCCCTAGAAACCCAAATGTCTCAACAGTTCTAGACAAAGGTATCACTTTGGTTTATATGATGATATATGGCTTGCAATTATATTTTGAAATATAGGCAATACAGAAACCACCATGTAAATAGATTCTTTCTCTCTCTGCTCCTAGTACAGAACAGAATAAGTTTGTAGGGAAACCTGAAGCTGTAAACAATGTGCTATAAACAATGGAGTCAGTGCCTCCAATGTTTGTCAGTGAACATAAAACAATAATAAAGAATAATGAAATATTTATAAGCTTTTAGAAGTAATTACAATGATGAGATGCAGAGTTTAATTTGGAAGCAATAGCAAAATAAATGAAAAATTTATTTTCTATACTTATTGATTCATTTTCAGACTTATTAAAAAATAACTTGTCCTCCTTGTAGCAATAAGATGTGCCAAATTACCTGATTAACCTAAATTTACAATTCTGTTCTCCCATTAAAGTAATTTTACAAGTGGGTAAGTTGTTTGTTGTTCCTTTTTTTTTATCAGAGCATGTATGAAAAGAGAGCTGAGCTTTTACTGCTGATTATATTGCTCTTCATTGGCAGGACTGGCATTTTATGTTCTCTTGCAGCATGAATAGACTTACAGAGCCTGTGTTTTCACTGGGAAGAAGGCATACACTAGAGGGCTTTAAATCAGAAGATTAGTCTTACATTGGCTTGTAAACTAAGGTGAGCTAAGGGAATGCAACAAGTATGCCATTAAATTAAACATCATAGTGCTCTGATATGTCATTCTGAGGTAATTCCCATCATTTTACTCATTAAGACACTAAAATCTATGAGTATACCAAACTTCTATGTTATGGTGGTTGTGCACTGGTTGAGCTGAATTGCAAACACTTGGGTATGGTCTAACTCCACTTACACTGAACCTGCCTGCTTTCAGTGGGAGCAGAGTTAGATACAATCTCTTGGCCGATCTGTCCTTGAAAGCTGCTATGACTGTTGTTTCCCTAGAAGTCTAACAAAGGGATCATTGCCAAGTTTAAACTCTGAGTGGTTGAGTAGGATGCAAATAATGCATAGGCAGCATCCTGGCATTCTGCAGGAGATGAAGTTTGCCCCCTGAACTGAAACAACTGTCCTCGATATTTCAGTTGCTTATTTGTAAAGTGGATACCATAAAATAAAATAACCCTTCTTTACATCTGTGTGTTATGAGACTCAGTCAGCAGGGTTTTTTTCCCTTTCCACCTCTGCCCAAACGCCTATCTACTCCCTGGTTCCTTGTATCCCATGGCTCTCAGGCAGCACTTGGTGGAGGCCAGGCTTCCCAGCAGGAGACAGCACAGTTATCATGCCTCCAGCTGCCTCATGGCTCACTGTGTTTTGCTGCTGCACAACAGGTGGAAATGGAGAAGTGCAAATTTCTTTGCCGAGATCGTAGGCCACCCATGTTCCCCCCAGCTACTGCTCCCCATTTGGTTCCAAGTAAGCATTGGTGTTATGTTTTCTTTGCTGTTAGAGAAGACACCTCTGTGATGAGGTAAACAAGGGAGAGACAAAGATCAGTCAGAATTTTGGGGTGTGTTTGGTAACCCATATCCCAGGATGTGTTTGTATTTCTCACTCAGTTTGAGCACTGGTGTCTTAATACAGTGCCCTAGGATGCTCAGCGTGCCTACTATATTATTCTTAGTATACCTTACAGTCCAAGAAGAGATGTTAACTACAGTTGGGTTGACTGCTGAGAATGGTATTACACCTGTGGAAGTCTGGCTGTTCTGTTTTGTTGTTGATATTACTGCATTTTTTTAGCAATGATTCCAAGCAGATGTGTCTCGAAAGCAGGTTGTGCGAGAATTCCCAAGGGCTCAAAGCACTGTGTTACTCAGTTTGGCATACCTTCCTGGTTAATAACGTCTTAGATTTTAGTGAGTTGTGCTTATTGCTCTGTTTGGCTCATGATCACTTTTGTGAAGGGTTCTGTGAGGAACCAACGCGGGACTGAAATCTGAAAAATGCTCATGAGTTATAAATTGACTTTTGACAAAAGAAGGGAAAGGAGTGAATATGGCCAAGGCAGTAGTTGTTAAGCTAACTATCTAGTTAAGGCGGGAGGTGAAACAGTAAATCAGACTGACGTTAAGGAAGGGATGTAGCAATACAGGATAATGAAGGCAGCTAGGTATGTCTGTAGCACTGACTCTTCTCCCAGGTTGATCACTTTATCGTCTTCTGAAATTTATAATGATCTGAAAGATTTGGACCCTGTTCCTGAAGTGAGCTCCGTGCATAAAGCCTGATGCTCCAACTTAAACTTACAGTGTAGGCTAATTTACTGGGGAACTGCCTGATACCAGGGATCCTTTTAGTGCAACGTGCTGTAGAAACATAAAATATAATGGCTGACTATTCTTGCCATACAGTATTTGCATTCTAAGTGACAGGAAGCAAAGGCCTGACCAACCGTCTCTCCCTGAATACCAACAGAGAACTGATTTGTTGCCATTTCTCCTTTTCTTTGCATGAAAATTTTGACATTTCAAAAATGTTTGCTTTTAATTAGAAACAAAAATACACTGTCTCTGTAAATTTTGATTTCTTAAAAACCAGAAGCTATGCTTCAAAAACAAGAACTTGGATATTTTATTTTTTTATTTGGAAGAAACAGAGTATGCCTATGATCAAGACAGCCTGGAGATACAAATGTGCAAGGAGCCAGGCAGCTGCCTGGCAAGCACACTGTCAGGAATGTGGCTAGGCTGGTCATTGAGGCAGCCTGTGTGGCTGCCTGATTCCACTTCAAACAGAAATAAAATACTGGTAGAACTGGCAAGTTCTTGCAAAGCACTTGGATTCTATGAAATCAAAGCTTTTGGATGGAGAACTGTTCCAACCGAAATTGATGCAGTTTACTGTACAAATAAGCTATCTGACTGAACAGTATGGTAGTTAAAACAACATTTTAGTTTCAGGATTATTTCTGTCTTTTAGTATTCTAGGTAATGTTGGGGAGTGTATAGAAAGAATAAACTAAGCAGAAGTAGAAAACAGGATTAAAGGACATGGTGGGACATGTGTGATGGGAAAAGCTGGTATGAGTGGTGAATGAGTGCTAGAAAGAAGAAAGCTTCAGGCTTTTGCAGTCTGACCGCTCTTGCTGTTTAGAGCTGCACCTTCCAGTGTGCGGGAGATGATCTGAACAGTTGCAGAACTCTTTCAAGAGCTCCAAGCTACAGGGAAAAGTGGGAAAGATTGGAGAGAAGGGCTTGGGAAAGCATTGGATCACCTTGTTAATAAGCAGGGAAAGAGGGTGAAGGATTTTTGTAAGTCAACAGTTCTGCATAGGGGATGTAACTTTTGTACAAAATCACAGTTGTTGCTTGTGACTTCTGCTGCTGCTGAGGATACTGAGTAGTGTTTTAAAGCTTTCCTTTTCTCCTGAGCCATGTGTGTAGGAACTCAGGGATCTGAGAAATGGGGCATGAGCTGTATTAATCTGTGCTCCTGTGCTCATCTAGAGTGAAACTCTACCTGCAGTAGCCTCCCGGCTGTGCGTTTGCTGATAATCTCTTGTTTATTGAAGAGGATCAAAATTATCAGCCAAGCAGGTTACTTCTGTAGATGGTTAACCACAAGTGGACTTGATTGAAAAGACAAGGCAAAGCTGTGGAAATAGACTACTGCACATTACAAGGCATGTGTTTATCTAGCACCATTTAAAAAGCTTAGCAGTTTTATTTTTTCCTCTGCTGTGCCCACTTGGCTTGTGTTCATCCAGCTCCAAAAGTATTTACATCTGCAAGTTAGACTGAGGCAAATGCCCACACCTTTACAACAAGAAGTTTTATTATTAGATATTTAATGTCTCTAGTTCTGGGTGTGCAGACTTACACATCTCAGGTCTAACTATCAGAATTGTTCCCTTATGCTTCTGCAGGTCTGGTTGGGGTGTCTGGAATGACTGATCCCTGTTAAGATTCCTCCCTTCTGTGTTCATTCTTGAGTAATTAACTGAATGTTACTTGCTCAAATTAAAGCCTGCTGCATAATGTCAGTGAAATCAGTGTTGGCACACAGATTAACTTCCTCTAACTCTGTCAGATTCTTGGAAGACATACAGTGTTGAACACTGGAAATACTGGACAGTTTGATTAGATGCATTCATCCACAACTGACTGTTTGGTCACCACCTCTGAAGCTTAGTCCCTAAGCCCCTGAGTGGAACATAACTAGATATTTGCAGAGGGCTTCTTAGGGATTTACTTCACTCTGGAAGATATAAGGAACCTCACTTAAATCTACAAGCACTTAAGCAGGAGAAAACAGAACTCAGATTACCTTTTTTTTTTTTTAAACTGTACTTCATATTGCCTTCTGTATTGGAAGAATAAGGTGAAGCAGCATATTGTAGTCCATATGTGAAAACACTGGGTTACTGTTACTTTTTTTTTTTATTTTTAAAAAGTGCAGATATTACACCAATCCTTTGATTATACGTGTTCCTGTTTTTCATAAACTGGCTGAGAGAGCAAAAAGGATCTCCACACTGTCATGCTGGGTCATCTTAATCTCATTTAAATCTTATTCCCAGAGCAGTAGGACCAGAAGACATTGTGCAAAATTGATGTGACTGTGAAATATGAATTTAGAAGATACAAAAGTAATTTACAATATAAGGACACCCTTTTAAAAAAAAAGCTATAACGAAATAATTTTGAAAGAAGCTGTTTGGAATTAAAGCAATCTTTACCTTTTAATGAGTAATCTTTCTTGGCACCAGTAACAGTATATAACCAAAAAACACTACAACCCTGAAGAAAAGAGGTAAATTTGGATTTGAAGAAGGCGCAGCAAATATTTTGTACTTTAAGGAAAGGCAATTACTCTGGATCAGGTAGAACACAAGTACAAGGGCTTTGGCAACGTAAGGAGCAGAATTGTGCATACAATCAATATAGGAAAGGTTATTACTTCTTATTAGGTGCAGGGGGTGGAATATAGAAAGAAGCTTGTGAGTAGCATGCACTGGAAGCTGTCCTCGGCACAGTGCTACCCAGTGAGCAGGAGAGGGCGGCAGAGAAACAGAAGTGCTATGTGCAATTCCTGCAAAGGCTTCGAAACACCACTTAAATTTTTAAGAGCAGCGAGAGCACATCGGAGCTCTCAGAAGCCAAATCCCCTTTAAAAAGGCAGCTTCATCAGTATTTAAAGAAAGTGCATAACACTTACAAAATGTCAAATTCCTGTGGCAGCCCAGAAGACGTGGTGAAGCAGAGAGGCAGAGATGGCAAGATGAGAAGGGAGGACGTGGATGATTCGCAACCTGAGGGGAAGAGGTTGAAGCTGGGGAACGAAGGAGGAAACATTGGGAAGGACAGAGGAACAGCAGCAGCAGAAGAAGAAGAAATAATGCCTTGTTTAGGCAGAGAAGAGCCCATGCCTGAAGGAGGTGGTGAAGGCAAAAGTGTAAGTGAGGATCTTTAGCGGCTCTGAGCTGGGAAAGGGGGAAGGGCTGTGAGGTTACCTTTGAAATTATTTGTCATCCTGAAGTTGGTAATTGGGCATCAAGTAGTGTAGGACGAATGTGATCAAGTGTCCCACCTCACTGAGATTATAAGAATGTTACTCTTTAGTTTCTTATCTTGGCTACCTGGTTTTTAGTGCAGGAGTGTGTATTTTAATCTGGCTCTCGCTGTTAGCTGCTTGCAAAATGTGTATGTCAGAGAAGTGATTTTTTTGGGGGGTAAGGAGGGAAGGAATATTAACTGCTAAGGTTTGTTTTTCTGCTCCCGATATCTATTTAGAAATTGGGTAGCAATTGGTACATCGAATTGGACATTTTGGGTTGGTTATCAGTCCATCCATTCAGACTTTCAACTGCATTTATGTTGTGGAACACTATTTCACAGCTGTGGGTGAGGGTAGAGCCTCCAGGGGAAGAGGAGAGTTGGTGGTTAGAGATCTCATCTAGTGAGAGAGCAAATGTCATCTGTAGAGATTTTGCAACAAATAGCTGCTGAGCAGTTGTCTGTATAAAGATCACATCTTTATAAGAGGTTAACTTTGTCAGTGTTTTCTGACTGGTTATTTAGCTCAGCTGCTCTGCCTGTCAGCTGGTTTCTGAGGCATAGCAGAAAGCTGAGGGGGAAAGGGGGCGAACATATGGATTCCCAGCCAGCTGAAGCTTTTCCTCTCATGGTGCAATTTGGGCCAGGTACTTTTCCTGGACACATGCTGGCTGCTTCCCTCAATCAAAAGTGAAGGGGGGGGGGGTGAGAACAATGTCTTGGATGTAGATGTTTCCTTTTTAAGTCATCATACAGTGAGAGTATAGCTTCTAGAATTCACTTAACAGCTGCTGGAAATTTTACTGTAAAGGTTTTATCTAGAATTTTTCTGAAATGTCTTTTTTCTCTCCTTGGACTGATTTCCTGAATTAAGAAATTCCTCTTCAAATGAGGAGTCAAGTAGATGCTCCACATGTTGGTAGGATTTAAATTTTTAAATAATTTGAAAGGTAGTTTACTTAGTTCATTCTGGCGGAACGTCATCTCTAAATGCAACAGTTTTCCTGACCCACAAAATTATTTAAAATGTGTCTAGAGTGTCAGCTTATACAAGCAAAAATCTCTTTTATCAGTCCACGTAACTGCATATAGTTGCACTTTGGTATAAATCTATGTTTTGAGTTTCCAATGCTTATGAAGGCATGCTCTTTTTAACTCTCAGATATCAAAGTAGCACTCATGTTCTGATGTTTTGTTTTGTTTTGTTTTGTTTTTCCCAAAGATACGTAATATACGAGCAAGTTAATTGGTCAAATCGTAACTCTTGTTTTTGTATGTTTTTTTCTGAAAGTAAAGGCTTTAAATCCATTCCTCTAGATGATCAATATCCATAACTGAATACCACTATGGTTGGGTTAAAAGTCTTTTTGATAGTACATCTTACTGTAATATTTCATTAGGAAGTTATTGAAAAATAAGCCTTAATTGAATAAGTTTACTTTGTCTTTTGAGGGATCAGTTTTAAAATGTAGACTAGAATGATGCATACCTAAATCACTGGGCTCTGCCCCATTTGTGAGGCTTGGTTTACTCCCTTATTAATATTCTACAGCTACAGGAAAGTTCTGTGGTGATGGATACCTGTCCTTGTTTTTTGTCCTTTCAAGGACCTGTGTATATCTGCTCAAACACTATATTCTGACTTTTCATCAAGGGGTTGCTCAAAGTATTAACAAATCAAATGTGATAATGAGCAACTATTTCACTATTTGTCTCTCCCAAAAAACTATTCTTAAATAGTTTTTATAATAAAATAATGGTACTTATAATAATTCTTAAATTAAACTGAGTTTGATTCAAAGTTCATCAAAGCTCAGTGAAGGTATTCTTTCAACTCACTTCAATGGACTCTTGCTTGGGATGTTGCACTACATTTTGTATAAAGTTCCAGTACTTTTTTTTTCCCCTTCCCATTTAAAGCAGTGAGTCTGAGTCGGAGACATTATTAGAAACAAATTGTGGGACGTTTGAAATTCTGTTAACATAAAACTCTTTCTAAAAACAATAAAGACTTGTTCAACAATCACCGTGTCTGTCACCTTGTAGAGAGCAAGCTGCTGGAAAAGATGAACTGTGTGCCCTTAGGAAACACTAGAATGACTTCATATCTGTGCTTAGAATAATCTTTATTTTAATAGGCATAGTGGTATGGGTAATCAATGCCTGCATTGGAAGAACATTTCCTAATAGTCCATTATGTCTTCTATTTTAAAGAAGGACATTAAAAAAAAAAATAGGCTTTGACTCATTTTTGGACTAGTAATAAAAAAAATCAGCACACTAAGTGTGCTATTTCTTTATTTATTCCACTGCTATTGGCCTGATTCAACATCCATTCTTAGGTTTAGAAGGAAGAAATCTACCTAGGTCATCTGCTCTAACTCATTACTCCACTTATTATGAAATCTGGTATTATGACAGAATGCAAACACCATCTATATTTTATGTTTGTGAAATGATGTATAATACTTCTGGGCATTTACTTGGCATTGTGTATTTATAACAGTAGCTGCTGCTGTGCAGAAGTTGGTTGCAGAAGGACATTTCTGCCACTAGCTTCACTGGACAGAGCTGTTTTGTTTGCCATGGGAATGAAAGGCTGCATTTGCCAACAACTAGTTTGCAGTGGTATCTGGAATGATTCCTTCACTTAGTACTAGTAGCTAGTTAATGTAGTAACCTGGGGTAAAACTGTAATTGTTCATTTAGAAATCTATTAAAATAATTTGCTTCTTCCCTTCTCTTTTTTTTACTTTCATTTATAGTGAGAAAACTGCTCACAGCAGGTGTGAATCACATAGTCTAAGGCCATGTAATTTTTTTCCTCTGTAATGTTTCTTTTTGGCATAGCATCAGAATGAAGTATTTGATTCAAACGATATGGAATGCAATCTTTGTAGTAAGGTTCAACTTGAAAATTTCACATTTGGTACAGATGGTGCAGAATTAGCATTTGGAAGAGCTGATGAATCACCCCTTTTCATCAAAGGTTTGGGTAAAAGTATTTAACCAGGGTCTCTGTAGAATTCAATCTACATCTTGTATGCCTGGAGGATGACCATAACTGTCAGCTATGTGATGTTCTATGGTTGGTTGTCACCCTACCCATACTCCAGCACATAATGGAAATTATTAATTTAGTGTAAAATAGTATTTACTGAAGTAGAAAGCACGTGAAAAAGTAAGCATACAAGTAGTGGGGTTTTTTTTCTAGGCTGACAGACATGTTCTTCCCCTGGCTAGCTTATACAAGTTATGAGTTATCCATGAGTTATGATCATTAAGAATGTGTATCCTTGTAATCCATGTATCCTTGTACATAAAGGATAGTCTCGTTTGGTCTCTCTTTAACCAACTCTTAGTCCATATGGCCTGGTGAAGGTTGTTTAGATTTCGGTGCAAAGATATTTCTGTATTCATAATGTCTGCTTGGTTACAAACCAATTTTTTTTTCCCCTAAACATTTGTGCAAAATTTATAGAAAAAGACCAAGCTCCTGGGTTTGGTTTGACTTCTCTAGTGTTCATATAGCATCCAGCAGTCTTAACTGTGTTTTCATCTGTCATGCCACCTGTGGAGGAATGTGTAGGGGAGAGCTTGAACTTTTATCCCTTTAACTTTCAGAAAGACTTAATGCATTTGGGAATTAAAGCACTGTTTCACATTCTTACAAAAATTGCCTTTGCCTTTGTGAAGACTTGGAAAAGACAGAAGTAGTGAAAAAGTGAAGTACTTCTGCACTTGGAAAAGTGCAGAATTGCAGTGAAGAAAAATTGCAACTTTTCATTGTAAACATCAAAAGTAATGTCTTTATTGCAGTTTCAGGACTGTCATGTTGTAAAAGAAAATCTGAGAAAAGTACATGAGAACTTGTTTTTTAACACTTTTGTAGGAGCAGAAAACTGCTTTTGCTGATCGACCGTGAAGAATTGACTACACTAAACTTGTAGCATGTGGCAAATCTAGGCTTCTAAATCTCAGATGTTAATAAATAATTTAAATACAGTTTAGATGGGAAGATGTGGTGTCCTCATCTTTGCATACAGAACAAATTGAACCTTGTCATTACTTCTTTGAAAAGTGCTGGGAGATCCACTCCTTAAAAATACTTAATCTTTAAAAGCAGGTAGTAATTTGTTGGGAATTTTGGGTCAGTTGAAATATGGGGAAACTACCTTTCATGTCAGATTAAATGTTTAGCATGCTTTTCCCACATTCATCACTGCCTACATGAGACATTTGGAATGAAGATTCACTCCAGTCCCTGTGGCCTTTCCTTCTGTTCTCCACAGTGGCACTATCATGTGGTAGCTAGGTCCTGGATGCCAGGTCTAGCCAGGCTATGGTAAAGGATAAGAGAAGCCTTCCCTCTTTCCTTGTTCCCTAACATGTGTCTGCTGCTTCATGTTAAACTTTTACTGGGACAATTTGATAGAAGCACTTAGCTTCGTCTCCTTGCTGGTGTACCAGTATTCCCAAACTGTAGAAGAACACACCTTGGAAAGCTGAAGAACACACCTTGGAAAACTGATCATTTAAAGGATTATTTCTCAGGAGGAGAGGAAGGATTTTCTAGGAATTAAGATACGAGCTTGGAACTTAGAAGACCTAATGTTCAGTTCAAGATAAAATTCCCTCATGTGAGGGACAGGTCTGGATTCACGGTGTCAAATTAAAAGCTCTATAAAGACCAGGTGAGGATATAGGAACTGAACTCTGCATCTGGATTCACTGCAGAAACTTTAGTACGTGCCGTTAGCTGCATGAGCTGCTGTCATCCAAGTACTTGAGGTAACTAGCAAAGATATAAGGAGGCACTGAATATGAGAATGATGTTAATCTAGAGAAATGAAATGCACATTTATTATCTTTTATGTTTAGCTCAGGTTATATGAAAAGTAGGTTTTGGCTCAATAACTCAAGTCTTTTTCATGAAATATATGCATCAGCATAGAGTCGAGTCTGAGAAGTGGATCTGAAGTCTGGCAGATTGACCTTTCTGTGCATTGCCACACAACTTTACACTGTGTTAATGCAGTTTCTCATACAGATTTTTTGCTTTAGAAAATGTATTTGCTCCTTAGAGTTGGTTTATTAAGAAAACTTGCTTGTGTGTACATGGCTTTGTGATCTTGATCATATTTATGAATATTAGTTGGAAGGGGAATCATGTTTAGAGAGGGAGAACCTGGAATGAATCCATGCTGGATTGAGAGTCCAATTTAAGGGGCTGATTTTTGACTTTCATGATCCTAAGTAGATTGAAGCACTCTACTGTCAAGGCTGTGGTTTAGTTTTTTTCCTCCTCCTTATAATACTGTTTAAATCTATTGAGATCTGTTTGTCCTCAGAAGTTATGGAAGGGAATGGACCTCCTCTAGGAGGACACCATAGATTTGAAACATTTTGAATAGCATGACATTTGGAGTATGTTGTGTAAAGCAGTCTACATCTGCCATTCCCCTCTTGCCTATTTTTGGGTCTGTTTACCTAATTTGGGATTAAGGATTTAGTGTATTGAGTTGTTAGGCAAACTGTGATATATGCTGGAATTCATGTTCTTGTTGTTTTAATTTGGAACACAATCAAATTCTGTGATCCAGGACAGTGGCATAATTATTTGTCTTTAGAAATGGAAAGAAAGGAGATCATAATTCCTTAGAAGAAGTGACTGGTGGTGTTGATAGAAGTTGCTGGAGTTGCTTCCAAAGGAATATTTGCTAAATGCTAGAAAGGGAGCCTTTTGTAGAAAGGTGTGGATAAATGAACTTCAAAAATTGGTTTGGACTTGATTCCAAGTCCAAGAACAAGTCGTTGGAAAATGTTCTCCCTGAAACTGATTCATCCTCCTGTTAACCTTCTGCTGGTTAACGCCCGTGTTGGTAAACAGTGTCACTGTGACTTGAGCAGGAATAACTGCAGTAAGCAATTGACTAAGACAATTAAGGCAGCAACAATAGACCTTTATGGATGACCTCATTTTAACACTTTTACTGTAGTTATTAAGACAGATCACTAGATGGCAGGGGGTAAGTGTACAAAACTAAAGACTTCATATGGACTGCCTGATTGTTTTGACATGGGGGAAATTTCATTTTATTCAGTGAATGACTGCCTGTGTTTAACATGCAGTTGCAACCAAGAGTAGCATAAGCCCTTTGTATTTACCCATTGGAGTTTTAATTTCACTGACAAGGAACATTCATGGAGCATTTCTATCTCAATTTGAATAATCAATTACCTAATACTGTAATTTTTTTAGAGTAACTGGAATATTACTTTTGATTGAAATTACAACCAAAATGCATTAAAATCTTCTGAAGTGCAAGGGAAGACATTTCTGGTCTACAGACTTGAATTAGTGGAGATACAAAATTAAGATATTTATGTATTGCTCTTATATGCTACTGTCTTTCTCCTTCTGTAACTCAATATAGGTCAGTGTGCCCGAGTCGTGATGAAAATAATCCCCGAGTTGTGATGAAAAATATTTTTATTTTAAGTCTTTATGATTTAGAAATTAAGAAAGTTATTTACTTTCTGGGTGGTTTTGGGTTTTTAATGTTTGCAGTCTCAGTCATTAGCTTGGATTGAAACAATGGGGAATATGCCATAGAAGCTATGCAAAAATCGAAAAAGGAACCAGGCTGGTGTTTCACCAGCTTTCCCTTTCTTCTGGAGTACTCAATGTTCAGACTCATTTGTGAGTGCGTTGTTACTCAAGAGTTGCCTATTTTGTCCCAACAATTTAATATTAGACTAGTCTCTGATGCACTGGCACACATATAATTTCTTCCTGGAGAATGCACTTAATGTGTTCTAATGCTTTGTCCGCTGTGCAGTTCTTAAACAGCCCAAGGAGTTATACATAGTCTTGTCTACACTAGAAAGGAGCTTATCCTTTAAATTAAGAATACAGAACATTTACTTTTGATAGTTGTCTTGTGTCTTGAACTCTTTCCTTCTGACATCTTAAGCTATTATTAAAATGGACTTTTTCAGCAGTTGTGAAGCAAACCGATTACTAACAGGAATCTTTTAATAGTTTGGTGTAGGAAAATACAACAGTTGAGCAACTTAACCTAATGTCATTGACTGTAAGTGGTAGATAATGAAGTAATTCTCAACTAATTGTACTGAGACTTAATTAATAAAGGTCCATCTAAGATTCACCAATCAGTGAGAAGTGGCAGGAGAGGACATGTTGGTAGCAGCGGTCCTTGGAAAGGATACTTTCATTCCAGTCATAAAAGCAAAATGTGTTTAAAGTTAAAAAGATTTCCTAAGCACAATAATTCTTATAAATCTATCTTTCTTTTTCCTGCTATTTTCTTTCTGCATGCTTACAATATAATGCATTTCAGCCATATTATAGTAGCCATTATCCCTAGGAAATAACACAGCTCTGGTCCTTCATTTCATAACAAAATTTATTCTTTAACTAGTTGGTAACAGGACAGACAAGTCAAAAGGTGAAGGGAAAGAGGAGCACATACTTCCCAAGACTGTATCGCAAGTCATTATCTGAAGTGCTCTCGCTGCTCAGGTTCCAGGCATCAGCTGTTAAGTGATCCCCAACCTGTGACTTGGAAATAACGTCTGAAACCTTTAGTTATTCTTTGTTGCTATAAGACAGTAAAAGCTGCTAAAGGAGAACGAAGTTGAGTATCTGTAGTGTATTACTTGCTCAGTGTTGTTGCCTAAAGGCTAGCAAGAATTGTGCAGGGTCCTAATGGCCTTCAATAATTTAGCAGGGACACCATAGAATCAGCTATCACTGGCGTTAACTTAAAGGGCTCTATGTTTTACCAAGGTCATAATGACCTTGAATAGTTGAGCAAAGACAGCATAGGATCAATCATTAATGGCATACACTTAAATGGTTCTATAATTCCACAGCTCCTGTAATTATTTTGATGGTATTTGTTACCTTTGATAGTAAGGAGATGATGAAAAAATTTGAAGTTTTCACAAAGTTTCTATTATTGTTAATGTCCATGAACAGTGTGGTAAATTCCTTTTTTAAAGAAGCAGTGTTATCTATTCAGTCTCCTTGTTCTGAACGTAATGATTAGAGGTTTTAGTAAGATGGTATTTGCAAGGTTTCTTTAAGATGAGAATTTCAAATAGCATGGCTCGTAGCCATTTAAAATTCTTATTTCTGCATTTGCTGTAAGTCCGAATGACTGCAGATGTTGGAAGGCTGCATAGCATGGACCATTTCTGCAAGGTCTGAAGGTCAAAAATGTGATGTATTGTCAAATACTATCCTGGTAATGATCTCTGTTTTTTAAATGCTGGTTGCATCTTTCTTATTGTCATTCTTGTTGATACCTGAATCTGATTTAGTGCTTTCTATTGAACATTTGTTTTGTTGTTTCTTTTAACTGGGGCTTAGCCTTACTAGTGCAAACGCCAAATAAATATGCCTAGCCTTAAGTGAACTTGTAGCACAAAACTTGCACAAACAGCAAGGATTGAATTAATCCAGTAAATTTGTACTAATCTATAGCATAGTGGATCAGAGTTACTTTCTTCTGTCATCCTATTTAGTGAGCACTAGTTACACACTTTGTATCTGTCAAAAAAATCAGATTATTTTATATGCATGATACTAGTCCCCGTGTTTCAATATCCAAAATCACTACTCTGTTACTGACTGTGATAGGTCAGCTCTGTTTGGAGTCCCAGCAAGAATAAGAGGTGTTTGGCAGTTTCTGGTAAGGTATGGTAACTGTGTTTTTATGGTTGATCAGGACACAAAGTTGTGCTGGAGCTGAGTAAAGAATATTCTTATAGGAAAAACAGCTGCACCTGTACACTGACAGGCTTTTCGCTAGCGCAGAATTAGAACGATGGGGGAGAAATAGGTCCTTAGTGAGGTACACTGGAGAAAGGGTAGAAGAAAGAGAGAGAGTGAGACAGGCTGCGTAGCCTTATCTTGCATTTAAATCTCTCAATCTCACGTAAGTGTACATCCCAGTTCCACTTACACTATGCAGGCTTTGGCAACCTTTTTATTTAATGACACATGTGCTTTAAAAAGGTAGTGGTTTTTTTTCAATTGCATTGATATAATGTATATAAATTTCTGTCATTGTACAAATGTTTGTTTTACTAGTTGAGATGCACTGTGTGTTCAACACATAATATTTTCCATGAATGTTATTTTCCAAAAACTGAAGGCTAATGACAAAAAATATAAATGGGTTTAGTATGTAAAATTCCAAACTATCACCACACTGAGATGATGTTAGTTCCTTGAGCTGGGCCATAACTAAATGGAAAGTAAGCACTCTGATCAATAATACAGTGGTGAAGTAACTTCTATTCTGAGATGCTGAGAGGTTCTTTTTTCTTCAACTAAAATATATATTTCAACTAAAAAACCTAATCTTTTCACTGTCTCCAGAGGGCAAAATCATTGACTGTTACATTTAGAAACTGTGAATTAAAAGAGTCTATATAAAATGGAAAGAATGCTGCTTGAGCAATTAATCACTTTTTACTTAATTTAAAATAAATAATGACATGTTGCATTAGATTTTAAAAAAGACTGGTTCTTGGACAAGCAGCAGAACAAAGTTTTTTCCTCTCACTACAGGTTGGTTTCCAAATCTTGCAGGCACAATAGTTTTTGGTTGTGTGACAATATTTTCTTCTAATGTTCTATGTAAGTACGTTATGCAAAGGCATGATGCTCTTGGCCACTAATATAGAGACCCTTTTTAGACTTCAAGGATAGAACTGACTGTTAGACCCTGGTTTCTGTTAAAAGTTAACACTAACTCTGTAATTTCTGTTTGAGCTAGAACACATCATTTTTAAACAACGACCGTTGTTGAATAAAGGCTTCAGGTCATGGACAATTAATCAAATCCCCAGGTAAATTTCTTGCAGTAGCTAATTACTCTCACTGTAGAAAAATACATATACTTCCCTGTAGTTGGAATTTGCCCAACTGCACATCCCAGCCTGTATAGACTTGTTGCACCAAGTCTTATTGACTGCCATGATGGGAATAAAGTCATTGCCTTCTCCTGAATAAAGTAAGTAACTGTATCCATGTACTTTATTTGCCATCTTGAAGGTCTGTGTTCCCCATCTGAAAACATTCATCTCCACCCTCTCTGGCTCTTTGCAAGTTCAACAAGAAAGCTGATTCTGCTGGGCGGTCTCCTGTTAATATTTCAGTGGTTTAGGTAATATTACGCTGCCTTGGATTTTAGGTTCGTTTGCCAACAACTGTGAGTGAACTTGTTGGTACATTGCTGCTGAGCAGAATTATACCCTCATCCTGCTTTTGTCACAAATGATTCTGTGTTTGTCCATATGGAAGTGCATTACTCTCAGCCAAGCCCAGAATTTATCACTGCTATTTGGTTTGTTTTAAATAGTCTGAAAATTAGCTCTGGCCTGATTTATACCTACCCACTTTCCCCAATTCATTGAAAAAAATCACTGAATAATATTAATGGAAGAACAGATCCTTGTGGGACATAGCTGTAGAGGCATCTTAATTGGAATGACTCTGCTGCTTTTTTTTTTCCTATGTGATCAGTTTTAATTCATTTTAAAGTGTGCTGTTTAGCTGTGCAGTTAAACCAATCTGGATATGTATGTTAGTACTCCAGAGTGGTTGATGTATATTGTAAATAAATATTTTTTATAAATGGAATTCCAACAATTCAATCAAAAATCACTTAATGTTGGACTATGCTTCTTTTCCGTAACCCACCATCAGTTGTCAGCAGTCATTCTGTTACATAGTCCTGAGCTGTATTCTAATTTTCCTAATTGTCCTAGATCAGTGCAACATTAGGCAGTCACTTCCTATCCTTACAATATACTGAATGGTGGTTTTTTTCAAAAAGTATTTCATTATATAACAGAGCCAAGAAGTCTAAACTGAATTCATATCTTGTTATATGTTGACAGATAAATTTTGCCCCAAACATTACTTTCCAAGATCCTTAATCTTCCTAGTTGATGGGTCAGTTTGGACAAAAGGCTAAATATACTTGTGACATGAACTACTCTTCGGTGTCTTGGGACTTAATGTCTATAACCTGTATGTAAGATAGCTGCTAAAGCTACCCCCCCTTGGCAGTAGGTACAGTGTGGATTGTTCTTAGCAGGGAAGCTTTTAACAAAAACAAAACAAACAAACAAAAACCAGAAAAAAACCCCAGCTGTGTGGCTGAGATAAATTATGGGCCAATGTGGTCTTCAGGTTCTTGGTCACTGTAGTGGGATTGTGTGATGCTGCTAGAAGGTGATCAGCATTACGTATTTCATAGAAGAACCTGAGTGACCCGTTTACTGAAGACACGTAACTGATGTCTAAATCCCAGATAAAAGAAATCTCACCTCCAGAGGTAGTTGTAATCATCGCAGGATGCTCTGAACAAGGCAAAGGGAAAGCAGTGAGGGACCATCAGCAAACAGAAGAGCTGAGTTCACTTGGTAGCTGTAGGTACAAGCCTGGCTTGATACCTTTTAAGAGGATGAAGTACAGTGTACTTGAGAGTGGTAGCAGTTTGGCTACGAGTCCTAGCAACTTCTTAGTTTTCTCCTGTGCCATAATAATGTTATCTTAGTGGTGTTTGTGCAACAGACAGTATTGCCTCTGCTGAAACAGATTGAGCTATACTATAACATTAAAGGTTCACACTCACTGGCAAGTTCATTTTGTGGAACAGCTATTGCACAAGGTTAGGGAAGTGGGGTGCCTGGTAATGCTGAGAGGACAGATGCATGGTTTTTTTGCTTTGTTTTGTTTTGTTTTTTCACTAGGGAAAAAACGTAATCCCACAAAGCAGTATCTTTGCTCAAACCACCTAGTAAAGAAAAACTAAAAATATACAGCAATTAATGGTATTTAATACCGATTGCTCTGTTTTCTCAGTATATGGCATTTTTCATTGGAATTCCACATATGCAAATTATAGCATCCTATTATCTATTTACTTTCTTAAAGCATGTTTCCATAAAATGAGCATTTACTTAAATTGCTAAAGTAGATTTTTTTTTTATATACCATCTGCATAATTGCCAAACATGTTGCTTTTAAATCTGTTTGCTAATGGAAGGGGGCTTTTTCACGTGCTAATCCTCAGCCCTTCATCTGGAGATTCTAAAGAAGTAGCTGTTACAGGTGACTAAATTAGCATTGAGATTTGAACACTATACCAATTCACAGAGGCTGCAGAGCTGAATTAGTTGCATATATATTATGTGATTGTGCAAATGTGTTTACATCCTTGTTGCTACTTTAGTCTTGCATCAGTTTTTGTAATTGCCAGGAGTATTTTTCTTTTTCTAAGCACAAAGTCCAAAATATCCTACTTCATTAATGCATCATTTTGGCATGCTGACTGAAGGAGTCCTGGAAACGAAGTGTGCACGCTTGGCCTATAAACAAAAGCTTTCAGCTTTTTAAATTACTGACTCTACTCCTTGGTCTAAGGAATTGTCTGAAGAAAATGATGACTTTCAAGGTGTAAGATCTGTTTCCTGTCATCTCAAGAAAGTGCATGTTGTCTACAGGACTTTGAAAATTCACTAATCTTTTCTTTTCAGCCCTCTTTAGCTTGAACTTTTGAAAATAATTCCGTATGCTCTTCCACAGGGAGCAGGAGAGTGGGCACTTCTGGGGATGTAGAGCACAGTTCCTTCTGGCAGATGGTGGAGGGATCATTTATCATAAGTTTGTTTCAGGACGCATTGTTAGTGCAGTGTTCATTTAGTCAGCAATAGGACCGAGACAATTTTTAAAGAAATGGATGTTTCAGTAACCTTTACTATGAATCTTAAGTCAGTGAGGTTTGCTGTCTGGTAGTGGTAGCTGTCTCAACACTGAAATTGTCAGAAGTCAGTATCTAGACCATGCTCCTTACAAAAACACGCAATCAAAACATCACATAAACATGCACTTACTATATAGTACCTTTTAGCCAATTAATTCCAAAGGCTTCTCGTGTGAAGTGCTTGAAGTGTCAAAAAAATGTCCAACAGCTTCAAGTGTCACAAACTACAAGTTTCATCTGTAATAACAGATTATATAAAATCATCTGAACTGTCTTCCTTATGAAGACATTTTCTTATTTACAGAGATGAGAGGATGAGACCTGTTAAGAGTATGTCTTGCTGGAGCTGGATGTCAGGTTCTATTTAAACAGCTTTGCTTTGTCTTTGACAATGTTCAAATTATTTGGTACTCATCACAATGTTTAACCTGTGATGTTTGTCGTGTCTAGAACTTTGTGGTTTTACTTTGTTAGCAGTGGCTGCTATTTTGTAGATGGATGGCAGAAGCCAATACTTTAGTGTCTAGTGTCCCAAGATCCATTTTTCCTTATGAAATCAAGAAAAAGAATGCAGCTGTGTATCTGACTAATGTTTTGTTTTCTGCCTTTGCATGGTAATTTTCCTCCTACATCTTTAACTTCGAAAGAAGTTAAGATTTCCTTGCTTTTAGTCAAGGGTCCCTTGACTCCAAAGTGGCTTTCATAGCACAATTTACCAAGAATTAGTTGTCGCATAAAGCAAGTAGTTAAAATTCTCATATTCTAGGATTATCCATTTTATAAATGGCAACAATAACACTTTAACATGCACGCCTCCATTACATTCAACTAAAACTTAATTAAAGTTTGAAAAGCATCATGAGTTTCTGTGATGAAAGGCCTTATGCAAATTTGGGAAGTGTGTTTATTATTGCTGATAATAAAAGCCTGGTTTCTTCCGAACAGCTTATATGTTAAGCTACAGCTTGAAGGTGACTTGGGGTCGTATTCAATATAATCTTTGTCTGCATTCAGTGCCAGGAAACACTCCAAAGGGCAGGCAGACTCCTTCACCTTCAAAATTAATTTTTCAATATGACTGCAGCAGAGTTTGATTTGCAAACACAGTAACTAATTTCCTTTAGTTTGGGCCTAAGGGAGATGGTTGCTTTCTGTATAACACTTATTAGATGTATTCTGGTTTCACTTAAACTGAAGGAGATGGCGAACACCCCATAGATGTCATTTGGATCCTCCTAACTTCTCCCAAGACCTGAGCCAGGATCTAGTTTTTATGTGTGCTCCAAACTTAAACTTTAAACCCTCTAAGACTAGAGTAAAAGTGCACTTGTATTAAAAGAGCCTTGATACCTCCTGCAGAACTGACACAAACATTTCATTAAACAAATTGTGATGTTTGTTTTCTTGTGTTTTTGTTCTTTATTGTATGAGGCATTTGCATGAAAATGGGATCTTGAAGAGTTCATCTGTTGCTGCTGCTCGTTCCTCACCTGCAGGCACAATCTTTGGTCTGATTTGCAATTACTTACTGTGTAAATGATTGCAGTGTCAGAGTTGGTACTATGCTTTTGGGTGGAGAGGGAGCGGCAGGAGCTGATGAATACTTAAAACCACCCAAGTTTTATGCAAAGATCTCTGCAAAATTACACACACGGGGGAAAGATGACATTGAGAAGCCACATTGACTGAGTAGAATGTTCTTTAAAACACTGTTTTAAATGTTCCCATCCCTGACCTGTCTCTCATCAAGCCAGTGTCAAATTAGTAACCAATTGTAGCCATGCTGGAGCAGGAGCAAAGTTTAATGGAATGTACAGGGAGACGTCAACACCCATTCTCAGACTTTTTTTATTTGATTAGGGTACCTGTGGTGGGAGCATGATTTCTGTTGTGTGGGGGAGGAAATCAGCACTTCAACGTATGAATCAGGAGTTCGTTCCATCATAGGAGTAGTGGCTTGAGCCAGGCACCAAAACCACCTCTCAAACAGGAAGCAACACAGATCTGCATTAACATTGTTTAGAATCCTAGAAACCTACTATTTTGGTGAGAAAGCAAAACAGATCTGAATTGAGGCAACTGCATCTTCTGGGAAACTGATGTTTTGTACTGTATGTGGCTGTGCCAGGGAGGGCAACTGGCCCCTTAGTTCCAGCTCTGTCCTTCTGGAAGATGTAGCAGATGCTTCTGATAAAGTGTGGACCTGAATTCCCTCCTGAAACTAAAAGAGCTAAACTGCCTTTGCATTACTCTAAAGGTATCCCTCCTTTGTCATAACTAGTTTTCTTAATAACATGCTTAGTTTTCGTACTTCCTAGCTGTTAGAGGATCAGGCACATTTGGGTTACACAGAAGAATGCCTTTGGGAAAGTTACCAAGGGGCAGTCTTGCATGCTACATTCAGTACCAAATACAGGCACAGGATTTTAAGTGTGTGTGGAAGGTAGTGTTAAAGAGGGAGTGTAACATTCAGATAAAAGTATGTGTCTAACTTTGTTGCACTGCATTCCCAAATTAATTTTGAAGCCAATGAGGTTTTTCTGTGGATTCCTTCAGTTTATAGATTGGGATGGGGGGATTCCTCCACAATTTTCATGGAGATGAAACAGCCAACATAAAGCAAAGCCGTGTCCTTTCCTTGCGGTGGCATATCAGGTGCCTTGTAGAATATGGTCAGAAGCTATACAGCACAAGAAGTGACCTCAAGCAGGATATGATGAGATGTTGCCAAATAAACATTTCCCAACAAGTGCAAAAGACAGGTAGGATGAACAAATTGATCCCTGGAAAATTTATCTAGCTGTAATGATAACTTCGAGTGCTGGAGATGACTGAAATTATTATTGCTGACTTTGATACATATCTGTGTGTGTAAGCTCCTCTTGCATGGCAGATTTTCATTGCAAATGAGCTTTACTGTCTTAGGGGGGAAAAAAAAGTAAGTCTGTGTCCCGATCTCTTATAATTACTAAATAAGATGAGATAATTAGAATTGGCTTTTTTGCCTTTAAGTCTCATTGTTTTGTTCAGATTAAATTCTGGATGCTGTTGGGGAGTACTGGCCTGAGAGGTTGACAGCAACACAGTGATCTGTGAGAGCTGGTGAAAGATGTCTTACTGTGTGTCTGCATAGATAGGTCATATCCTGAAATAACATGAGTAACTTTGAAACCCAAAGTGCTGAGGCCATTATCACATTGCCTTCAATTAGGGGACAAATCAATGTTTCAGCCTGGCTGTCCTTTCTGAAGTTGTTTTTAGAATCTTGGTATTTAGGAATCCCCTATGACTAGGTCTTGTTTCCTGTTTGCCTCTTTTCAGCATTCCCCCTGCCCTTTTCTCTCCCTCTTTAGCAGGGTGTATATGGTTTACAGTAGCCAACACAGTTCTCCAGGGTTTTTGCTTTCGCCTCTGAGACTTCGGTAGCTGGAAGAAAAAGCTTCTGTTTAAAGAACTGACTTGCTTACCTCAATGGCCTATTCATCTACAAGATGCCTATGTTTTCATCTCCTCGAGTGATTAAGGAGGCTGAATTTAGAGCTTGCTTTTATTATATTNTTTTTTTTTTTTTTTTCATAAATACTAGGTAGCCATTTTACCTTTCCATTGTAAATGCTGAAAAGCTGCAGTGGGAATGAAAGTATCTAGCACTACGTATTTTGAAAAATAAAGAAATCAAATAATCTTGCAGTTGTTATTCCTATAATTTATCATGTTCTTTGGAGTACACATTTTGTGGAAAAAAAATTAGCTTCTGTAGGAATGAGGACAGTTGTGTCTGTGGGGACTGAACTGCCAAATGTCACCTTAAGCATTATAAAAAATGCCAACAGCTTAACATTAAGAAATGCAAGAAATTATACTATTAGTATGAGAAAACTCTTTGTGTGTATATGTGTGTATATCTATCAAAACTCTCTAAATCTTCTAACAAAGATGTAGGATTTATCATAAAGCTACTCTTGGATTACCAACTCCAAGTATTAAATTGTAAGTAAAGATTTCTTTTCAAATCATGAATCTGCCTTCAATCATGGTATTTTAAAAGTGGTAGTTTTTCTGTTACCTTCTACATTTTAAACTGGGTGATATTTTAGTGACAGATTTGTCGTAAGACTGCAAACAGGAACGTAAGCTGCTACACAAGAATGTAAATTAAAAGCTGAATTTTTAGTAAAGCTGAGTTTCTGAAATAATTCCATCACTTCAGCAGTATGGAATTTCAAGAATAAACCAAAATATTAATGAAAGTCTTGGTTTAAGAACTGGAAATGATACTTGCTTGAAAGAAAATTCTTTTAAATCAATGGAAGTTTTAAATGGATTGCCAGATCAAGCTTGACCAAGAGAAATGACTTTGTGTATCCTCTTCATTAATAATCTTTTGAGTTCTGGCTTGCCAGGCAGATGAGCTCATAGCACTGGAGTCTCACTTCCTGTTTCAGCAAAATGCAGTATGTTCAGCTGCTGGCAGTAAGTGTGAGTCATTTAGTTTCTTTCAGTAGTCTTCCATAATAATTTTAGGAACTTGAGGAACATTTGAGGCAGGGTGAATCGGAGCACTTTCTAGGAATTTGGGTTCATTTCGTTTTCTGAGGAGGTATTGAGGACAAGTGCTAAAATATTACTGTCACTATTTTGAATGTTCTTTGAAGAGAAATCTTTGAAGTTCTTACTGGAATTAAGATTGAATGACCGTTTTGCACAAGTTCTTTATTCTCTTCTTCCATTGTTCTTTGTAAAAGATTTAGATAGTTTGAAAGGCCCGATTAAATACTTGGGACTATTATAGACAATCTTGACATAACTCATTCAACAGCAAATTACTGTTTTGTGCCTGATCTTGTAGATGGCACTCTACCTGTGTGCTACCATTAATGAATTCACTATGCACAGGTCTCGTCATCATAAAAAAGGCTCTTCCCATGTGTGAAGTGGTGAACCAGATGCAATCAGCATTTTGAAAAATAATTCACAGTAATAGCACTTTTTTGAGGAACAAAATGGCTAACCTTTTTACATTTTTTAGAGGAATCTCCTACATAAGTGCAACACTTCCATTTATCAAAGGAAAAAAGAGTATGCTATACAAACCAAAACAAAATCCTTTGAAAAAGCAATTCTTGGAATAAAGCGTAGGTGGAAGCAGTTAATAACAAAAATTGGGATAAGTCAGATAAAACCAAGAAACACAGCTCCTTAGGTCATGGTTCCCCATCTTCTTCGACCAAGTTGGTCACACAGTCTATTGTAGTGAGAGGTGAAAGCTGTGTGCTGTGATCTCTCTCCTGCAACACGCCTGAGGTAGGGTATGCAGTTGTTCTCTCCAGGAGCAGTAGTGCCAATATGCTGTTCTTTCAGAATAGCGCCTCATTTACAGAAAATGCCTTACCCCATTACGAATATTTATGTGCTTATGAAATACTAAATGCTAATATATTTTTTGAACTGTAAATGATTCCTATAGTCACTCCTGTTGTCACTTACTTCTGTGGATTGTCTGCTTCTACGCTATTTACAGTAGCATAAAGACATTTCTAAGTTGTTTTTTCTTGCCTTTGTTCTTCCACATGGCCATGCAGCTTAATTTTGCTCTCCATAACTAATGAGGGCATATTTGTAAGGTCATGATGAGAAGGGGATACCCTTCTTCCAACAGAGGCTTTGATTTAGCCTAGGAAACTGCTTGCGCGTGCTTTTTGGTACTGTGTAAGTTCCACTTAAATCAGTGGTACTGAAAACATACTTTAAAATAGGGTGGATGTAATCACATCCTCAAAGTCAGGAGGCTGTTTCATTGCTTTGCTGAAGAGTAGAGAGAATCTTGTGCACACTGCGACAGAATCAAATTTTTCCTCCTGGGGTCATAGGCATAGTGAAGAAAGTAATATGTCTTAAACTTCAGCAGAGTGTTTCTAAGGAATCGTATCTTGGATCATATATCCATCTGCTTAGTATATGTTTTTGAAGTTTTTGAATCTGTACAGTGGTAAACTTAAGCAGGCTCTTGGTGAGGTGATTTCTGGGACTCCACTGCTTAAAAAGTGATGCAAATGCATCTAGCATTCAAACCATGGTTACAAAACTACTTGCCATCTTTTCTAAGTGATTACCTTCTGCAACTTTGGTCTTCATTTCAAAGTCCCTGCAGGTTTCTGTCCAGTGGACTGATTTCTTTGTTACATTTAAAGACAAAATAAACTGTGCTTCTGCAGTGCTATGAAGAAATATCTCATGTCTAAGACCATGACTGCTTCAGGTTTAGTGTTCATCTCCTAGAAGGTTAAAATTAATATGTAGTTACTGAGTCAGTTAACAGGAGAGCATTTGGTTGTGTTAAAACTTGGTTTAATAAATCAGGTGAATACTGAGTGTAGTGTGCTCACACAGGTACAGGAATTACTGGATGATTAGATTATTAGATGATCATAAGAATACCACCTGTTTTCAATATTTGCGTATGTCTGAAGCCACTTAATTACTCAGGTGTCTAACAATATGCAGATATGTGTATTAATGGTTTCTGTGTCATATTAAAATGCCAAATTACTAATTTTGCACTTTATAGGGCCTGTAGAATCTAGTTCACAAATTGTGCTGTTGGAAAACAAGATTGCAAATCAGTTACTGCACGCTTGACACTGTTTGGATGTCTTTGCTTTGCTTTGTTACGATCCTTCTTCAGCAGACACTGCGAGAGTGGACATGCTTGTGAGTTTGACCTATTATTCAGAGATAACTGCGGACCAGTAACAACTTTGATCATTGAGAAATCTATTATTTTTTGACCTACAAGATAGCATAACTGGCCCACTTTTATAAACAGAAATTTATAGGCTTATCAGATCTAACATTCAAGCCTTTCTTATCTGGAAAATTAAGGCCAATCCTACATTTATTTTCATCAAAACCCTATCCTTTGCTGTAGTTTACTCCCTAGGAAGGCAAAATGCAGAAGAGCTGGTTTCTGGAAAGCAACTGCAAGATTCTAAGCAAAAGTAATTTATCAAAGTACTGCTTTGAAAAATGGCATGCATTTAATGGTACTGAAAATTCCTTGTAGTCTGTAAAAATAAAACAAAGATCAAATCTGATTTGGTTAGTGTGGTTCAAATGTTTTTTCCAGATTCTCAAAGCAGACTTCAGTCTCACAGATATTGTTATCTTTGAATGTAAAGATCATCCACTGCTAAGTGGAAGGCGGATGGCCACACAATTAGGCTGTGTATAATGTTACTAGAGTTGCCATATGGTGAATCAGCTTTGCTTTTAGAATTTTTTTTCAATGTGTGTAGTTTTATCAGAGTAATAATGTTTAGAGATTTACTGATTATTTTCACAGGTTTAATATTGCAGCAGAAATCTTTAGCCAACATTCACTGTATTATTAAGCAAATGTTCCAGTATGAGGCACAATTTGGTTTCTCTTTGAGTGACATGACCATACTTCCTTTTAAAAGTCAGTGCAAATAAAATCTGTGGATTTAATATTCTTTGGGTTTTTTTTTTTTTCCCTGCTACTTAATAGGGAAGTCAGTTTAGGTCCTTGTTGTTTAATATTCATTCAGGGGCGGTATCTGAAAAATCCCCTCCTTAGAAATTAAATTTGTTTCTCATATGATAATAGGCACTTTGGATCTACTGCAAAATCAAAAGAAGTCAGTAGTGAGATTCCTGTTGCTTTTATACATCCATTATTGCTCGTTTGAGTAAAAATTTAAAAGTGTTCTTTCACTTCTCAGGATTGGGCTCTGCACTTCTCAATATAAGCATTTATTTGTATTGTACATATTACTTCTTCTTTGCAGTGATTTAAGGAGATCCTGGTATGAACATGTCTTCATGGAGTTAAAGACTCTAGAATTTTTGTGTGGTATAAAACTGGGAACATCTAATCACTTAATGTTAGTTTCTGAATATCACAGGCCTTTAACTTGTACTCACTGTTCTACTGAGTCTGGTGAGATGACTTTGACAGAAGTGTGCTTTGTCCAGTCTGAAGGCTTTCAGTGTTTATCTTTGTGTCAGGAAACAGACTGAATAGAGAATACCGCACTTTTTGGGGAAGCTTTTGTCATGGTGAATCACACTGACTATTGAAAAATATGCATATGGTATGTCTGGTTTTTGTTTTGTTTTACTTCACTTGAGATTCTGGGTGTTGGTTCTTGTTTCATTTTTCTTCACCAAATTAGATATGTCTTTATTACCTAGTGTTTTTTCAGTTATAGATCATTATAAATTATGACCAGTGCTGAATTTGTTGAATTTGGAGGCTGAATTAAGCATATTTTTAGGGCATGGGTCTGCAGATATCTAAAGGGCAAAAAAGTCCAGGAAGGCTGGGTGTTTCTCAAGAAGGAAGTCTTAAAGGCTCGGGAGCAGGCTGTCCCCATGTGCCAAAAAAACGAGCTGTCGGGGAAGAAGACCAGCCTGGCTGAACAGAGAGCTATGGTTGCAACTCAGGAAAAAAGGAACGTTTATGGGCTCTGGAAGAAAGGGCAGGCCACTCATGACGTCTACAAAGATGTTATGAGGCTATGTAGGGAGAAAATTAGAAGGGCCAAAGCCCAACTAGAACTTAATCTGGCTTCTGTTGTTAAAGTCACTATAATGTTTCTATAAATGCATTAGCAATAAAAGGAGGACTAAGGATAATCTCCATGCTTTATTATATGGTGGCAGAAACGTAGTGACCAAAGATGAGGAAAAGGCTGAGGTACTTAATGCCCTCTTTGCCTAAGTCTTTAGCAGCAGGACCAGTTGTTCCCTGAGTACCCAGCCCCCTCAGCTAGAAGACAGGGAGCAGAATGAAGCCCTCATAATCCAAGGGGAAATGGTGCTACAGCACTTAGACATACACAGGTCTATGGGGCCAGGTGGGATACACTCAAGGGCACTGAGGGAGCTGGCAGAAGTGCTCACCAAGCCATTTTCCATC
>RSEF01000014.1:15260610-15326511 GCA_003993805.1 Himantopus leucocephalus | reverse complement strand
CTGCTTCTTCCCTCCGTTCCGGCAAATGGCACGACGACAGAGACTCCACGAATTTAATATTTCCTGATGGTATATTGCAATGATGGAGTGTGATGGGAGTATGTTTCTGTGAGATTTTTAGCACAACACTTCTTGCTTCAGTTGGTGCAAACCAGGAATCATTGGAGACATTATATGAGGCTCTTTTGAGTAGAATTACAGCCCCTCTGGCTTTCTCTGAATGTCCAACAAAGACAAAATTTTTATTTCTTATCTGTACTCAGCTGAAATTTTGTACTTTGAGGTCTACCAATCTGTACTACCTGTACCCAAGGGCAGTACTGATTTTCCCAGATATGCGGGGATGTTTACTGGCTGTTCCAGTGCAAGGATGAACTCTTCAAACTGTGAGGACCTCAGTGATGATTATCATTACTCTACAGATTCTGTTCCTCATTGTCTTGTAACATTCCTGGATAAACATTACTGAGAGACTTGTAGGTTACTGAAAGCTTCTGCCTCAGTGAACCTGAAGTAATTCTACTCAGGAGATAAATAGGCAATGTCAGACATGGTCATCTTAGCACTTTTCTTTGTGATTACATTTTGAAAGTATTTATTTAACTCTCGAGTCGTTTTGTCTTTGCCTTCAACTTGATTTCACAGCAGATCCCGCAATAATCCACCCACTTCACTGGCTGAGGATTAGGAAATATTTAACAATTCAGTTGAGCCAATGTAGTTAAGAATATTGTACGTTTCTTCTTGCATTGGTTCCATTCTTCATCTTCAGGAAACATCTCCCCGTATTCTTTCCAGGGCTTCATTGTTCAGCATTTTGAAGCTTCTGCTTGGCGTATTGAAAAGATAATTTCCCATTGAAAAAAAGGTTCCTCTCATTTCTTACATTATTCTTTCCTGCTGTGCATCTCTGATGTTAGCATTACATCTGTTCCCTTTAACCTCCACAAATACATCATTTTTAGAAAAGTCACTGTTTCCTTAAGTTTCTAATCTTTTGGGCTCTTGATTAGCCATTCCAGACTTCTATTTCTTTTCCTACGGTGCAGTCTCATGCTACTAGACGCATTCAACTGCAAAATGAATATTTGTGTAATTTTACGTGATATAACATTAATATGCTTTTCACTTCTAGTAAATCTCATATTTGTTCCTTGACTCGTTAAATCTGTAAGTATATTGGCAGCTCCTGACACAACTATTATCTTTGGCTTGTGATGGTAAGATTTCACAGAGTGGTTTACATTAAGTATGATTCAGGACCACGAATTTCAACAATGAAAGATTTGCTTATATCAAATAAATAAAAATTTTCCAATATCTAGTTAATAACAGATTGTTCTGTGAATTTAGATCTTCAAATTTATTTCTAAGTAATGTTTGATTTGATTCACGGGGTGCCATCTGTTGGAAAAGGGAAGCATTTCTTATTGTTTTCTTTAAGAATCATTTTCACTAGTATAGGATCACAGAGGAATCATTGTGCTCTACAAATATGCAAATATTGGAGTTAATTAAATGATATTTTGATTACTTTAAGTGAATTTTTTTCTTCTAGATACCTTAAATATAAAGCTGAATACATAGAAAAACTATATAAATAAAATTGATCCATGTTCCATTGGTAATTATGGATTGTGAAACAGGCACAGTATTGTCTAACTTTGTATTTACAGAGGCACCAGCACTGCTCTGAACTGTACATGGGAAAGGAAAAACAGTTCTATTAGCCTTACAGGAAAGAGCTGCCACACTGGGGCGAAGCACATTAACCAGTCCACCCAGTCCCGTGGTTTTGTAGCTTCTCTGTTACATTCCAGACAGGTAACAGTTCAAGGCAAACTTCAGAAAATGGTGCATGAATGTACAAGATCTATAGAATCATCAAATACAGTTTTCTGCTACCATGAAAACCTAGTAAGGATACTTAGAAGAAAAATAGGACTATTTTTGACACACCCACCCCCCAAATGGATCTCCACTTAAAAGTTTTCCCTCTGTGCAAGCAGGAGAGAAATTTTCGAGTCATTTTCCTTTCCTGAATTTGTGGTTTAGGGAGAAAAAACACAATTACCCTATTTCCGTTTCATTTCTCTTTCCTTTAGAAGGAGAAAAGATTTCTTCTTGTGTCTAGTACTCTTCCCCCTGCCAAGTTCTTGCTCTGAGGCCCACCCTTTGTGGATCTGAATACTTTCTGCACTGAGTCTGAGAATCCCTCGATATCCCCAAAACTTTGAGATACAAGCTTCTTGCAGAATCAGACCCTTATACACACAAGAGTTCCTTAGCTTTAGTTTTCTGTTATAAAGCCTCACGCTTATGCTGCAAATGTATGATGACAAGGGAGCTGTTTTGAACCTTCTTTTTAGCTGCAGATGGTGCACTGGAAATAAGCTGTACTGTACTATACGGTACCTTGATTTATGTGAAACATCACATATTGATGTCTTTATAGACAGCAACTTAGTGTTTCAGAGGAGTCTGCATGTTACAAAAAGGGCAGCAGGTGTTATTTAGACTAAATTGACCTTGAAATTGATTTCTTTATTTTATGACTTACTGAGGGGAGATTAATACTTTTTTTTTTTTCCTGCAGCCTGAAACAATTTACATGGTAATAGAAGGCATAGTCAGTCAAATAAATTGCTGGAAGTAGTAGTGTTCCAAGAAAGAAAATATGGATCTTGCTTGCATTGATTCTTTCTATCCCCAGGGAGTAGCTAAGACTTTTAGCACTGGGGAAAGACTGCCAAAATTTATTTTTCCCATTAAAGGCAGAAGAATGGATAGTAATGTCTGTAAGCTGACATTTACTCTAAACTTTCTGTTGGAGAGGTGGGGAGAAGGGTGTGCACCATACAAAATTTAGGGTGCATTTTAATGCTATTTCATTATTTCTGTAAGGGCAGGTGGATAGAGAGGAAATCATAAGAAACTTCTGGAAAGCCTGATGTAGAGTCAGCACAGCTGTCCTTTATAACAGAGTAGACCTTGATAATAGCCTGTAAACGGTTGTTGCAGTTCCACCTTTGAGTACCAAGCAGAAATCATCTCTAAATACAAATGTTCACGGAGACAAGAGACCTAAAAGAAATTACCTGGAGGAGGCACTGATAGGAACATGAAGTATAGCTCTTATAGGAGCAGGAAAGAGTTTTACTTTGTGCTGCCATGAATGCTGCAATGCTGGAGTGACATTATTTCCATTGCCTGTAGACTCCAAGATGCACGCAGTTAAATGATTTGTCAGTGGCATAATACTTTGCATAACCTGAACATATATGAGATATTATTATGACATTACCTGAAAATGAGTGTGAATGCAACTCCACAAAACAATTTCTTGTTTGTTTTAAATACAGAAATAATGATTTTCATACATAAGACTTTTTCCAATACAGTATGATCATCCTGGGGCTGGGAGTAGAGAATGAATCTCTTTTGTCTATCAGAAAGCTGCATCTGAATGCTATTACTGCAGCTGTAGTGAATTAATGATTATTCCAATCTTTGTAATACAAGAGAAGGAGATTGGCATTGGGCAGACACCAGTCTGTCCAGGCCAAGCTTCTGGCACTACTGGGGAAGGGCCTCAGGCTCCTGCTAACAGACTGAGATTAGTTTGGACTATCATTGGAATTCTCTGTCCCCCTAAAAATAACCCTTGCCTGAGGAGTTTTGCTAATTTTGCTATTATTTTCTGGCTCAGTGTGCCCTGGATTACCACAGGTGGCAAGCATGTTAGTAATATGGAGCGCAATCATAGGCTTTCCAAGTAGGTGTCCCATCTGCAACATTGGTCCAAAGCTGTTCATGAATTTGTACCTGGTTCACAGAGCTATGCAATGCTTGGAAATAAGCCGTGCGTGGGAAGTGTATTTGAAAAATACCTGTTTAAAATGGCGTATTTATTTGGAACTCAGGGTATTGCCTTCTGGTAAAGAGAGAGTTGTGAATAAAATCCGCTGTCTCTTTGTATGACTGCCAGCCTGCCTCTCCTAGAGTTTCCCAAGAGCAACACCCCTGCAAAACGGTTAGCCGAGGGGGGGTTGAATTCTTACAGCGCTCTTTACAAGCACTGTAAAACTATGATCTTGCAACCTACTGCATGAGAGCTGCACAACAAGAAAGACCATGCTTATTAGAAGACAGTAGAAGGTAATGGGCATTGAATACAAACAGATGAACATATATTCTACTGTATCTCTGTGTACATTCTGTTTGTATGATGCTCATAATAAAGCTCAAATAGTAAAATGTGTATGGGGTGGCTGAACCGTGCGTGGTGGCAATAAGACAGAGTAGCTAATGTGAAGGAAAAAAGGAACGCAGGAGAGCAAAAAGAGTAAACATGAAGAAAACCGGAAAAGGTAGAAAATGCACAGCATTATCAGTGATACAGCAGTGTGTAAAGATGTGGAAGCACTATTAAATTATACAGAGGCAAGAAAACAGAACAGATGATTAGGCTGGTGTTTTTGTTTGATGTCAATCAGGGAGAGCTTGCAGCTTCTCACAGCGGACAAAACTGACTGCTTTCCTTTGTGGATGCAATTGGACTGTAGGAGTTTCTGTTGGTCAATTTTGATGGTAGGTTGGCATCTATATATGTCTTGTAAAGTCTGTTTCTTGGCATTCCCTATGAAGAAGGCAGTGTATACAGTGGCTAAGTTGAACAGGCAGCAGCTGATGTTCCTCTTTATACTTTAAGAAACTAGTACACTAAGTGGATGCTCACTGTATAAGAAGGCCCTTTTGTGACTTGATGTGGAACACATGGAGGAAAAGTTAAACATAATGAGAATATTTTTGATACCACTACAGATGTTAATTTTTGTAGCTCATAAGTTCTTTTCATGTGTCAGTGGCAAATGTAATATATTTCAAGCTGCTGTGTTTCTGTAACAACTGTCTTTTGAGATAGTTGACAGTCATTAAGCTTTTTTTTAGGTGAGAGCGGTATAGTCCTTCATATATTAATGGGTAAACTGGGATGCAGAGGAGTGAAATGCTGAAAGGTCATGCAGTGAAGTACCAGAGAATTACTATCAACTCCCTGAAATACATTCTATCTACTGGATAATAGCACATCTAGAAGCTTAATACCTGGATGCATACTTGAAAATAATAATTAAAAGAAGTTGACAGCTGTTACTCTGCTGTCTTTGCCCGACATGGTTCAATTTCAGCTTCTCAGACTTTCATTCCCAAACATAGGAGGAGCTGCACAGCTTCACTTCCACGTGCAAATCTGATCTTATTGACAGGAAGGGCAACACAACAGGAGGCTGGTCCTTGGAGCCCTTTTCAAAATATAAATATGAATGTAATGGCTGTATTCATTAGGGAAGAGACAAAAATGTAACATGCCAACTGTTTTCTAACATATCCTTTTAGAAAGAGTTCTGTTTTAATTACTGACTTGAGTCTTGCACTTGTATTTATTGTGTTTGTATTTAGATACTGTGGTACTTCTAGCACCTATTTAAAAACCTCTCTAAGCCTTTGTTTCTATACTGTATTCACAGCATCGTAGTCAGCTTATTCTTACGCTATCTGTACTATGGTAATATTTTCTTTTCTTCTTTTTTTTTTTTTTCTCTCCTGCATTCCGGTCTCTTCAGCTGCAACTGCAAAGCCATCAGAAGATGTGCCCAAGCCCCGAACTGCTTTGTGTCCCCACTTGTGGAATGCTGGTTTGGATGTAGGAGAAGTTAAAGAGGGATAGAAAACTAGGAATTTTACATTCTTTAGGGTGACCCAAACATAGAGCTGTCTGCGAGGATGATGAGCCAGCATAGCCATGGGCCTACCTGCCTGAGCAGCCTACGCTGCAGTGGTTTGCAACAATATTATATGGCTGTTGCCAAGCACACAAATGAACCAGCGTCCTTCTAATGGAATATGAGTCTTTTTTTTCATAAGATGCCAAGAGAATTTTGGGTGTCTGAGAAACTGTCGTTCAAACTTCTATGGCGAGGGTCCTTCCCACCCACACTCTTCTAAAATAAGAGTAAGAATATTAGCCTTTTTGGGGATCGTTATTGTAAACCCAAAAAGCATGTAACTTAGTAAAGAGGGTCTAATGCATAAGATGAATGGCAATGAACATCTCTGTCATCAAATGTTTTACTAATGGCTCCTTTGAGCCTAATTATAGTGTTGCTCAATGTTGAACTCTATTCTTGTTATGTAAAGTGCAAACTATTCTATTAATCTGACTCTCTTTTTTTCCCTTTCTCTCCTTTTTCAGGACTACAAATCTGATGTTATGACTGTGGTTTCCAGGGCCAAGACCTGTCCTCAAGGTCCAGTAAGTAGCAGCATTTTGCTGAATAGATTAGATTCTGTAACTGAGTTTAGATCTTCTTTTAAATTGCTTCAGTCATCAATCACTGGAACCAATTTTCACCTGTGACACCTTGCTGCTTTTGAAGTGACTGTACTTGAATTTGCTTAAATGCTCTTTAATACTTGAATATATAGTATAGCAAAGATCTGTCTTATCAAACTGAATGGAACTGATTAGTGTCACTGCAGTGTAAGTTCGTTAATAGCCCAGTGAATCTATCTTGTGTGCTACTACCTGTATCATATCAACATACAGACTTGACTTCAGGTTGCGTCTCACTGCTGTGCAGAGGGGTACAGCATTTGAGTAAATTGTAGGGTGGGGTACAACTGCAAGCCCCATGGCAATCCCCTCTTGTAAGGATGTCCCCAACTGAGGGTAGATACAGATACAGAAAAAGAAAAGAAAAGTTTGGACAAGTTCAGTGGTGTGCAAGACCAAAGCGTTCACAAGAGTAATGCCACTGGTTGCTTGAAAACTGAACAGCACTGGACCAAGAGGACCTACCTTATATTGGCTTAAAGGACAGAAATAATCTAGCCTGTCTCTGTCCTATCCTGCACCTATTATTCTTCATTTTCCATATAATATTATCACTTGGCAGGAAATAGGTGTACCATAAAATAAGTTTATGCTAAAGTGTTATAGGCCTGATTTTTCAAAGGTGCTGATGATACTCAACTCCATTTGATGTCACCGAGTTCACCATTTATTGCAGTCAGGACCTTTTAATCTTTTCTTTTTTGTCTCTCTAAAACACTAATATCATGCCATAGGGCCTTTTCAAGTGCTTGTGGTTGGATGAAGTAATTGACATTACTTCACTCTATGTACATTTGGGTTTTTGTTTTTTTGTAGGTTTTTTTTTTCCTTCCTATTATCTAAATTGTATCCACTCAGACTTGAGGTTGTAGGAATATGGATTTATGTCAGAATAAGGAAATAAACAATACTTCAAGTATTTGGCAAACCCTCTTTTCCTGTTTGCAGGCACAATTAATGTAATTTTAAACATGAACCTTAAACATCAGAAGTTCCTTGAAAGAAGGAGGCGGTTGGACTCTTTCCAAATTAACATTGTCTTTCAGTTTGAAATCACTGCCTTTTGAAACTGCTTAGTCACATCAAAGTAAATACAAAAATATCTTGAAAGATCAAAATATATGCAAAAGACATAATTTATATGACGATGATTTGACAGAACCTGTTTTTACCTCATATACTAAGTTTTGGAAGAATATCTTCTCTCAATAATTCTTTCTGCACTGACACTGGCATTTCCTTCCCACTAGAACAGCTTTCAAAAGCTGTAATTGCTACTGGAAAGTTGCAGCCTTTCTGTTAGTTTGTCAAATGTTAACTTGTAAAATAATGTTGTGAGAGGTGAAGGCTTATTTTTAGAAACTTGGTTTTGTGGTTCTTATATTTGCATTGAAATTAGATTTGTATTGGTTAAAAATGAATGTTTTGAAGAATGATGTAGTGGTTTTCTGGCTGAATGTATTTTCTAAAATAGAAAATGATCTGCTACAAGTGCAGAACAAGGTTTTATAAACACCTGTCATTTTATATTGAAAAGCTCCCTTTTCCCTTTAAAAAAAGAGGGATGGGAGGGAGGGGATGGTGGTTCTACAGAATTTGGTGGCCAAACTTAACCTGGAAGTTCTGATTTTTTTTATTTTTTTTTTTAACTTTACAGTTGAATTCTTTGGTTGCTGTTGTCTGTAAGAAAGTGTCCTCAAACTTCAAAGTACTGCCTTAAAAAACAGGGTTTGAGTTGTGTTGCTTGAGCCTTGGTAACTTACAGACTTTTAATTATTGCTTTTTCACTTGGTTTTGGGTGAGGGAAAAAGTTACAAAGGTGAGTTTAGCAGTGTATTTTGATCTACTGAAGAGGGTTGTGATGGGAAGAGAAAAGGATTTAATGTTTTCCGTGGTATTTCTGATGCCACACAACCATGGCATAAAAAATGAGTTAAGAGTTGAGCTTATTTCTCTTGAAATTACACTGTCTCTGTTGCTTGGAAAATTGTTTGTTGTGATGGATGAGAAGGAATACATAGATTTTTCAAATGTGTTGCCAGATCATTGCTTATAGAACAATCTGGTAATAAAAGGAGAGTTGACAGATAAGAATTCAAATAGATCTGATAATGAATTATTGAATAATGCCCCAGTTCCAGAGCCTGAAAGGCTTATTTCCAGTGTCAGTTTTTTTAAGAATTGTTGGCTGCTTTTCCTGCTCTTAGTGACAGATCCTATATGAAAGTCTAATGCAGCTGAAACTCAGACTGAATTTACTTCGATGTTATATAATTGAGCCTTTATTGAAATGGCTGGAGTTACAGTGATGTAAAACTACAGCGGTAGCTCAGTGGTGAATCAGATCTATCAAATTTCATGTTTCTTGATAGGTATAGCTGCTTACTAGATTGTTTGTTAAATAATTCAAGATGTTTTCATTAAGCTGAGTGATTGTGCCTTTTAAAATCTTTCTTTTGTTCTTAAATCTTATCAGGCAATCAGTTATACCTGTGGAGCTAAGAAAAATCTCACAGAAAAAATGACTATTGGGAAGCTTTAAGAAGTTGCTAGCTGCTAGAATCTGGAGGGTTGTATTTGGGCCAGGATTCTGCCAATTTTGTCCCTGTTCTTATAGCTTCCTCGAAGTGCTGTACTCTTCTTTTATCTGTGGTTTCATACTTTTCTTCTAGGCTACCTTAAAATCTCATTCCTGCTTATTTAAAGGTTTATGTTTTCTAAAATGGCTTTGCCTTTTCCTCAGTCTCAATTTCTCAAATTCTTGTCTATATATTGATATTTGATAACAAATATCATGTACTGTTTTTAATCAAGAGATGTTGAGTAAAGGTACTGAGAGTAAAATAGGACTCTTCAGGGTAATTCAGTAGGGACAATAATGACTTTTGCTGAGAAATAAAATTGCTGCAAGAATTGCTGCCTGTGATCTGAATAGAAATGTGCTAGCTACCTGAAATTACCTTCTCTCTTCTGCTGCTTCGGGAGAGATATCTATTAGCTGGAGATAATGGCTTGCAAAAAAAGTGGATTTCTTTAAATTTCAGTTTTCCATTGAAGGGAATATATCCTAGCACCAGCATTTAAAATAAATAAACCCGTCGCTGCCAGGGACAAGAATAGAATTGAAAGAAAAAGCCACTCCTCCCCAAGCATCATCACAGTGCGTTTGAATAATGTGTTGGGCGGGAGCGGAGAGTATTTGCGCAAGAGAGAAAGGTGCCAATATCTCACATGAGACTGTAGAACTGATCTAATCTAAGAGAATTAAAAGAAACAAAGTGGGGGAAATCCTGGTAAATTCTTTTTTTAAATTTTAAACCTAATCTATAGAATTTTGCAAAATGTAGGAAAATTCTTTACAGCTCTATCATGTGCATTTCCGAGTATTTTATGGGTTTCACCGTATGTGAACTGAATTCAGAATGAGGTCAAAATTTTACCTGAGATGCCTAACATGGGAAGATTTTTGTCAAGTTTTATTTCACAATGCCTGGCTGCTTTTGAGTATCCAGGCACATGAAATATGCTGGTATGTTAATCCACAGCAGATAGGAAAAGTCGGAAGCTGTTAAGGAACCTTGACTTTCATTTCTTACATCTTCATTTGTTTACAGTGTTATTGCTTGTTATTATTGCACGTGACTGGATTTTTTTAAATCTCATCAGACGAGTTGGCCCAATGGCTGGAGCTGCGGTCCTTGTTAATTGGGAATAGTCTCCTTGGAAATATTCCAACATAATTTAGATGATGAGATAGTGTTACTACTACAGGTTTTATAGAGGGAAAAACCTCAAATTATAAATGTTATTTAATGATAAATGAAATGAAGACAAATCAGTCATTCTTACATTCTCAATATTTGAACTCCTGTAATGTACTGATACCCTTTTCCTCTTCCATCAGGTTATGACTTGTGCGCTATTATTAAAGTAGGTGCATATCTTGCTGAATTTTTGTTATCGGGGTTAGCCTTGCATAGAGTGGTACTGATGTGGATGTCTACAAAGCTGTAGCTATTTTATTATTCCTAGAAAAGTAGATCTTTCGGGTAAATTGACAGAGGTTGACATTTTGATTTTTCGTTTTATTAAAATAAAGCTTGGTGTTGTCTTGGCTGGCAGTAGAGATGATACTAAGCAATGCCTTGTTCTCTTAGCAGCCTGCCTTCCTTTCGCTAGCAGCAGTTTTTCTGCTTCTGTGCTTTAGCCAAGGAGTTAAAAGTCAGTCTAAATAAAATAACACTAAGCAAGTTCCAATAGCTGGAAATTCAAATGCTAACAAGCATGGGAATTGAGAGCGCTGCTGAAATGCAGGTAAAGTTTGATATGTTTTTGAACAATCATGGTTCTGTTGTGGAAAGAAAAGCTGGGGTTGGACAGTAGCTCGATACATAGAGGGGAGACATATCCAATGAGGAGGACATTTATGAATAGACTGAGTATCTGTAACTTTTTCTTTGCTTTGTTACTCATGAAAGATAAGCCAAAATGATGTTTGAAGGCTCTCAGTCAAGGTGGGTCACACACTACTTGGGAGATTAAGGAAGCCACTCTATGAGCTACATCAACCGAAACAAGGTTCTTTTAAAAGGAATTGCAGAATAAGCAAAAGACAAAAACAAATGCCTTCGCTACTGTTAGTAATATTCATTTTTTGGTAGTTCTACACGCTGGAATTTAACAGCTTTTCAGGACAGAGTTTGAGCATACTCTCAACCTACGAATAAGCAAACAGATTAAGAAAAAGCGGGGGAAAAAAGGCTGTGCCTGCATGAAAGTCATATAGAAGCTGTATAGCAGTTGATATTTTTCACGGCTAGCAGTACTAAATTGTTTGTAGGGTGGAATGTGCTCCTATAGATGGAATGCAAGAGACTGTAATAAATAGGGTATAAATATACATTTCATACAGCAGTTCTGTAAATCTCTGCTTATATAATACAAGTGAAACCAAAGGGAATGTGATAATTTTGCCCAGCTTTTCATGACTGAAAACCAAGCAAAAATGTGCTACTGGAAAACAAATGAATAAAATTGATTTGCATAAATATTTGCACGAGCAAGATTGTAACTATTGTATAGCTGCCTATCAAACAAATTCTATTTAGCTGTCTTACCAGAATTGTTCGCTTGGATTTTACCATGATCTTAGAGGCACATAGATCAGTGCATCATGGATATTAAAGATATTTCTAGTTCAGTTAATATTTTTTTTGGTAGTCTTTTGCATTGTGTTCATTTTAACAATGTTTGTAAACCAGAAAACCCCAGAATTTTTTTTAAAAAAAAAACCAAACGGAAAACATGCTTCTGAAAGGCAGCAATAAAAACCTTTGACAATAACTATGGATGAGAAATATAAATCAGAGAAAAACCAAACCAACCTAACCCCCCTGCCCCACAAAGGCCCCTTTTAACTCCCGTTAATAATATTGCCATCACTTTAATAGATGCATTGCAATGCATCTATTAGTAGATAAGTAAGAGCCAACTTATGCATATTAATTTTCTGCCATTTTTGAGGTGACTGCAAGTAGTGTAGTATGTATTGCGTAATGAAATCTCTGGAATCTCATCAGGACACTTTCTGTGTAGCACTTTCTGTCAGAGCAGAATGACAGTGGTGACGAACTCTGAGCTTTAAAGTGCGATGACAAGATGCCATCTAGTGACAATTTGTAGGAAACTGTAGTTCACAATCTGTGTTTATAGAAATGCTTTCTTCTCTTTTTGAGGACTCAAAGATTTGTATTTTAGAGCAGAAATTCCACCGTCATTGTATTACCCAGAAGTTGTTTTTCTAGAAAAGTATTTTACACTCGATTCAACTTCTGCTATATTAAATGTGGGACACTGGTGGTCAATTCCTTTGCTTCCTATACTTACCTCTGGTTTTGCTTTGCAAAAGTAGATACTGTCACGCCTGGCTTTTCCAAATCACCTAGTCTCTCTGGTAAACATAAAATGTGTTGCTTGGTGAACTTGAAGTAGTTATTTCAGCAGTTCTACTCTTACCTGGCAGAGAATATATATAATAATGGTAGAAGAGAAGCTATTTTGAATATAGAACATTCTTTTTTTTCTTTAAAAAACCAGATTATAGTATTTGCATATTTTTTCTGTTCCATATTGGAAGAAAAGAAGATTATTTGATTATTTTTTTTATTATTCAGTTGCTGCTTAGAAATATAAGGTACATAAAATGACTGTGTGTTATTGTTTGTCACAACAGTTATCTTCTTTTACTGGGAAAGCACCGATTTGACAGATTTAAATTAGGTATGTGCTTTGTAAGTAATACACTGTGTTGAATGGTACATGTATTTGGCTGGTAATAGACTTCTGGTTTCCCTAGAGAGAGACAAATCTGGTTTGGAAGAGTGCTGTCTTACTGCATCCTGGGAAAAATCATGCCGGGTACAGTTTCATTTTGTTCCAGAAGTAGTCTTTATAGTGGGTTACCTGACAGTGTGCAGTGAACACTGTCCTCTCTGCCATATTAGCGTGAGTGTGGGAGGAAAATTTCCATGTCTTTATCAATGTCAAATGCTACCAAATTTTAGAGGACACAATTTTGACATCTTAGAGTCAAAGTCCGGAACAGATCCTCTACCACTCTGTGAAACTGTCTGTATCGCCTTCTTTAATTAACAGAAAACAGAATGTTCTTATACTAACTATACTTCTCAAAAAGAGTGACTGTTTACAAAAGGTGAGATAACTGAAGAAGTAATTTCATAGGTGTCCTCATATTGTAGAGAACTTGAAGATATTCTTAACCTGAAGCATGTGAACAGTCCATTTGAGGAAGATCGAAATGTTTCATAATAGGCTAGCATTTTAGCAGTAAGTCGTCTATGAGACCCAGAATAAGGATTTGTGGTGTACCCCTTTGAATAGACACATATAATATGTTTTTGCATGGAAATGAGTTTACAACAAATACAAATTATGTGCAAAACCAATTTAATTTGCAATCACCATGTTTGGAGATTCTGGCAGTCTTACTGTATTTAGGTTAAAGACCAAATGGCTGAAAATAGACTGTGTTAGTTTTATTATTTGTAAGGGAAGATGCTTGGGTTTGATTTCTTTTAAAAAATATTGATCCTCTCTTCCCTTGACTGTTCATGTAGTTCCATGGGAGCTATGAAGGAAGTGTAGACGTTGAGAGAGAGATTTGCTTCTAAGGAAATAGCTAAATATCCATTTAATGCAGAATAGTATTAAAAAGAAGACAGAAAGAAATAAGCTTCCAAAGGCAATCCTGTAGTATTGACATTTTTTAAAAAAGGAAGGGTTTATGAGAATAATTGAAGCAATTGTAAATTCTGCATGTTGCTCATGAGTGTTCTCCAATTTGCATCCCAAGAAAACTACCAGTAATTTCCTGCCTAAATAAGATAGAAGAGCACAACAATGGTTACAGTTGGTGAGACTATCCTGCATGGTATTTTATTCTAGTATGGACATTAACGGTAATTATAAACCTACAGGAACACACAGACGTACCATAATCTTTAATATGTTCCTAAATTTCTCCAAGTCATGACTTAGATATAATGGCTTGTAAAGGAAATCTTTATTTTTGCCTTTAATAACCTGTAATAAACATTTTCCTAGGATTTTTCTCAAAACAGTATTTGAACCTGCCCATCTTTTTGGCACCTGCGGTATCTTTAATTCCGTCTTCTGATCATTTAGTTGAATGGGGCTTCTGCCTACTTGGGGAATATACAAGTTGTCCATGTTGCTACTGCTTTATTTTAAATTTACATATAACATTGGAAGAAATCTGCTGATTTTTCTTATTTGTATACGTTTGTATACAAAAAACATGGTACAGTAATTCAGAATTACAGTATGTATCCAAATATCTGTTTTATGCTACATGATTTTTGATTATTTAAAAGCCACTGAAAAATCTCACTTGAGTAAGCTTGCCAGTTTAATGTTTATAGTGAGTCTATGGCTGTTACTAATGCCAAATATTGTCAGAGTAAACTGTGGGTTTGATTAAATATTTCTATAATGATGTTATCAAGGCCTCAAGCATCTGAAATATGGTAAACAAATGTGCAAAAGTACCAGTAAAGAGAAAAGTAAAACTGTGAGACCCAAAATGGATGTGCCAGGGTGTGGGTGTTTGTTGTTCAGTCTCCACTAATAAAACACTTCATGAGCGTAGCAACAAAATGTGAGTCACTGGAATGAATGCAAAAACTAGGACTGAAGAGACTGAAATCTGATCCATAAACACCCTAATAGCAGCAATGAATGGTGAAGTTCTTTTTCAGTATATCTGAGACAGCTTAAAATACCAAGTTTGAATCTAATATTGCTGGAAAATTCATTGCCTACAACTAACCAGAGATCTAAAATAAAATTTAATACTTAAAAACCCAACCAGTGAAACGATTAACAAAGAGAAAAAAAAAAAAGGTGTTGTACACCAGTGAAAAGAGGCTGAATACCAGAAGCAGAATTACCCACGCAGAGAAGTAATGCGTCTTGATAAGACAGGCTTATGTTGAGTCCAGCCTACAAAGTCAGCAGTGTTTTAGGTCTGAATCAGTGAGATGAAAGTATTGTGATAAGAAGCATCAGTGTAGAAGAGAAATACTGGGGGGGGAATGACAGCCTATTTCCTCACAATTAAGGATCTTCTCTGTTACCTCCAGTGACGTAAATATCTGTGGTGTTGGAAATCTGTTCTAATATTCATAATGCCTGTTTGCTCATTAAATGAATTAATTCCTGCAGAATTCTGGGATAAATAATAAATATTGAATTGAACTCCTGTTAGCATCATATACTGGCTAATCTCACCCCTCAGCTTACTGGTTGAATGCAGGTGTAAAAGTTAAATCTAACTCAAGTCAAATTATCTTTTTAAGCTTGCAAAGTTTTTCCTCTCGCTCAAATTATATTGTTTTCATTTTTAAATTTTGTCATACAGAAAGTAGAATTGGTATTTTTAAATTAAAGTACTTTTATTTACCAGTAAAATTATAATAGTTATTTACAGTAACTGGGGGGGAAGAGTCAATGCTCTGATAAGACAGTCTTGAAAGGTACTACCAAAAAAGCAAACACTTTCAATTTTTGATAACTATTCCCTGTTTTCTGGCCTAAAAAGGTTCTGTTGTTTCAAATCCAACTCCACGCAGAAATACACTGTTTAGACCATTGTATTTATAGGCAGAAGATCAGATGACCCATTTGCCATCTGTATCTTTTGGAGTATGGGTTTTTCTATTCGATTAAATGTTTATATGCATAAAATAAAATTATGGACAGAAAAGAACAAACCAGATAACAATATGATGAGGTTATTTTTCCTAATATCAGAGCTTAAGTCAGTCTGGTTTTGCTTTTCCTCTTGTTAGAGCAGCTAACAAACAGCATCCTGATCCACATTCTCACCACAGGCTGTTAAACAGCTGCAGAACTGCGATGGGGCTGGGGGGGTTGCAGCTTGGCAAGATATTTTAACTTTGAGAGATTGCTCTGTGAATCTTCACCCAATGACAAATGACGCAAGTGTTCACGATACAATAACGTAGCACTTAAATTACAGAATTTGCGTTCGCACAGGAAATTTCTAGTGATGCCTCTCTAGCTTCTTTTCAAGAGAACTGCTTTAAATGCTCTCTGCAGAGCTATGCGACTTCTGTTTGTTACAGTCCAAGGTCAGGAACGGAAGCTCAGTCCAGCAGTATTGATAATATCTTACTGGAGAGGATGAAATTTCACTGTAGGTCTACTTTAAGTGTGTCTTAACCATTAGGAGTAAATATTTAAATATATTATGAAGAGTAGAAGCCACAGTTTTGTTTACCTGCCTGTGTGTTTGTGTGAGAAATCACCCTTTTGTGTGCAATTTCAGTGAATAACCCCAACAGCAGAAGTTAATTTATATGAAGTATTCATCAAAGATGCATTTGTAGCCTTTGGGTGTTATGTCCCTAATACCTTTAAAAATATTTTAAGATTACATTGTGTGCTTGCTATTAATGTTGATTTTTTTGGGAGTCTCTCTATCTTTTTTCCTGAGTCCTAAATATGTCTTTGTGAATTCCTTTGTCCTTGAAATAACACACCTCTTTTTCCTCAGTGAAGAGTACATTTATTCAGTTGAAAGAACTGGGACAGAACCATTGTCACATATATCTCTCCTATATTCTCTGACTAAAAACGTATGTGGACATCAGGCATGTTTGGATATCTGAAACGCTAGGATGTAGCCAGTGGCCTTTTAATGCCGTCTGCAAATCAGGCAGCCTTTATGTGCCATAGGGAAAAGATCATAACAGAAAAATTAATTTGTTGCAGCTATGCAACTGTGCTCTGTGCAAGTGCAGCCAATGTTTTTTTGTTTTGTGAAAATATTGCACTAATTGTTATGGGCGTTCTCAAAGTTTTGATTCAACCTATTCGAGGAACTGTCATGGCTGACACTGAAGTGACTGGTAATAGCAAAAAGTAGCTGTGATTGGTGAGTTTTGTGGTATTTGTGGTAATCTGTAATAAAGTAGAGAAATTTAGAGGATAAAGTCTTCATGTCCTTGTGCTTTACAGAATCCTACAAACCCACGGTTGTGACTTCTGTACACTCGCAGACTGGTTGTGACTCTTTAGGTTGTGACCGTAGATTACACAAAGCAGAAGTATTCTTCATGACGAAACCATTAAATAACTGTCTCGTCTCAGATGTGTTCACATCTCAATATTCTGTCCACTCAAGCCATTGATACACACAAAAACTTCATTTTCTCTCTTCACTAATGTTCGTATACATGAATAGTATTCTTGTACCAATGAAAAGGTCAGTTATTTCAACATTTTATCTCTCTAAAGACTTAGTAAGTGCCTAAGATACATCCAGCTTGCTTTAGGTTTACGGTCTTCACTAAAGTGTGCTTGTGATTTCTTTGTTTTGGTTTAGTTTTTTTTTTTCTACTCCAGGTTCTGCCTTTTTGAACACTTCTCCTTTCCCTGAAGGAAGGTGTTAGGAAGTGCTTTTTGACTAAAACTAAACAGACGAGTAAGTTTTCGTTTAGTTCATTGTGCAATATAAGGCAGCTTTCCATGCTTGTATTTTTTCCCCTTTAACAGCAAGTTGGAAGTCATACCTTTTACTATGAAAAACAAAATATAAGGGCCCTTGAGCCCAAACTAAGAACAAAATCTGATGAGGGAATGCCCTTACACAGCTGCTTTTAATATGTGAGTCCCAGGCTTCTGGATTTACCCATGTAATATGTTAATGCACATGTATTTGCTCTTCTAGCAGGAGCTCTAGACCTGCAGCCGTCAGAGTGGTTGCTAATCAGAATTACGATATCAGTATTTTCTGCAAATCCTTATATTATCTGTGCGTTATTAGCAGTTTCTGAGCTAGCGTGCAACTAAAGTCACAGTGAATCTGATTTCTACGTGATGTTTTGACTAACTCGTCACACTATGGAGCAGATGGTATGCTGCTCTGCAGTACGCAAGTCCAACAGACAGCACTTGCCAGAATTATCACAGGTCACTCTGAAAACTTCTCCAGAGTGGGAGAAGAGAGTGGAATTAATTGATTGCCTTTGTTTAGGAAGCTGGCCAATAAATAAAGAATGAGGTGACATATCCTGTTACCAACTGTCTATATATTGTAAGACAAAACCCGCAGCATAAGAATGCCAAGCAGTCGTTGGTAGGAGCTCTCTATCTAAAGATAACTGGAAGTCTACATAGCACATCTTCCTAAATGAATAGAATAAATGGAAAGCAGGTAAAATCTGATTAGCAAAGCAAATGGCACGATTTAGGTTTTTGAAAAGGGAAAAAAATCACAGCTTGTAAAATGCCTGCAAAGGTAGTAAAATTCCCATGTTTCCTTTTTAAATGTGAGATGTACACAGAGAAGGTTCTGTCATAAATGCTGGGTTATTGAAGACTCCGCTTGCTCTTGTTGCTATAGCTTTAAAAGTCTTATCTGCATATACAACCCAACATAAACAAAACAAAAGCAAGAAAATGTTTAACTGTGTTTGCAAAGGCCTAGATGTTAGAAGCCCTGTCAAAACAAGGAAATTTCTGTTCTCCCTTCCTCCCATTGTAAATAATATAACTGAAAGTGACTAGTATCAATGAAGTATAATTGCAGAGGTCCTGCTCTGATGTATTGGTGCTCTTTCATCTGATTCTCTCTGCCTGTGATTTTTGTTTTTAATATGGAATTGTCTGAGGACTTAGTTTTTTTAAAATTCTTGAATTATCTGGAGAACTGTACTTTTAAAAGGAAGTGGGTTATCTGAAGTTCAAGTTCTGTGCGTGAAAACATAGTATTTAAATGTTGTTTCCCACTTCAGTTGTACCAGAGGATCTCTGTGCTATCGTGCTGTCTTTGTGGACAAAAGCTTTTGAGCTTCCTTTTACTTTTCCAGGATTGGACAGGGGAGCTTGGGTTTCTCAAAAAAACCCTGTTTACCTGTTCTCTGCTGTTCGAGTATTTTTTGTCCATTCAACCCTATGTAGGCTGTGCATTGTAGTCTTGTAGAACATACTCTCTAGATCGAATAACTCCTAGAACCCCCAGTAATTATAGTAAAATCCTGGAATTTGACCTTGATTTCTTATAACATGACTTGATTTTACTAGGTCCTGATTAACTGTATTAGCAGGTTGGCATAATTTCTACAGGCAAATTTGCTGTCCCACTGTTGATAAATGAAGCTGCTATTCCTTTAGTTAACATGTTCTCCCCAGGGACTATTATGGTGTCAACAGCATTTTGAAAAATTGCTGCAGAACTAATAAGGACAGGGAAGTATGCTCATGCCTGTTTCATTCATCTACTTTTCTTTTGTCCCTTTTTTTTATTTATTCTGTAGTCCTTTCAGTCTTGTCCAAGCTACTTCAGGAAGAAAAGCACGAGAAGATTTATTTTCAGTGGTATTTCTCTTGCCTTGTTTTGTTTAGGAATACGAGTTCAAGGTAGGATTAATTGGAATGGAGGATTGAAGATTTTTGTGTCTTGATTTGTAAGAACTTGCACCTGATGATTTTATAGAGCACTTATTTCTGTATGTTGGGTAACCTCTTAATGCTAGGTGCTATCAGTACAGCCAATCGTACTGTCTTACGGTTAAGAAATCACATAAATGTAACAAGGAAGAAGGAATATATTTCTTCTCTTTGTCCAAATAAAACCTTGCTAATGCAAGAACTTTTTTTGAATGTGATGGTGCTCTTTCATAACACAGAAAGGCTGTGTGTGGGTCAGGCTCGTATTTTTAAAGAGCTTTTTAGGACACTTAAATATTCTGTATTTATACAGAACTTTGAAGGTTTAGGATTGATTCCAAAAGTCAGAAACATTACTGCTGCATGTTGTGCATATAGTTAACCTTCAGCTGAGACCCTCTTTCCTCTCAAAGACCTTGTGTTTCAAAAGCCTCTGGAGCTTGTGTTTTGCATGTACCCTGTGATCCCAGAAAAGTAGCTTGCCCCTTTTTTATGAACTGTGGGTCCTGTTTATCACATTTCTGCTCCAATAAATCAAGAGAGATACTGTGATAAGAATTTGCCCTCCTCAGGCTTCGAGTCCCTGCTGTTTCAAACTGCTGGTGTGTGTTGGTTCATTGAAATTATTCTGTAACAAGATGGCATTGCTAATACTAGGAAAGCATTCTGTGGATATACAAAGCACAAACACTGAAATGCACTAATTATGGCTGAACCAGTCTTAGAGCAGAATACTAAAGAGCGATTCAAAATTTAGAACTATGGTATGTAAGGAGTTTGGGGAATTCTTGTTTGGTGGTGTTTTCTATCTGAAGTACGTGAAATCATACCATTGAAATCAAAAGATTAAGGCTGATTCATTTTAAAAGGGGCTAAGAGCAATACGGTAGAATAGCAAGCGTTTGGAATGTGATATTGAAATAAAAACCTTGACGCAAACATGCATTGGTGGTGGCTTCTGAGATTGGAGTCTTGTATGTGTGAATAGGTCCATAGCATTACAGGCATGCACCCTTCAGTGGTTGGAAGCGGACAGGCAGATGAATGTAGGCTTTAGAATTGGTAATTGTATATAGAGTAGACTATTCAGGTCCGTTTTATTATTTTTGCTTTCATAAAGTAACATTTTCACAGCAAGAACTAATCTTTTCTAAGTGTTTGCTCTATTATAAATGTATCTGTGAAGTTGGGATATGACAATTACAACTTGGAACACTGTATTCTTCCAGCACCATGTAATTCTTCATGCTTATGTATTATCTTAGACACCTTTTCTAACAGTACAAACAGTTGCTTTCAGAACTTATGTACTTCAAAAATTGTATTTTACATGGAACTGTGTAAGCCGCCTTCTTCAATAGGTATTGTGGTATTAGGATAGTTTAGGAGTTTTGAGAAAATATGATTTATTTGCTTCATAAGGTACATTTTGTAGAATATTTGTAGTTTATCTGGACATATAACACTGTCCTGAGAGCTGCTGGTGCCTCAACCACTTCAGGGCTTCTAAAACTATGGTCCATAAACTACTGGTGGAATGTGAAGTCCCAGGTGTCCGTCTCAGCTGCTTTGCAGATCACACCAGCTGCTCTGCTCAGATGGGCTGCTCAAAGGGGTTCTCCCCAGCCACGCTACAGTGTGGAGCTGTTTCCCTGGCCTTGTCGCCCAACATGCTTGAAAGGCTTCTCGGGTAGAAATGGTGGCCCATAAAAAGGGAGGGGGGAAAAAAAAAAAGTATTTTAATCTTTTGCTCAACCTCTGGTGCAGTACAGCCCTATCACCAGCTGAGATTATTTACCCTCCTCTTAAAATAATACAAAATGCACAAGAACTCTGAATTAGGCTTTGCCTTGTTGTTTCCTATGTAACGCCAAGCTTTCAAAGGACTTTTGAGCTGTGCAAGTATATATTCCAATGGGTATCTGCCCATTTGGATTGTTCTCAGTCTTTCCTAGAGAAAATGTTCTACAATAATCTTTTTGGAAAGTTAAGTATAGTATTATGATATATTAATCCGAGAAGGATTTCTCACTAGTTCCCTCAGTCCTGTATAGCTGAATAAAGCTACCACTGCCTGGCCATTGCTTAGGCATTGTGTGTGGAGTTCTGGTGATAATAGAAGGCTGTCTTGCCCACACGGAAGTAGAGGTTAGAAGAAAATCTTGGGCATTTTAATCAATGTGTGGCTTTGAGAAAGTCAGGGCTATGTGAATATTTCTGACTTTCACTCCCTGTCTTTGGCAAGACTTGATTTATATGTTGCACTGTACGAAATCCACTGGTTTGCCATTGGTTTATTTGGAAACAGAAGTAAGATGTTGTCATTTTATATTTACTTTTATCATACTGTTTAAATCCCAAACACTTTAGTTTCTAGAAATTATCTCCTTTAGTGTTAAAATCTGCAGGTAGCTGTTCTTCCGTTCCTTAGCATTTCTCTGAGACACAGGAGCCTCAAATTTGAGTCAAGACACATTTTTGTTAGACGGTGAACAAATCAAGAATGAAGGTGTGATTTCTGCAGTGCGTGATTTACAGCATAATCTCCTCCATATTGTCTGTCATCCAGATATTGAACGCTCTCTTTCATAGAGAACAGTGTCTGGAAACTTAGCTGAAAACAAACATTAACTTAAGATGAGGCTTTTTAGGTGTACTCTTATGTACTCTCGTATACTGCCTATCCCTGGGAATAGCACAATGGAAAATGAAAATCTCAAGTGGTACTGTGGCAGCCAGAGTTCCAGCGCTGCAAGTCTAGTTGGCTGCTCTGTGGCTAATCTGAAAGACAAAGCAATGATCATAGACTTCTTTTAGTTTGGGGTTTTTTATTAACAAACAAATAAAAATAAATGCAGATCTTAATGTTTTCTTTTAAAAATGCTAACAAGTACTGTTATAGCACTGACCTTAATGTAGTTTCTAACATTTTTACCTTTTCAAGACATCCTACTATTTCCCAATGTCAAATGCAACCTTTGTAACAAAATATGCAAACTGTTTTGTACATAGAGGACCTTGTAAGGCTGGTAATTTTCATGATGCAAATTTCAGAGCAAAATGAACCCATTAACTGAATTAGCAATTCAAAAAGGCAAAAGTTCATGGTAAGGAAACAATCAAAGCTTTTCAAAAGGTATGATTTTGTATTATTGTAGTCCAAGTATGTGCATAGTTTGTTTTCTTTGGTTTCTTTTTTTTTCCTTTAGAATAAATTGACATATGACAAGAATGCTATTTATCTAAAGTAAATTAGTATTTTAGAAGAGGAGGTAGTTCTTAGGACACTTTTTTTGCTTTTTAGAAAGCTATGATTTCTAATCCATTGCAATATTAAAATATGCAGCGACAGAGCGGGGAAAAAAAGTTTGGTTGAATAAGAGCTTTTATAATTACAGAGGGGTTTTTTAGTATGAGGAGGGAACATACAGGGGAAAGAGAATACCAGCCTGCAGAAATGAAACTGTTTTCAGCGAGGACAATTACGCCTTTAATTGACATCCATTGACAGCCTTATTATAATGTGAGGCCATGACAAGGTTCTTTAACCAGCGCACCTTTAGCTTTTGTCTTCAGTCATCACTGAAGTCTGATTCTGAAAACATGTTCTTCCTACACAAAGGCTCCATTCTTTGAAGATACTTCAACGCATTGAAAAGATTGTTGAGTTTTTGGATAACATGATGAATTAATTATGTTGTGTAGGATGTGATGTTACTTGTGATGGGATGTTACTGCTGTGATGTTACTACTGCTTATGTCTCTGTTCAGAGCGGTTTCATTGTTAATCTACGCTTTTTCTATGTTTTATCAGTCGTTCTCCTATTGTAACTTCACCTTGTGAGCACTTCAGGGTGATGAAGTTGCCTTAGTCTGGGGACTTGGCACAATTGGGTTTTGATTCCTGACTGAAATAAAACACTAAAAGAATCAGAATATACAGATGCTCATTTTAAGGATCATTGTACATTTCCTTATTCATTCATTTCTTCCCTTGCTGAGTTCCATAGGTGATGAGTTTTGAATATCTCCACAGAGTGGGTATCCTATAGTCTCTCTGGGCCTTATTTTCCAGTGTTTGACCGGTTTCCTTCTAGTCAGAAGCTCCTGTATTCCAGGTTGTGTCTGTTGCTTCTTGCCTTGTCACTGTGCCCCTGAGAAGAGCCTGTCTCTCTCTTTCCTATCCGCCGCTGTCAGGTAGCTGAAGGGAGCCCTATCACCTGTTAGCCGCCTTTTCTCAAGGCTGAACAAACCTAGTTCTCTCAGTCACTCCTGAGTCCTCAGTGCTACAGTCCCTGACCATCTTCATGGCCTCTGCTGCTCTTCCTCTCCTATGTCAATGTCTGTCTTATACTGGGAAGCCCCAAACTGGACACAGGTGTGGTTTCCACAAGTGCTGAACATAAGGGAAGGATCACTTCTCTCAACCTGCAGGCCGTGGTCTTGCTAATACAGCTTAGAGTGCCCTTCTAACAGTCATGAAAACACTGAAGTTTACTTTTATTTGCAAGTGTCAAGCAGCTGGGTGTTTTATGCACACCCAATAGTTCCTTGAGTCGTATGATACTTCTCTTTTTAAATCTTTCTTCATTGAGGCAGTTTCTAGTCCTAACAGTTGTTGAGAAGCACCTGACGGGTAGACGTGAGCTCAGGAAACAGAGGTCAACTTAAAGACAACCTTCAATCTTACACATATTACTTTTAAACTAGTTGTAACCCTGATGGGAATGTTTGAGATACGGCACTGGAGATCATTTCCAGGTTTTGGATGTATTCTCTCCTGAGATCTGAGGTTTGTGCCTGACTATCAGACGGTGACAAGCCATGGTGTAAGTACTTCTTGGTGTCGAGAGTTGGTGCTCTTCTTTGTGCTGACATTAAGTAACCTTCATGTTCAGAAATGTCTTTCACCACAACAACTCGGGTCTCCCCAACCGTGGATTTTAAGTAATGCTACCTGTTAAAACCTGCATTCTTCTTTTCTCAGTGTTGCCCTTATTTATAGGTTGGGATGTTCAAATAAGCTGAAGTAGGAAGGTAAATAATGAAAAGTAACCAGTTCAGTGCTCTGTGCCCCAAGGGCTTGTCCAGTATCTCACCAACACAAAAAAGAAGTGATTATTTCTGGAAAGTGTATGTGTGCATATATGTGTCCGTATGTAAACTAGTTTCGTATTATTATCTTGTGCATGGGGAATTGCGTGTGGGTTAGTGTCGTGGTTTAACCCCAGCCAGTAACTAAAACCACACAGCTGCTTGCTTATCCCCTCCCTTCCTCCTGCCCCAAAAAGGGTGGGGAAAAGAGGGGGGGGAAGAAAAAGGGAGGGGAAAGGGAGGAAAAAAACCCACACCCGGTGGGTTGAGATAAAGATAGTTTAATAAAAAGAGTAACAGAAAAGAATAATAATAATAATAATGACATGGGTCACTGTTACCACCCTGTGAATTGGCAGCGTCCCGAGCAGTGATCGTGGATTATCTCCCCTCTGGCTAACACCCATGTATATACTGGGCATGACATCTATGGTATGGAATATTCGTTGGCCATTCCATTGTTCTGTCTATGCTCCTATGGGAAGCTTAAAATATCCTTGAATAGTGTAAACCGCTGCGCAACTAAACCCACTAGGTATTATTGACAGTCCTTTCACAGCAATCACCAGAAAGAAAATTAACTCTTTCCCAGCCAAAATCAGGACAGTTAGGATCTGAAAGCCAATTCCGTGTTCTTTCAAACATTGTTCTAATGGCAAAGAAAACATTTCAGCAATGTGTTACTATGGGCTTTAGGCCCTGTTGTATATCTCTTGCAGTAAAAGAGCAAAGCTAGCGAAGGGAAGTCATCCTTAGGCAGAAAAAGCTGATTTGATGTGATGCAATGATGATGATCTGCATTTGATTCTTTTTGATGAAGTTGTGTTAAATGAATACTTACTAGCTCAAAAAAAATGCATTGATACCACTAGCAACATTGTAGAGGTGTTCTGTTTTTAACAAAATCCTGGTTTATATTATCAATTTTGGTAATGCCAAGTTGCCATAGGAAATACAGAAATATTCCAAGCTGGTTCAATTCTGAATAAATAATGCCAAAACTTAATTTAGTTACAAATGTGGGATTTATAAGCTTCTTCACATATTTTTTTTCGTTGCATTATGTGTAGTTTATCACTATTGTTTACATATATAGCATGTAAGTAGTGCCAGAGGTTATACCACTATTGCTGATGTTAAAGTGCGACGTATCAAAACAAGAAAAGAAAAAGTCTGAATGGCAGAATTCAGTTGATTACGTTATTTGCAAACTCACGCCAAGGAATGCTTGTAGCTGCTAAACAGAAAACAGTAAAACCATTTCTCTGCTCTCTCCCTGTCAAGCAGCAGCTTGACAAAAACAAAAGAGTATCTGGAAACAAAATAGGGTATTCCTGATATCTCCTCAGCAATCTTTAGACTCCATTTCTCTTACTTGCTTTTTATCAGAATTTTCTCCCAAATACTGATTTGATGGACTGTAGCCGAGATGACCCCTGCTATCTTATAACCACCCAGAAACTCTCAAGACACCATTTTCATTACAACCAGCAGAACACTTGGCTGTGCTTCTTAAACCACAGTGAATATTTTTTACAATCCCGTCTTTTGTCTCTGGTTCCTTATTTAAAACTCAAAACTAGTGTCTTTCCTTCTCCTGGGGCAGAGATGTAGTATGGTAGACCTGAGCTGCTTGCTTTATAGAGAGAGGTGGCTAGGAGCAGGTACTTCATCATCCTGACACCACAGCGTTCACTGCTCCCACGAAGAAGAGAGCTGAAAGGGAGTAGAATTAAGCCACTATTTTGCAAGTGCAGACTTGAAAAAATAAGCAGCTTCCTGCAATTAAATGTGGAGTAATTAATTATAGTAGGGAGAAATCAATTCACTTTTGAGTTTCAGGAATGATTTTTAAGTGTGAAAAAGGATGTTAATCACCACAGTAATGATATTAGGAAAACCTTATTTAGTGCTGCTATCTGCTTGAATAAACAGTAATGCACAATGTTTATCTCTCAATCCATCATTCAGTTGTATTCGTTGTCTCTTTCTCTTTTTCCACAGTGTGATATTTTTGTGTTTCAGAACAAAGGCTTTCACTCCTTTCAGTTTGAACATTTAAAGTATGCCAAATGCAAATTCAACCCCTAATGTCAGTCAGCCCACTAAATATCTAACTTCTTTCAGAGTAGAGTGGTACTGTACTGTTTTCTAAAAAGCATTTAAAAATACACTTTAATTTTAGAAGAAATAAAAGATAGCTAAGACTTTCATACTAGTCAGTTTTACAACATCAACATTTCACTCTGTGCTGTGGTGTACTTGCCTAGCATTCTCCATACTTAATTGTGCTCTAGTTGTGTTAATACTTTTGTTCTCTTAACTTTCTCATAGCAAAAAAAGTAAGATAAGGTTTTCTTTACTTTGTTTCTTTCCCTGCAGCATGTGATTTATAAAAGCAAAAGGATTTGACAATAGCTGTCTCCCCAAAATTCTAATTTTCCAACTTTCTGAATTTCCAGCATTCTGAAGATGGGCAAATATTAGTGTCTCAAGTCTCTACTCTGCCTGTCTCTTCCAAGTCCAAGTATAGAATATAAATTCACAAAAAATCCAAGACCTTGGATTTAACTTAGAGGTACTATAGTGGGGGAATCTAAATACTTTCAGTGATGCTTTTTTTCAGATGGTGGTCCGTGTATACTGTGAATTCATTCTCCTTTTTAAGTGGAACTTACTATGTAGCGGCTGGATTTAGTGATCAATAAATTTCTTCTTTGTTCTTAGTGTAAATTGAGAGTATTTCTGTCAAAGAGACCTAAAGTCTCTCCATACATCAGGACACATCAGATGGAAGATTTTGAGCTAAGGATGTTTATGGAAAGACAAAAATACGTATGAGTAACCTTCTTTAGCAAGAAGCTAAAGCAGATGGGAAAACCAAACCAAACCAAAAACTAAACAACCTCCCCAACAAACAAACCAACCACTCAGCAAATTGGAAAATATTAAACCAGCAAGAGTTGTCTGCTAAAATTGAAAAATATGTAATGATGAATCCAAGCTCAGTTTTGATTTCTAGGGCAGGACTAATACAGTTGTATGGCAAAATACTATTTCCAACTCTCTGGAAATAAGCTATCAGCAAATTGGCAACCCTTTACCCGCCAAATGCAGTAACTGCTAACCTTTCTAAAGAGCGTATTGTCCAGTCGGAAACCTGCCAGTCACATATGTATCAGCCTTGGTTTCCTTCAAAAGTCCTTTTTTTGCTCTTTATTTAAAATTCTAAGCAGGGGGGCTGCTAGCAAAATGGATCTCTAGCAAAGTATATTAAATAATGTGCAATATAGGGAAACAATTAATTGGCGTTTCTTTTTAAAATGACCGGCAGTCTCAAGACATTAATTTGGCAAATACCTAAAACCTGAATAATGTTTTTCCAAGCACTTTAAAAGCCCAGGAAACACAACAGCAAGATCTGGACCATTAAAATAGTTAACTTAGTGTTTTAGTATTTGAACAGTAACAGAGCTAAGGTAAGACTAAAATTCTAGGACTAAAATTCATTTCAGAGTATGTATGTCCCGTTCCCCTTTATAGACTCACGCAGATGCTAATCAATCATGTTATTTTGTTGGACCTCAGAAAGTTTAAAGGTTATTTAGTTGGTGGAAGTGCTCAGGGTGATTACTTCTAGTTTGCTTATTCTGCACTTTTTTTCATAAAACAATAACATTTTATGCGCAGTAAGCTCTATTACTCCTCATTTGTTTGTAATGCTTCGCTTCACATGCAGGTGCCAGGTACCTGGGTTATTATTCATTTTTGAAAAATGCTTAGCACTGTTCCTTCCATTAGCTTCTGCAACAAATAGACTCTGATTAATCATACTCAGTCATGGTACCTTCCAGAACTGAAGCTGCAAGTGGAACGGTCCACAACAATTGAACAACGACCATAATGCTAATGCTGCTCACGGTGTTTGTACAGTCTGAGTAAGAGTCTGGTGGTTAGGAGTGTGGGGAGGCGGGGGGGCACTGTCTTTTGGGTATTACGGATGTATTTCTCCTTAGGAAAACTGGGTATATTTAATGTCTTATTTTTATGTGGGTGTCACTTATGATTAAAGTGACCAAAATTTTTTATGGAAGGACTTATGAGTGTTATCTATGATTTAGAGCATATTTATTAAATCAAAGAATGTGTTTTATATATATTGGCTTATCATTTTTAGATGATGTAATTCACCATGCAGATCTTTCCTTTTTAAGCATATGAAAATAAGCAGTGATGGTTAGTGCTAACAATCACTAAACTGAAATTCTAACTATTAATTTACATCTCTCTGTCTCTTGACCACCTTAGATAAATATGCGTTTACCTCTCTACAGATCAAGACATGAAATCAGAAATGGGTGGGCAGGAAATGTGTTGAGTGCTCAGAGAAGAACGAGAAAATTTTAGATTGAGGCACAGCTGGACATCTTCTCTGAGTAAAATTCTCACGTGGGAATATGGAAGGTAAATAGCTGGACTTAGGGAAGAGCATAAATCACAAAGGGCTGTGTGAAAAGACGCACAGGAGCCTGAGGACCAGATTTCAGTGAGGAGTTCTCTTCCTTGCGTTATGAGTTTGAAGCAGGAGAGCGTATAGCTCTCATGAAGACAAACTAAGCATGAAAGGTAGATGAGATGGAACCTGAGAGATTGTAGGATAATTTAAATGGTGAAAAAGACCTTTTAAGTTGCTCGGCTTTTGTGTCGGAGTGTCTTTAGTTGTTGTCATTTGAGAAGGTTGTAGCTATAGGGGCCTTATGCCCAGAGATAAGGACTGAAATGCAGGAGCATAATTCTTTGCCTAATCAGAGGTGAGACTGGCTGCATCTGTTTTTTCCAGAAGTTCCTCAGGAGATATTAAGGAGACACTCCCTGGTGTTGCTGTCATGGGTAACAAAATAGTTTGCAAGTGTCAGCACCAACTTTTAACAGCTGTTCTCCTGAGAGTTCTCACTAGTTCATTTGCTTGTGAAGAGGAAGAAACAAATGTTGAGAAATTGCCTTCCTTAGGATAATACAATAACAGACAAGAGAATAAGAACCCTTGGACGTTGAGGATCATCATCTAGGCAGAAAAGGAAATGCCTTGGATTCAGGTAAAATAGAGGTGAGCACCAATGGCCACTGAACTACTCACAGAGGCTCTGTTCTGAATTTGTTGGAGCGCTTAAAAGTTTATTCCTTCATTGCTGGGTTAGCTGTCACTGTGGGTCTGTGAACTGACCTAGGCAATCTCTGTTCTTTCTCGCCTGTGTAGCAGTGAGGGGATCTTACTCTGAGATCCTTCTCTTTTAACTCATCCCATTCTGTGAGTTGAATCTGAGTCATATTTTGTGGTCAGCTCAAAGAGTAAAACATATTTGCTTTGAAGAAGTAGGGTGGTCTCATGGATTAAGGACTGGCCTGAGATACAATACAATTTCTGATTCTTTCTCAGACTTTCTGTGTGATACTGAGATAGTTACATGACCTCTCGGGCCACGTGCTCGCTGTGGTGATCTGGGAAGAGCAATACGTTCCTCAGCAGAACAGCAGCTGGGAGTATCTTCTATAAAGATTTTCCTGCAGACTCTCAGCCAAAGGGATAAACCTGCATCAGGCTGTCTAAGCTGAACCTAAAAACTGGGAACTGTGCGTGTGTTATGAGAATAAATCAATACTTGTGATAGCTGTAGACACTCCAGCGCTGGGGTCAAGGCCGGGGCCTGGGCAAGCTATGAATGTTAGACAATAGCATTTATTTATTTAGCAAGGTAGCTGTTGCTGGGGGAGCAGTTTTGAGGCCTTTTTAAGCGTTCTTGAGGAAAAGGCTAGCAGGTGCTGTTTGTGCCTGTACAGTGCGGCCTCCTAATGCAAAGGCACCTGTTGTTAAATCTTTAGTGCTGAATTCATTAGACCTCATTAGGAGAGTGAAAAGCTTTGGAGAAAAACAGGCTTAATTATCTCTGTATTTTCAAATGCTAAGAAAGGTAATGCTTTAAATCTCATTCCTTTATTAAAGCTATTATTGTAATGATACAATGCTTGTTGGTATCGTAGTGTCTTACACTAGCATAGAAGTTCAAGGAGTGATGATAGTTTCAAATGGAGCAAGATCAGAACCTGAGTACATCTTATTGCACAATAGAATATCTCACATTTTGTAATCACCTCTTGTCTCTTATTTCATTTCCATTGTACTACTTTCCATACCATACCATGCCTGGGCAGCAACTATAAACATTGCTCTTATCACTCTGAGAGAGCAAACATTGGCTGCACAATATGCTGTCAATTTCAGCAGGTAGAAGAGGCCCAGCTAAGAAGCAGAGTCACTGACCAAAATTGGTCCTGTTTTACCTCAAACCAGGACACCCTAACACCTCAAAGCAAAAGTCTTTACTCCTGGGGCGGTGTATATCGTTATTGTGACCGGGCACACAATTTAAAGAAGTCTCGCAGGATGTGTGGGCTCTGTAGTGGGTGTCCACAGTAAAGTCCTGGCAGCAGGGGAGCTGAGGAGAGGCCAGGCTGCCCCATGCCAGACGGATGGTTCCAACCAGTTCCTTATTTAAGAAAGGGTAAAACCCTGCCCAAGCAGTGAGGAGTGAGGGGAAAAAACATATGAGAACCAGTCCTGCAAATACCCAGGTGAGAACAGGAGAAGGGGCAGGAGGGGCTGCAGGTGCCGCAGCAGAGATTCCCCTGATGTATGGGAAAACCATGGTGAAGCAGGTATTCACGTGGGAGTCCATGGAGGACCTCATGCCAGAGCAGGTGGATATCGCCTGTAGAAAACCACAGCCCCCAGAAAGCCCATGCTGGAGCAGGTCCTCTTGACAGGAATGGCTCCCTGTGGAGAGGAGCCCCTGCAGGAGTAGGTTTCCCCTGAAGGACTGCAGCCTGGGGAAGGACCCCCACTGCAGCAGGGAAAAGTGGGAGGAAGGAGGAGTGGTAGAGAGGAGCTGTTGTGGGCTGACCACAACCCCCCATTCTCCTTACACGTTCTCTTCTCTGCTGTAGAGCTAAGTTCTATACCCCTTATTCTATCCTTTCTAATGAAAATAAAAATGCAGATGAAATCTTCACCTGCAAGAAATGATCCTTGGATAAACTGATGTGTAGGGAGCAACAAAATCTCGTGTAGCCTCTTGTACTTCCAAAGTCTGGATTCATACAGTCACCTCTAGCTGTCTCATCTGTGGGTAGATACTAATTGAGATTTTTATGAAAATATCTGTCAGGAAGTGACATCTGTACCAGCAGCTGGCAGTCAGGAGAGGGAAAAAAAAAAAGTAATAGAAAAGGCTGAGAAAAGATGAGGACGGGTGAGGTGATGAATTGTGAGTTATAATTATTTGCCATGTTTTCCTGAACTGGGCATGATTCCGTTAATAAAATGAGTAGAGTAACAACCATTTGCGATTATTTATTGGGCAATACATGAGCAAGAGAGCAGAAATCTTGGTCTTTTAATTCTAAAGCAGTTCTACCATTTTACGGTGTATTTTTATTATGTACTATGAAAGACATGGAGAAAAGCAAAGAGTAAAATTTTCAAACCTGGCTCCTGAGAGGGAAGAGACCTGCATTTAGAGCGCCTGAGATACATAGTCTACTTTCCAGTAGTGATGCCTCAAATTCCATTTAAAAAGCTTGTTTTAATGTCTGTAGGTGGAAACTAAATATGGTGCTCTTTTGAAGCTCTGGATAACAGCAGTGCATCAGCTCAGGCAGTTGGCTGAAGCCTCCATATAGTCTTTGTGGAACAGATCGTGTTGAAGTGAGTCACTTGCAACCAGATGATAGAGGTTGTGATCTGTACTTGCTAATGGTTGTCGTCCTTCTTATTTCATTTGATGATGAGCTTACTCAATTAGGGGAAGAATCGTAATTAGGGGTTTCCTATAGCTTTATTTTTTCAAAGAGGAAATTAGAAGCTATAGCTAATTTGTCTCCCAGTTTGCGGTACTGAATTCTTGAATGCATTTCTTTCTGCTCTCGAGGTAGTCAAGCCAGTGAACGCTTTGGGATTAACAGTCTCTTGTCATGAATAGAGACCCATGCTACTGCTGCCCTTGTGATTAGCCATGAAGAACCAGAATTCCCATGGCAGCACAGATTTCAATTGTGTTGAAGATAGAAGAAATGATCCCTACCAACACAATTGCTTCTCTCTAGGTTTTTTAGAAATAGATACTTTCAAAGGGTTATATTAAATGGATAACTTTTAAAAGCCCAATTCTTCCCCAAAGTGCAGTTGTTACGAGAGTGGAGAGCGTTCAACCGTCATATCACACAATGGAGCTTTCTGAAGGAAACCCTGTTGAACATGATGACAGTTCAGACCTGACCATCAGCCTGCATTATCATAGCTGACATTCGCATAAGAACATTGGATCTGAAATAAAAATGAAATAACGGCTCCCGTATCTCAGAGGCATATTTGTCCTGAAATGCGCAGTAACATATGCTTAGACAATTTTGTAGTTACTGTTTAGGTTTTTATAAGTATTTTTTTGTGTCATTAAATAATTTTCATAGTATTTTGGTTTTTTTTTCTTCCCCCCTGTTAGACTGTGGAGTGAACTTGTATTCATGTCTCCGCTGTATTCAGAACTAACATGTTTCTTACTACGGTTCATTACTTTTTACATACACAATGCAGAGAACGTGCTCAAAATAATTATTTGAAGCTAAACTGATAAAGCCAGCATCTGTAAACTGTCACAAATTATCTCTTGAGATATAAACAGTGCCAGCAAGGGTGAATGAGACTGAGATGAACAGGGTGTATCTAGAAAGGTGATGATACAGAGTCATAATGTACAGCAGGAGAGATACCGAGCTGATCATACGTATTGCTGCACCTGAAGCATAGGCAAATGAAAACAGAACTGCAACTAGCATTCTGAGATGGAAGAAGTAGTTTAATACATGTTCTGCAAATGCATGAAGTACATAGTAGGTAAGAAATTGGAGGATTTAGTCAAAGCTGAGCAAAGCTGCACCCTGAACGTGACTTTGTGCAACAGATACAGGTTTTAACACATGCCTCAGGTTCAACAACCTACCAAAAGTAACTTCCTTGCATTTCTAGAATGCTATTGTGTGTTAGAAGTACATGTTTCTCTGCATGGCATTTGTATTAGCATTTTAAATGTTAGCCTGTGTAAAAAAATAAAATCTATACGATACATTTTAGCTTACAAATGAGACTTTGAGTTAGGGCCATGTTCATCACATGCTTCACTGCTTTCTGCTGGTGATTTCTAAGGTTGTTTGCAGTGTCCCTGAGAAAAGATGCTAGTTACTGTGCCGTGATTACAGTTTTGGGAAGTCTTCTGTTAAAATGTCTATCTAGCAGTCAGACTAACTACAGATTTATATCCATTTACTGAGGAAATTTAGCCTCCTAAATCCCAATTTCTAACTGGAAATAAGCGTGGTTTTATACTTGTGTTCTTCAGTGAAGCAAGAAGGTGTAAGAGTAAGCTCAGATATGAATGGCTTTTTACTGGAATCCTTTTGTGTTACCTGGTAGTGCTGTCTTTCATGATTTAGGTCGGTGTCTTGGTCACCTCCTGCAGGTCCATATATTCCTTCTCCCTTGATTGTTCCTTTTTTCTCATGGATCCTTGAAAAAGTAGTATTTGTTTTTATCCTATTGTTTCTGTTCTATGATTCTTCTCCAATATCAGTTTATTTGGTGGAGGTGCTTATTATGTTAAGTGAAAAACTTCCTGCCATCTCCATGTAACTGTATGTCTTCTCCCTGGAGTTACAACAGGTTTACCTGTATTACAGTCTAATTCAAGCAGCCTTGTCGTGGTAGGAATCTTGGTGGCCTGTGAATTTCCATCATCTCTTCTCCATATGACTAGCACTGTAATACTGAGAAACAATAGTTTTCTCTGAAAACTGTAACCTTCTCTTGTTCCTCTTACTTATTTCCATCTAACAGTGAAACACTCTCCTGAAGAATTGTTGCGTTCCCAGAATAGTGCCTCATTTTACTGATCTCTTTTCTCTTGCTAAACATTTGTCTAGGGCTAACAATTTCACGTCCTTCCACGTTATATTCTTTCCCTTAGTTTTGCAGCTTTCCCCCAGGTATCCAGGACACATTGTAATCCTACTATATCTGTTGGCTAAGGACATTTCCCAACCCGTTGCGGGAAACAGTGGGCATTCAACTACAGGTATTTTTCATATATATAGTTACAGTCCATTTTGTTAAAAAAAGACAAAAAAGGTAAAAAAAGCTTGTACTTTCATATACCTTTGGGTAAATACATTAAAAATCCTGCTGGAGTAAGAGAAAGGAATAATGTTAGAAAGAACCATTGGAGGCAAGGAGAAAATGAAAACAGGAAAAGACCAGAGAAAAGCAGAAAGGGCAAAAGGAACAGATGCTGAAACAGTGATGGTTTGTTGTTGTTGTTAATGGTTTGTTTCATTACTGGTATTATGCTTTATATTCACATTTCATTTTATTTTTTTTTAATTTGGCATTTCACTCTCTTGAAGCCTTTTAGCCAATAAATCCTGGGGTACAGAGTCTGGTCTCTGTCTCACAACCAAATCAAAAAACAAAGTTTTTGAATTATAAATATTTTCTACAGAACCCATTGAAAACATGTTCTTGTCCCTTGTGTCACGTCTGTCATTCTTGTTGTGATCTAGTCACCAAAGAGGTCTTAAGGGACAGTCTGTCTCTGCCATGTAGAAGTACATCTCCCACAGCACATCCAAAAGAATAAGGAAAGAGAGAGGCTGCTGTCAGCTGCACTGAGTTTTTCAGAGGAATTTGCAGAAAAGGGACTGTGGATGTAGCAACATCAAGAGAGAAGTATAAGGGTAAAATGTGTCATGAGGTGAAAGGGAAAAGACAAAGATCATTGACAGGCTTGAGCATATGGCAGTTCTAAAGTTTTACAAGAGAAATATTCGAGCAGTGCCAATGTTTCTAGGAATGTATTGATACCAAAGCACAGAACTTGATGGGGTTCATAAAGAAATTTTTGTGACGCTTTTCTTGATAAAAGCATTTCTCAAACCACACACCATGAAACGCAGGGCTACCGGGGACTATACCCTCTCCCAAGTTCTGTGCAGACTTTGATGAAGATGACATTGCAGGAAAAAAAAAAAGGACGGTCTTCTGACATGCACAGGCTTTTGGTCTTTGAATGTTGTACTGACTGAATGACCTTGTTATAAAAGGAAAGTGTTCAAAACAAAATCTGTAGATGGACACTCTGCTTGATATTTGTAAGGATATGGATAAAGCAGTTACTAGGATTAAGTGTACATGACACTCTTCTACTTATATGATTTAAAAGAGAAGCAAAAAGACATGTTTAGAAATTTTTGTAACACCATTTTAACCAAAAAATAACAATTTGCAGAAGTTGAGACCATAAACAAGAGAACTTGCTACAGTAATGCTCCCAACTCGGAACACTTTAAAGAAAAGTTTTAAGTTGTGAAAGCATCAGCTCTATCTATATATTTTCAAAATGGCACCCCCAAGTTGATTTCATTATTCCATTTTGAAATTTCAATTCACTTTAGAAACACATTTAAAAAAAGTAAAAGTGAAGTGTAAGTCAGAAGCATATCAAAACTATTTAACAAAGCATACTGATTGACTTAAAGTGACAAATTCAGTGCATTGAAAATTTTGATATTTCAGTAGGCAAACACTTTCTGATATTTTTAACATTTTCATGGGCTAGATAAAAAAAAAAAATAAATTCTGCCCAATCTACAAAAGAACAGACTTTGCAATCAATCATACATACATTAGTTTCGCTGAATAGTGCTGCAGAACAGACTCCAGCAGTTGCAGCCATTTCTGAATGTCATTTCCAAGCCATGCTATTCTATTTTTGGTTTTGTTGGTTCTCATGGAAGTGAGAAATCTGAAAGCAGTCTACAGAGTTAGAAGACACAGTGAGATTTCCACACACACTTCCATCATCCAACATTTAAACTTAAGCCTCCAAGTCTTTGTTTACATGCTTTACAGTCCTTGCCAGTTCACTTTAGTTAGAAATTTATTTAACTCTTTAGATCATGAGTTCAAAGAGACAGATATAAAAGTTTTATCAAATTTGTTTTACTGGGAGATGTGTGACCATGGAGCTAGCATTGAAGACCTGTCCAATTTAGAGAAGAAATACATGTGGTTAAGTGTATCATCTACATGTTTCTGTATGGTGGTAGTGGTTGTCAACGTAATTTGTATGTAGAGTATTCTACTTCAAATATTTTTGATCAGTATATAGAATATTTACGGTACAGTCCCTGCTATGTTGTTTTTTGTTTTGTTTCAGTTTAAATTGATAAAACCAATATTCTCAATTTTGGATCTAAAACCTTAGAGGTGTTAGTATCTGGCCTGCTGGAAGGCTGCATGGGAAATTAAATCTAACTTTTGCTGATTTTCAACTGATCTTGGCCACATCAAGTTAAGATAGTTTTCTACATCCAAATCTCAGCAAAGTGATTCTGTTTTTATCCAGCCTCAGGGACGAGCAAACCAAGACATCGTGGGTTTGTAGGATGCTTTGGGTTCAACTTAAATGTAAGGGGTTTTGGCCTGTTTGTGAGGCCAAATCCATACAGTATTTATAAATAAAATAGTTCTCAGATGACCTCTAATGTTCCATTTCCTTTTCATGTTATCCTTCTTACTTCCTTTCCCTCTTTTTTTTTTTCTTCCCTAGTTGCATCAAAAATGCTATTTCAAAATGAAAGATAAAAATGCAAGGTTAACGTTTCTCAAATGAAACGAATTTTTAATGAATTAAATATTTTTATATCTTGTCACAATCTCTGGCCATAAAATCAGTAACAGTTAATATTCTTACACATATTCTTCAGTACAGCGCTGTGCAGAAATAAATACCAGCTCTGCTCATAACTGAAGTGTGGAGGGATGTCAGCTTGGTGTTGATGTTGCTTTTGAATATGCTGATTCTGCGTCTGGAGTTAGTTTGGGATACCCTGGAGATCTGTGATCTCTACTGCACATTAGAAACGTGCCCAGAGTAAACCAACATGAACCAAAGACATAACTCTATGAATGTTCCTGGCCTTAGATCTACACTAAAACAACAAAAAGGAAAAAAAAATGGTACTGGGCTTAATCAGGAACTAGCGCAGCGGAGTGTTTTGCATTGTATCTTTGTTAGGTGATTTTTGCTTTCCTCTTTTGGAAGATTCTTTCATTTACAAATTTCAAAGCAAGATGACAAGGAGAGCTGGTAATACACTTCAGCCAATGCCGCACTGAAATTCAAAGGCAAGGACACAGGAGGAGAAAGATTATCATCTTATTAGCGTAGGAGGATAAAGATTATCAGACTGCAATGATCCATTATTTATAGAAATGCTGTCCTTTTCTGTACACTTTACTGAGGCATTTAATATATTTGTGCTAGAGATTAACACTGATGTTATTTTCTTTAATGCCTGTTTTTAGTGTGTGCTATGCAGGTTGGCATTCAGGAAACTCAGCCAGAGGAGAAAAACAATAGTATTAATTAGGAATGTCAGTCATGGGTGTTATGAAATTCAAAATTGCCAAGTTTCCAGTGCAATTTGGTGGTAATTATAATAGACTGTGGAGACAAGCTGTTCTCTGTTCCCTCTAAAGAAATGCAGAGTTTGATGGACTTGTTATCAAAGTGCTAATGCAAATCCTGGTGAATGGAATACTGTTTCTAGAGTAAGCTTTGCATTTTTAAAATTTTGTTTTTGTTTTTAAGGATCTGTTGCCACAGCTAATTCATCAACAGTAGCACTTGCCTCTGTCAGCGATGTTCATCACAGGATCTCTTTCTGTTTCATAAACTACCCTCACTTCGCATATGAGAATTTTGGCGTAATACAGCAAAATGAATTTAATTGGGGTTTATCTGAGTCATCAACAGATCTGGACATTGGGGTGGGGTTCCACCGGAGTACTGCTTTTTTCCCCTCCGGAGAGTTAGAAATCAAAGTTGCATGCTGCTGAATTTCTGAGGAATGGTTTTTCATCTGGTCTGCAGGCTGCTCTATAGCATGTACAATAAAATCTATGTAAACCATGCTTGTGCTCAGGACGCTTATGTTTGCTGTATACAAGGACTTCCTCTCCACTGGAAAACTAATTATCTTCCAGAAATGGAAAAGTTGAAACCCACTATGAAGGAAAGATACGGTCCTCTGACACTGTTAGCAAGCTTTGCCGGAAGTGCTTGGCTATTTGCAAGGTTGGGCTTTGAGCCTGAAATGTAAAAAAAAAAAAAAGGGCACTTCATTAATAGCAAATCCATCTAAAATTTGTTGTCGTTATTTTTAATGAAGAAAGGTCGTCACAAAGTTATGCAAATCATAAGCAGTCTAAGAGTTTCTCTTGCAAAAGGAAAACATGAGGCTTGATCTATATTTACATTTGAGTAATGCATTAAAAATCAATTAAATCCATTTGAATAATTGAGGTAAATTAGTGGTAGTGAACTGGGTTGTCCTGACTGAGGATGTAATTAACTTCAAACTAGGTAATTGTAAAATAATTAGAGACAATGTATGCACTCCATCTTGTAAACATTTTATTTAAGAATTGTTGGGAGTTGAAATAATAAGGTTAGATTAGAATCAAGAATTGAATTCTGGGAACATTTGGAAAATAACCTAGAGAATGATCCTCTTATAAGAGAGTATTCTCTTTTTCATTTCCCATATCAGGGAAATGGAAAGAATAATGTTTCTTGTCTTTACAGAGCTTCACTACAGTTCTTCTTTAGAACTTCACTAAAGTCTTGAAGTACCTTCTCACCTTAAGGATTTAATTCTAATACTGTTGATGCAAACAGCAAAAATTCCAGTTGCCTGAAAAGCAAGGGCTGTGTGACACGGACTGGGACACCTACAACAAAGCAATATGAAAGATGGTTTAGCAGAAACATGTGTCCTCCTACACAGGGAGGCTGCCATAACCGAGCGTACAGTTGCCGTGTTTGGTATAGATGTTTGGTATAGGTGAGCACTGCTTAAACCACCGATTTTTATTACAGATTTGTATTTCCAGCATAGCCGCTACGTTTCTGAGATTTTACTGGTACCAGGCACTTCAGAAATAATAAGATAGTTTAATGTCAAAAGGGATGTAAATAACTTCGATTTCTTGAGTCTATTTCTACAGTTTTGTTTTAAAATTACTTTAGTATATATTTGTCTGTAAATTTTCAAATGATTAAAATGCTTAAAACTTCAAATGATTAAAATTTCCAAGGCCTTGATCAAGTAATTTGGGAAGACTTTCTTACTGGCAGGCAGCAAAAAGTAAAAATAGGAATGTCCTTAGAACTTCCAGATTTTTTATTTTTTTTTTTAGCTTTATAAACTCACTTGAGGGTAAGTTAAAAGTGCTGACATCTATCATTGGAATGGAATGGAAAGACTTAAACTTTGGGAAAAATTGCCACGACTGTCAGTTTTAATGTAAAAGCAGATGAACAGAAATTTCTGCAATTCTAACTCTTCTAATATATGGAAAAAATCCCTGAAAACAGTTCATGAGCATTTACTTCTCCTCAGATTATGGAAAAGATTGCAGTGCCACTTAGCTGAAATGTTTATTGCTGAAGTGTTTATTTTAGTATTAATGCTTAAAAGCCAATACAAATTTAATCTTTTCATTGCCTTAGCATTTTGTGATTCGGAATGAGTGACGCTATGAGTAATGGTAATTCTGCTGATCGCACAGAATTGAGTATGAAATACTTTAATCAATGAATATATCACTGAAATATTTAAAGAGAAACTGCCAGGTTTTCAGGCCTTGATTGTTTTTACAATTTGGTGCTTTAGTTTTTTTTCCTACTGTTAATTTTTTTTAATTTTATTTTTTGTACTTTTGTAATTTTGTTATTTTAATTTTATTTTATTTTTAAATCAAGAGAAACAATTTTGTATGTGAATGGAAGTACTCTGAATATTCTTTAAAGTGAAATTATTGGAGGGAGAGGAATGATTAAACACTGCATAGATAGTATCATGCTTGTGAAATAAGGCCCAGCTTCAGGCAGAATATAAAAAACAATGAATGTGGGACTCCTCTACAGTAAATTAGCATTCTGCTCACTTTGTTCAAGCAAATGGAGTGAACTTAGCTGTGATATGTAGCTAGAAAGGTCTTACTGATATGGGGTCCGATGAGGACCAGTACACAGTGTTCCCAAGCAGGTGCAATATAAATGCTGGACGATGCATTAAGCAAGTTTAAACTCTGAGGTTCTCTTTGGACTTGTATCTCCTCTGGGTTTGGGTAGTCCGTTTCCATTGTCTAAGAACTTTGTAAAATCAAAATTGCTGGACAAGTCCTGAAAATAATGAAAAATATCTTTTTGGTTTTGGTCACTCAATTTTCATAGTAGGGACAGTTTTATGTGTGATCTGAACCTGATCTTCCATTACTAAAACGAACATGTGAACGATGCAGAGTGAAGACCAGAACAAAAAAAGAGGACACAGTTTGCAGAAGCGTATCTGACTGCACAAGGATCTTCTTTATTTCAGAATCATAACAATGCAGCATTACATTTATAAAATCTACAGCCCATTGTAATATATGATTCTGTTCAGGGCTTTATTTATTCCAACTTCACCTGCCTGCTCAAACCTGGGCCATTCAATTTGCAACAGGAATGAGACTGGCCGTGACAACATTGAAACTGGAAGTAAATGCTGTGTTGGGATGTACGTGCAGACAAAAAGCAAAATATGGGTAGAAAAATTATAACACGAGAAATGGGGGCAGCCAGCTATCATAGTATTCATGGTGGACTAGCAATATAATAGTGGATCAAGTCTAAGTACTTTAAACTGGAGACAATTGGTAATGCTCAAAACACAGCTGTCTTAATCCTAGTCAAACCTATCCTTTAAGCCAAATAATAAGAAAAATAGAAAAGAATGGGGGCAGAATAGATGTATAAACATGAAAATTGAAGTTGAATACCAAGCAATTTTTGTTTGTTTTGCAGTATCACAAAACAGCAAATGCACTGGTTTTGGAAGTATCGCAGAGATTTCCAAGCCATCCAACAACAGTTCCATCTGCCCTGAGATTTACGATTAATTACATTGGCTGTGAGAATGGAATATGGACACTCCTTCTTTCCCACTGTTTTTTAGTAAACTCAACTGATAAAAATGCACATAGGTTCCTATGACAATACAATTCCCTTTGGTAATAGTGAAATAAGTGGATTTTACAGTAGGCTGTATAATCCTGTACTTGTGGAAATACGATGTAAGGAAGTAATCGCATAGCACTGGTGTTATGAAGATGAGCTCTTGGCATTTGCTGAACAGTATGGCTAAACCATCTTTTTTCAGGCTAATCTCTGGAGCAGTGTGAACAAAGTAATCAGATTGAGATGAAAAAGTTTAAGTGGATCATCAATATGACAGGAATGGTTTTGAGAACACTTCAAAAGATGGAAGAGGGGTACATCTTCTATTTCAGTTTTTAATCTTAGTTGATTCTATTGTGCTTGTCTGAAAAATGACCTATTATTTTTCTCAGGAAGAATTCCCAAGTGAAATCAAAGTTGTGTGCTAATACAGCGCAATCAAAGGAAGTAGCCAATTTTTTTGGCTGATACAAGCTGTAAATGAATTTGGTTACAAAAATCTGTGATGAAAGTACAGATTTCAATGTTGAAAAGGAGTATTTTTGCCAGAAGCAAAACATCATAATGATTCTTAGTAATAATTTGACTACTTACTTTGAAGAAATAGCTCTACAGCACAGTGGCATAAGCTATGTAAATAACCATTATAAAAATACAAATTGAAATTTAAAACTAAAAGTATAACACGTATTTTAGAAATGCACAAAACCAAGGAATAGGTTTTTCCTGTTACTAGGATCAAAAGATAAAGAATATATGTTTGAAAATAATTGCCTTTGTAATTTACTTCAGTTTGGCTCATGACAGAAAGAGGGCCTAACAAACGTCTACTAAAGCTACCGCTTTATATATATTTTACCCTGGTTTATTTTAGTGAACGGTGGAGATGAATGTGTCTTTCTTTAACCTTTCCTTAAGATTACCTAATGTAATACTCTATACACTTCAGTTTCTTTGTGAGTTACATCCAAAGCCTTTGGAAATCAGTGACTGCCTTCAGTGGGCTCTGGCTCGGATCCTGAGGTGACCCTGGCAACTCTTTGACCGATATGACTTTTCCATGACTGAGCCTGCAGTAGAATGTTGCCGCAAATTTGATGGCATTTGAATAGAGAGATAAATTTAAATAGGCTGTGCTTCAAGATGGGTTGACTCATTATCTAAGCTGATAAGAAAAACATCTATTTCCCTTAATGCTGGGAAATTGGTGTAGTCACATACTTTGGGCTCGTCTACAAATGTTACTTTATTCCTCAGCTGAATACGAGAAACCAGGAACATTTCCCCCATTCCTTCCCAAACCATCTGCAAGCTTTCAACTTCATCTTTGCAGTTTGTCTCCTAGTGCAAAAACTTTGGAGAACAACAATGTTCTGTGACATGAATAAGCCTCGAGGATTAAGGATTAGTCTTTGACAATAATTGTTATTGTATTTTAGGTTAGGCCTTCAGGTGCTGATTCCAAGCTGTAACACAGCGAGGCAGGGAATAAATTCAGTGATCTGTGACTTCCCTCTGAGAATGCTATGCCTCCAGCTTTTTCACAGAGAAAGATATGATTTTGCTTGAGTGCTATTTATATACGCTTAACTTTCTCCGTCTTGCCTGAGAACAGAGTTCCTTTCAAAGCAACCAGAGGTAGGATGGTGGTGCTGTTTTACCCATATAGAAGCATGTGAATCATTTCGGAGCAACATCTAGTGCTGCATTTGTAGAATTAGTTACGGTTTTAGTAGTTTGTATGGTAAAGGGAAACCAAATGATCAGGATATATTTCAAATTCTTTTGCTTAGTCTCTTGCCACAAATTCAGTTCATGTCCTGCATTCGATATTTACTGTTGAGGTGGACACTACAAAATAATTTTAGTCTCTTGGCTGTCATGGACTATGGAATTGCAATTTTCTTGGTCTTATATAGAATCTCCTTATAATCGGTTATTCCATTGTAAAATACCAGTAGAGTCTGGCGTTTGGTACTGTTCTGTAGTTTGGATGTGTTGCAAAACCAACCTTTTTAAAATGTTGATTCAAGTTTCTTTTTTCTGTTATCATACCACAAGGCATTTGAATCTATCTGTCTCACTTCGATTTCTTATTGTATTTCTAAAAGAATATTTACAAAGCATTTGTCATATACAGTAATTTATCAATCTGCAAGAAAAGTAACTTGCAATTTAGAAAAAACTGTATGTGTATCTTGCATTAGAGAGATGGTTACTATTATGGCAAATCCACTTTAGGAAAAAAGTGACCATGCTGAAATTTATGCAGAAAAGAGCAAAAAGAAGTAGTCAAGGCCTGCAAGAACATGAGTAGAAGTAAGGAACTTAAAGTAAGTTTATTTAGCTCTATTTAGCCTGAGATGAATTGATGATGGCCTTCTAATGCCACTGTAAGGAGATCACTTGTAATCCAGAAGAAAAAGGGGGAACAATATCCCTGAGTAAAAGTAGAACTTAAATTCAGACAACAGAAAAGATGTAGGTATTACAGGAGTGAGAGCAGTTTAGCCTTTGAGCAATTTAATTAAGGATGCAATATGCTCTCTGTTATTTGACATTTAAATATGGATGCCTTCTGCATAGTACGTGGCAAAACTCTCAAGTTCTTTGTCACGCATAAGGCTGAGTTAGTAGGTTTACAGAGTATACAGCTCTGACTTAAATTTTATGAATCAAAACTCGACCCATATGCTGAAAGACTTTAACTTTTATGAGGGAATAAAAATTAAATTATGCAAATTTTTATTTTGTAAATATGAGGTAAGTATGAGTTACATTGATATCCTCCATTCATCAACTGATGGGTGTGATCGGTGGTTCCTTCTGTACATTACTGCTCACTACGTCTTGTGGGGTATTCCCGTCTGACTTCTGCCTGGTGTAGATCCTTCTTCTCTGGCTGTTTGCGACAGCCCAACACTCAACCTGCATCATCAACAGCAACATCCACTATTTATGGAGTAAATGGGACAGAATCCGTAAGAACTTCTTTTACATTAAGCCTTTCTAATACAATACAAAAATTCATAATTCCTGTAAGAATAGCTTTTAAGAACACTGACTGAAATTAGTGTTAATGTAATGCAATAAGCTCTGTTTGTGTTGGCTTTTTTACTTAAACTTTTCTGAAAGGCGTTTATAGCAAGCTTATAGTTTATTTGGTTCAGTCTGTTCTACTGGGTGTGTTAGAGGGCATTAAACAAATATACCAGTTCATCCACCTGTGCTTTATATGAGTGCAATACTAATCCTTAACAATATAAATAAACATACTAACAATATGAATCTGATACTTATCCTTCAGGATANGCCTGAGGGGGCGCGCGGCGGGTCTCGCGAGAGCTGTGCGGTGAGAGAGGGGCGGCGCCGGCGGCGGCGCGCGCGGCGCCAAAGGCGGGAAGGCGAGGGGAGGCGCTGCCGCCGCCCTGAGGAGCGCGACGCCCGGCGGTACCGGCGGCTGAGGGGGGTCGGGGCACCGGGCGGGAGCGGGGCGGCGCCGGCGGCTCCAGCCGTGGGACGCCGCCTGTGACCGGCGCACCCGGACCGCCAAGTGTGGCGTTGGATGGGGCTTTCAGCAACCCGAGCCAGTGGAAGGTGATCCTGCCCTGAGTAGATGGTCTTTGAAGGTCTCTTTCAGCCCAAACCATTCCATGATGACTGTTCTCATATTTGTTAAGTATTTGGTGATTTTCAAAAAAAAAAAATACGTACATTCTAGACCTTAGGATATATGTGATACTCTGCTATAGTGGTACAGTAGTCTCAGATGAGGTGAGGCGGTTTAAGCACTAGTTTGGAAAAGTAAAAGTAAAAAGCAAATTAAATAAATGCTACAATAATACGAAACTTAATGAATATAAGGTGTGTGACATGATCTCTCACATTTGTGCAGCTCTGCCGGTATCACTGCATGAATAATCAGGGTTTATAAACTGGCGTGGAACGGCTAATGAGATCTTCCTGCACCTCGGGACGCAGCACGGTAATGTATGAGAATGGCTTCTCTTCCTGTCTGCCAAAGGTCGGGTGCAGTGGGAAGTGTCTGAAAGATGGAGAGGTGACTGGTAATGAAATCATAAACCTGAAAAAGTGTAGGGAGTAAAAAAAAAAAAAGTCATCCCACTGTTTAAGAACAGGTTAGAAAACTTGATTGAATTGAAACCTCTCTACCCTGAAGGATTTTGTGTTCCCCTGAGGTCATTAATTAGCTTCGTTCATTGTCTCTTGAACATCCTTGCTGCTAAGTCGTACCTTCAGGAGGAGGAAAAGCATACTGAAGCAACAGTGGTTGCAAAAGAAGGGGAGAGTAATAAAGTACATCCCTATGTTAAAAAAGTCTGTCTATTTCCCTAGGTGTGCATGCATGTATATATCTGAATGCAGCTGTTGAGAGGATGCTTGCCATGTAACCAAAAGGCATGCTCAGCATTATCAGAGGTTGTAAAGACTGTTAGCATTCCTGACACCTGTTTCCTCACTTCATATTTCTCTACCAAAGACAAAGGAAACAGAAGATAAGTCAGGAGATGTTAACTAACCATTACTTTTTCTTCTAGTGTGGATGCGTTTTTTCCTTGAGAGCAACCTACCTAACCCTGACCCTATCTCCCCTGTCTTGTCACATCTTTCACTTTTGTCCCACTGATTCCCCTTTAACAGTATATCCCATAAAGATAATATTTACCATAGGTAGGAAAATGTAATTCAGCCCTCTGCAACTGTGATTAATCTAGAAGAGATGGTAAGCATATTGCTTTCATCAGAAAGAAACTACTGAATGTTTCCATTTAACTCGTTGGCTACTGCAGTTGTTCCCCAGATGATATAAAATATTTGTTTCTGAAAATAGTGTCTATTACAGTGACTTTTGTATAATTTATTCCACAGTGGAAAGCAAAACATAGCCTGCCACATGGAGAATCAAAATAAGGAAATGAGTTCTTACATTGCTTAAAACTGTGTGATCTGTCCTAAATGCACCACTTTGCAACTTTGTTCATATAGGGTCACACTGAGTCATATCTTGAGTCACATGTTACTCTATGAATAGAATTACAATGTTGAGAATTTCGAAGGTAAGTCACCATGTGATATACAGCCATTCTGGCTCAAAATTATGTGATGTGTTAGATAGAATTATTTGAGATTATTTCTGTGGGACTTCTATCTATAGATAGATTCTGCTTTATCATAATTTTCATGTATCAAAAGAAAATGTGTGTCCTGATTACAAAGTGTTAGGGTGGAGCTAAATGTGAACTAAATGAAATTTAGAGACTGAACAGTTGAAACTGAAAGATAATAGCTGTTGTTGATGCTAATCGTGTTTTCATGTAAGAATTCTCCTTACTTATTGTAGTTTTCGAGGTGGTAGTAAAAGGGCACGAAGTTCACAAGGCTAATGTCACTTTGCATTACTCCATGCAATTAAACATGGTGCATCACATCGTGATACAATTATTCCATCACTATTTTTATTTCAAAAGACTTTTTATGAGAATGATCCATCAGTTGCCATCGTGCAGGATAATGAGGACTCACTCGGAAATGATTCCCTAATTGTAAACTCAATGCCTATGAAAAGCAGTTTTTGCTACTCTTTGGCAAATTGCTGTGTTATTATAGTTCACTGTTGGCACATCTTGCTTTCTGTTAAATGTACCAAGTGTTTGATATCTAATTATGCACTTACAGGTTTTCAGAGAATCAGAATGCAAATAGTTGTTGCAGAGCGAACTCTTACTTCTAGCTCTCCAGATTATTATTTTAACTCAGGCACTACAGCAAACCACACTGAGAGCTATTAATGTAAATTAATTATTTCTCCTGCTGGCTTCTTTACAACTTACTCAGATGAGGGATTATTAAATGCATCATGCCTTGCGAATTTGCATGCATTAAAAGCCTTATCATTGCCTGTGCACTGTTGGCCTCCGTCAGGGGTCCAAGAATTAAAAAATTATTGCTCAACCATTTTAACTGGTAAGTGCTGATCACTGTCCATATGGCTCTAAAACATAGTGGAGTAGGTTATACTGATTATAGACCCTCCTGATAACGTGACATCCCTAACATTGTCCAGGGCACGTGAATCAGACTCCCCTTTTACGTTGATACTTTAAAGCTACCATGAAGAAGGGAATTATAAGATGTGGCAGAACAAGTATTTTTCTGATTAATTTTTTTTTCTTTAATTTCTGGTTCAAACAAGAAAAGAAAGCAGATAACCATGGAAACCCCAAAAAAATCAAGGAATATAGATCTGCTGGTGTCTTTCTGTGAAGAGTTGAAGAAATGTGTAGAGGCGTATTTATTTATTTATTTTTATTTAGCATTTGATTCTATATTTACTTGGCATTTGATCTCAAACAAAGATAAAAATTTCTGGAAAACAGAAAGCTATAAAAGGTCCAAACGCATGTCGTGTGTTTCAAATAGTTTTGATTTAACACAAGTATAAGTCATTTAAATTATGAATAATTCCACTTTTATAGCGATTTTAAGTAGCGAACTCTGAAATGAGGTAATTTCAAAAATAAATCCAAACCGTTAATTGATAAAATGCTGACATGAGAGTTTGTCTTTCATTTTAGCAAAAAAAAATTTCAAAACTGACATGTATTTATATAGTGCTTTGAAATAAAACAGCTATGAAATGTTATTTGTGAGGAAATCTCAACTAATAGATGTATTAAGCATACTGAAACAGGCTTCAAGTAGGGTTAAATAGTTTTGGTTTCACTGAAAATGGTATATGTATCAGAAACTATTGGTAAATAAGTAATAATAAAAGAGTAAGGGTGCTGAAGTATTATTGACCAGATCCTTTAGACTGCTTTAGACAGCTATGTGCACATAAAGGCATCCCCTCGTGCATTTGTACAAATTAGGGAGAAGAATTTAAGGGAACTTTGGCCAAATATTTTATGAACTCTGTCTTTGTGGCTTTCCTGTCCTCTACTTAAGTTTCTATGCTATGTGCCTCCTTAATTCAGGTGAAAATGTGACAACACAAATTTGCACAAAAGTATTAATTTTTATGTTGATTAGGAAGATCACATCCACGAGAGTTTTGAGACAGATGCTGAATTTCTGCATGACTGCAGCATGTATCATTATTACCCAAGTCCTCTGTGTATGAGAAAGGGATTCTTGAAGGTGTCTAGATGTTTATAAAAAGGTTATGACCTCCAGGGATTGTCATAATTGTCTCATTGTTGATAATGATAGTCTCTTGCTGATTTCCTATATCACAGAATTAAAAAAAAGGAAACAAAAATGTTAAAACTGTATTTGATACTTTACAGAAGATTAGTTAACCTCATTTTTATTCATATTTCCAGTAGTGTTAGAGCAAACACATGGACAGCTTTCTAGTTCAGGTTTTTAAGTGCTTTTTGTAGGTGAAAAGTTTGTACGTATACATATTATTTCTTAAAATGTCTTTCTTATGAGTGCATTCTGAAAAATGTTTTCTTAGAGATATTTTTACATTTCAGCATTTTAGAAATGTTCAAAGCTTACCATTATGATTACTTACTTTTTTTCCGATGTTAAATGCGAGGTGTTAGACATTTTGCTGTTATGTAGTACTTACTACAATAAATAGGCATCTGCCTGCCTCTTAAATATGGGCAGAGGGGTGGTTCAGCAGATTTCTGTGGACTATTGTATTTCCTCAGTTTTGTAAAAATCGTCAAACTACGTGTTAACCCAGTATTTTAAAAAGAAGTTCCTGAATGGAACATGTAACAGACAGTGCTGCTTCTTTTCGGGAGTTGTTCTCCATTGTATTTGATTCAATGACCAATATTTTTGTATTCTGAAAGCTTATTCCTTTTTATTATTATTATTGGGAGAAGAGATGGACCCCCACCTCCCTACATCCTCCTTTCAGGTAGTTGTAGAGAGAGATAAGGTCTCCCCTCAGCCTCCTTTTCTCCAGGCTGAACAACCCCAGTTCCCTCAGCTGCTCGTCAGAAGACTTTTTCTCCAGACCCCTCACCAGCTTCGTTACCCTTCTCTGGACATGCTCCGGCACCTCCATGTCTTTCTTGTAGTGCGGGGCCCAAAACTGAACACAGTACTCGAGGTGTGGCCTCACCAGTGCCGAGTACAGGGGGATGATCACTGCCCCAGTCCTGCTGGCCATAATATGGCTGATACAGGCCAGGATGCTGTTGGCCTTGGCCACCTGGGCACCTCATATTCATCCGGCTGTCAACCAGCACCCCCAGGTCCTTTTCTGCTGGGCAGCTTTCCAGTCACTCTGCCCCGAGCCTGTAGCGCTGCATGGGGTTGTTGTGACCCAAGTGCAGGACCCGGCACTTGGCCTTGTTGAACCTCATACCGTTAGTCTTGGCCCACCGATCCAGCCTGTGCAGGTCCCTCTATAGAGCCATCCTACCGTCAAGCAGATCAACACGTCTGCCCAACTTGGTGTCGTCTGCAAACTTACTGGGTTGAACTCCATCCCCTTGTCTGGATCATGTCATCTTTTCTCTGGATTCGCTCCTGCATTTCTGCTGATCTTCTTGCTTAGTCTTTTCCTTCAGTGCTGTACCTCTGTCTTCTACTTCTCATCCAAGGACTCTGGAGAGAAGAGGAGGGAGGGAGAAAGTGGAGGGGTAAAAAAAAGTAACTTCCTGTCTATCGTATTCTGCATCGCTCTACTGATTACCCTTGCCCAGTGATCAGGTGCTCTGCATATCTTCACTTTCAAGACTGATAGGCAGGCATGGCTCTGTCTTGCCTATCGTCTCTCATTCAGTAAGTCAGTACTGAAATTCTGACAGTACGCACCTGCAAAGCCATCTGATTATTTTTCAGGATTCATCTGCTTTGCTGAAAGGATTGAAATGTTGACAATAGAGAAAATGCAAATACTGTCATTGCTGATTGTTTCTTTCTTCTGGTCTTTATATCTTTTGTCTTTTTCTTTAGAATATCAGTAAATAGTGATCAGGGTCCACTGTGGTTTTTGCATTTGTATGATAGGTAGGACAAAGGCATTTTAGGCTAAAACTGGAGATCTTGTGTGTTATGGTAATGAAAATAAATGTTAAGACTATGTTCAAAGGTCCTCAAAATTAAACTAACTTGTTGACTTCAGTCTAAAGACTTTTTAGTCTGTAATTAATTAAATTTAACTCTAATGCAAAATTCAGGTGTTTTATTTCTGTTAGTTGTTGAATTGACAGACTAAGAATAAAAACTGAGAGCAAAAATTGAAACTGATGCTAGATTGTAGGCAAGATTCCATTTTTCACAAAGCATAACTGACAGTCACGTGTCTGAACAGTTCTGGTCATCTGGATTTTTAAATGTTTGAATCTTAGAAGATGGCAACAGTTCTCAGCTGGGTGGCTGAATGGTGTGCAGGCATACATGCATTCATTGAATTTGGCTATTTCTTTCTGCATGCTAATTATTTTGAGACGGGTTTCTTAAATTACTTGGTGAAATGTTAGCATATATTTCACAATATGATGTTTAAGCATGTTCCTCGTTCCCTGCTCATTCTACCTACTTGCTACTAGTTGGACATTATTTGGCTTTGATCTGCAACCGAACAAAGTGTTAGGAGCAGGAAGCAGCTTACCTAGTTTTAACTGAGATGGTAATATTGATGAAAACGTCAGTATCAGTTGAAGATGTTGGCGTTGCAATAGCAGCAATAATTCTTCCTAAGATTTCTGCCCCATTGCTACAGGTAGTCTGTGTGGGTAGAGCTTTGTGTCCCTGGAAGAAGTTGGACTAAGTTAATGTTGAGGTTATTAACACCTCATTATTATTTCTCAGGATGTATGTGACACAGTTGAGTAGGGTGGATATAAAGTGCATTCTCAGAGAATCAGGATTTGGTTTGTATTGCTCTTTCTTAGATAAAAAGGTGAAAGTAAACTTTGTTTTTACAGTGTTCATTGCAGTAAAACACTTCAGTCTATTATATGTGAATCCTTGGGGATTTTGTAGAAGCTGAGTTTATATTATTCCTCTAATAAAGAAACACTAAACAGTTAATAAATATATTGGAAGGCTTTCCAGTGCACTTTGTTTCCTTGATAGCAGCATGTTTTTTGTCTATAGTACAGTATTCTACTGGGTGAAGATAAATGGATTTCATAATCTCTCACTGGGGAGAAAAGTGAGACTGGAAAAGATTGGAGCTGCATGAGCTGGATAACTTAACATTATAGCTCTGAGAGGCAGGGCTCTAAAAAACCATTAAGGACATTACCACCTTGATTGGAGATTCAGAAATTGATGCACTGCCTTCAGTCCTGTTATGTTTTCAAACCTTCATTAAGTTTATATTGTCTTCCACCTGACTGTTATAAATTGCTGGTCTGAAAAGAAATTGTTTGTCATAGTGTGTCTATTATAAGTAGATTCATCTTCAAAACAACATTATAATTTCCTAAAGACTAGTTTTAAATCCATCAGCAGAATATGAGCTCAAGTGCATTGCATTATTTTGACATATTATTCAGTGAGATCATTTCCTGATGGGTTTGTGCTTAATGTGTTGAATTATCACAAAGGAGAATGCTCAAGCCGTTACTGGTTTTAAGAAATACCGCAACTGGTGATTACAACTGTAAAAAAAGCAAAATTAAACTTTAGTTTTGGAAAGTAGGCTCATAAATTCTCTTTGTCTGTAAGAACGGGTGCCTAATCGCTGTTTGTAAGTATTGCTACCATTATTAAAAGTTTTCATATGGAAATCGGGAAAATTTTTTCTAACAGTATGATGCATTTAATGAGATATGTCCCGTTTACCAGTTTTCCAATTAATGGCTGGGCATATCCAGAGAAATTCAGAGAAATGGAAATTGTCAGTTATGGCCAGCCATCCTTTAAGAAACACCTAGCAGCTTTAATAGCTTTAAAAAGAATTAATAGTTCATTGTATTTTAATCACTGGGTTCCCATTTGTGGTAGGTTGACCTTAGCTGGCTGCCAGGTGCCCACCAGGCTGCTCTCGTTCCCCCTCCTCAGCAGGACAGGGGGAGAAAATAAGATGAAAAACTCCTGGCTTGAGATAAAGGCAGTTTAATGAAAAAAAGCAAAGGCCACACACAGAAGCAAAGTAAAACCAAAGGAGATCTATTCTCAACTTCCTATCAGCAGGCAATGGCCAGGTGCTTCCTGGGAAGCAGGGCCTCAGTACAGGCAGCGGCTGTCCCCGGTCTCTTTTGACAGAGACCAGCCCTGCAGCCCCCTGCTGCCAAAACCTTACCACCTGCACCCAATGCAGATTACATAGGTTGTATGCTCTTGGATTAATCATAGATACACAATTAGCCTGGACTTGTTTACGTCACCGCTCTTAGACTTTAGAATAGTCCTGACCCCATTGAGTCCTACTGGAGAGATTTCCTCTTCTTGTCTGTCTACACAAATATTTCTGTCCATTAAGTTTTAATGCTCACTTTGGGGAAAAATACTGCCAAACAGCCGGTTCTTTAAGTGCAATTTTCCCATTATTGGCTAGGGATTTATCAAATCTCTCTACCTTCTTGTCCTATTGGTACATAAAGATCAGAGCGAGGGTCTGCTTAGGATGAGGATATGCTGGTATAGAAAAAAGATGTAATGAAAATGAAGAGTAGGGTTTTTTCATGCACTTCTGGATCTATCCAATTGACAGTCTTAACTTAAAACATTTTTATTTTAAAATTAAAAAATTATCTTACAATTTTTTTGTTTATTTTTGAAACTTCCATTTTAAAACATCTTGTTTGTTTTTTAACCTCAGAAATAGAATTCAGAAATCATGCAAATTTCAAGTAATTGCTTTGGGGGAAAATGTTGGCTTTATTTTTTTTTCCAGAGAATCTCCCAGTTTTCATCTCATATTTAACTTAAGGGATCAGAGAGACACTAGAGTAGAAATCGGAAACTTCAAGCCACGTAGACATTTCAGATAGGAGATGTGATCCACAGTAAACCCATTGAGAGTGCAATAATGAATATTGCACAGAAAGAAAGAGTACATTGAGAGCAGAAATTTGGACATCACCTGCCAAAGAGCTTAGGATAAGTTGATAAAAGGCTCAAATGTTAGATATCTGGTTTCTAACAGTACTATAATTTCAGAGAAAAGGTAAGACAGACCAGATTTGAGGGATATTGTTAGTGATGGCTCCTGAAGGTTCTGACTTCTTTTATTTTGTCTCTGTGTTTATCTCAAAGGAAAACACTGCTTTTAGGGGCAGTCAAAACTCAGAATTTCTATTGTGTGAGAAATGTCTATATTTCACAATTTTTTTTTTTCATTCTGAGTTGAAAATATTTTTTTTTGATGCTATGTTTTTGCCTGTATCTTAACTGACGTATCTCACTAATCCCTAGGTAGTAACAGCTGGTAACTTTCCAGCACAGTGAGTTTCCATGCTAGTGACTCCCACTCAAGCTGCTTCCTTCTGGTGACTCACATTTGAAAAGACAAGCCTGTTACTTGTCAGAAGAGCTAGCACAATGGTAGACAAGGCTAAACATGGAAAGTGTTCTGAAAAGATGAGAGAGAAATCAAATATATAACTTCCAGTATTGCCAGTAGTAACTTTGCATTAAGTAGAAATGATGAATTGCCAAAGCCCTTGTATAGATCTGGGAGCCCCCTGGGAGTTTGGATTATCTCCAATGAAAAGGCATTCCACAGACCACCTGGGCAACACGTTCCTAATTATATAGAAAATTTTTCCTGATAATTAATCAGAATTATTTCCTTGTGACATCTGTCTGTTGCCGCTTGGCCATTTGCTCTGCATGTTTGAGGAGAATCTAGTTCTTCCTTCTATATAACCACACCTAAGGTAAGAGCAACCCCTTTAATTTTCTACTTTCAGGCTGACTAAACCCAGTTCTCGCTCTCTCCTGTCTTGTGCTGTAACCATCTTGGTGGCCCTTCTCCTCTGGACTCACTCCAATTTGTACATGCTTAGTACAGGGAAGACTGCATACAGTACCGTCGGTGCAGGCTCAAAGGTGACAAATATAATAGGGTTAAACAGAGAGTAGAAAAAATAATTTGAAAGGGCTATTGAAGGAAGTGAAAACAAACAAATCTCAACTTGTTTAAATATCAAATGCCAATTCTGACAAGAATTGCAATAACAATAAATTTCAGCTCTTTACAGTGATTCTGTAGAAGAGATACAGACACCTAATTTTCATGTGGGAGCTCTATGGAGTTGTCCTGCAGGAATTCAGGGATCCCAAAAGAGATTTAACTTTTAAACAGTCCCTAAGATAAATGCTGTCTTTGTAGAGTACTGAATTTTATACTGGAAAGAAAAAAGTCAGAATTTCTATAGGATAATGCTAGAGGTGTTTGAAAAAATGAAAATTGAAAAGTTTTAATTAAGAAGCGAGTTCATATCTATTAAAATATTAAAATTCATACTTGAAGTAGGAACTTCCACTTACGGGTTTGATATAGATGATGTTGAATGAAACTCTTTAGGGTGTTATACATGAGAGATCAGACTACAAGTTTTATTGTTCAATGACTAGGCCAATTTTTTTTTTAATGGCATTGAATGTGCAAGATGAACATCTTACCTTTCTAAAAGACTTGAACAGCTAGTTCCCTCGGACTTTCTGTTGACGTTGTCTGTGTAATCATCTGAAAATCTTTCCTGTCATCTACTGGATCCTTGCGTCATGTTCCTCATGCTTTTCTGTCGTATACTTTAAGGATTGTGGCTCCTTACAGTCAGGTTTTTTTCCTCCGGTGCCTACTGCAAAAGGAACAAAGTCCTTGTCCAAAACCATCAGTATTCTTGCCTGAGGATCTGATTCCTTGGTGGAATAGATGCCAGCAACGTGATAAATCCGATAAACTTTTGTCATTCATCCTCATTCTTACTTCCAGATTTAGAGACCTAGGAATGGCTTGATCTTGACCCTCAGAATATCTACTTAAATACAAATATGCAAAGCTGTGATGTGAGAAACCATGGTATTAAGACCCATAGCCCAAAAACCTAAAGTATAATCAGCTTGCCCTACAAACACTGTTTTTTCTAAACTTTCTGATGTGAAAAAGGCTTGTGTGGCATGTCCTGTACAATATGCAGTAAAGCCTCTTCAGTTATGTGATCAAACCCACAATGATTTAGAATTAAATTTCAACAATTTAAGTAATCTTTCTGGCCGTGCAGCTCAGGGCACATCAAATTGGAAATCCTATTAAGAAAAAGTGTCTATATTTGTAAGGACAGGAGGTTCAAAAAGTGCAGTTGAAGCCAAAGCTTTTAAGCTGTTAAATTCAACAGGACATGAAAAACTAAGTAAAAATAATTTTGAGGAATTCACTGCACTTATTGAGAGTTTTTACAGTGGAAAAAAAGGATAAAAAATCTCCACAAAAGTGAAGAAAGAATGGCAAAATAGCCTTTGTGAGAGTAGAAAGCAAAAGTGGAAATATTCAACATATTAGTGTGCCTGTTCTGTTGACATATGTGCAATAAATAATCTGTGCAAAGAGAATCCAATTACTGTACACAACAAATTAATTGTTATACTTCTAGCGTTTTAATATATTTGTGTGAGTGATTTGCATATTTGGGCCCTGTTATGTTCATTTATATTTAAAATAGATTTCATGTCTGTCAGACATATACTGCAGTCAATTGAAAAAACTCAGTAAATCACATGGAGATGTCTGAGCTCCTGAAGGACCTTGGGATTTGGCCTTGAGTATTTAGAAGGAAGGAATGAATGTAAGTAGCAGTCACTTCTAGATTTGCAGTGTTAAAGAAATTAATCTTAATTGACTAATCCAGATTGTTCCATTTGAAAGCAGGGCTTTACTGTATCAGATGTGCTATCTAGGTGTATATATACATGAATGTGTGTGTATATATACTATGAATATCTACATCTGTATCTGTCTGCATAATAAGAGACAAATCCTCTTCCATAATGTCAAGTAATGGGACAGAAATTCAAAGAAAGGCAAAGAGAAAATAATCTGTTTTGAATGATATTGTCAAGATTTTATGAAACTAGGGAGTTCAAAACTCAATTCTTGTTGGATTTCAGAAACTATTGAAAGTATTCTTGAAAATTTTCCTGAAAGGAGATATCCAAGATAGCACAGAAAATCCATTACCGAACTGGCAGTTGGCTTGGATTAGTATGTCAATGATGATGCCATACTTTGTCCCAAGTACTCTTACAGTTGTTACAAGGCAGATTTCAAAAAGGATAGGTAATGGATAAATATTTTTCTGTTGGCTCCGTACTATGAGAGTATTAGACTTCTTGACAAAGCATGTGAATTTTGAGAATATTTTAAAAATAGCTCAGGAACAGCAACAAAGCCCTCCAAGATATTATTGCTTGCGTACATTGAGCTTTGAATTGGAGCACTTGAACCACCTGCAGATAAGGATATCTTTCTTTGGGTAGGCTAACTGCTATGGAAATGCAGACAGTTAATGCTTGCTAAAAGATACTTTTTAGGAAAAAAACCAAACACAAACAACCCAAACAAAAACAAACCAACCAAAAAAACCTAGGCTATTTTGTATGGATGTTAAAGACAGCATGAGTTTTTATATGAGAAGAGGGACGGACCCTTTTGGCCACTGTGTCACTTCTGCTGTTAAGTCTGTTTCTTATTCATTTACTTGTCTCCTAAACTTGCAAATATTTGATTTTCTAGAATCCCATAATTACACAAATCTTGATCTGCAAGCACATGTATGTTCCTGTCTCGTCTTCATAAACATAGCTACCAGAACTAAATGCTGGATCTGGACCTCTAGCTGCAAATTTTTTTTTTAAGTATTTTGTGAGGAAAATGTTTTATAAATCCAAGATAAAAATAATGTATGTGCATCAACAAGCAGGTTTGTGGCTATTGGAATTGACTGTAACAGAGTTTATATTACACTGTGGTGCAGTCCTAATATTTACGAAACTGAACCTTTAATCCACAGATTTTTACTTGTCTAGAAGAAATGTATGTTTCTGGTAGATTCTATTGCTGTTGTAGATGAGCATACTACCAGCGATATCAGTTGAATTGAATACTGTAACTAATTGCAGAACCAGTATATGTGTGTTATTTTATTGCAAGGGTAGATCCTATTTTATGTTTTGCTGGTCAAATAAAATCAGATAGAGGGCTGACTATTGTAGGTACCCTGTAGATCCATGAGGGTTACAAATTACAACATTGCCTGACAGAAAATCTGTAACAATGTGTTTTTCAATAGCTATGCATTGCATGTTTGTTACATATTCACTTCGTTCATTGTCTGTTCTACAGTAATATTGAAGATGATATTCAAATGTGTATTGGGAAGTAATAAGGAAGTATTTCTCTAGAGAGGCAAGCTTCTTATCCTGCTTGAATATTTTAGGGTATTAAAAATATACACATAACCATCAAGTTTGGTACTCTTTTGTTTCTCAGTCTTTGTCACCAGTCTACTTGATGCAGAAGGGTGAGAATGACAAACTGTTCCTGCAGGTGGTAGCTCTGAAGTTGTGGGTACTAATGCTGTGTTAAAGCAAAATGTATGGGTAAGGAGTTTGCATGTTGTCTTTTTCACACTTGAACAACAATGTGTAGAACAAGCCTGAGGGATAATAATTTACCAGTCTCATTTTCCTAGACTGTTATTCCTCATCTTGACATACTATTAAAATCATTTAATTATCAGTATTTTGTCTTGTCGTTAAGTTACTGATGTTTCCATTATTTATATTTCTAAAACTTTGAGTGCCCATGTATAGACCCCCCTTTATATGCATGTCATCTGGCAAATATTTGTATTGGATCATCTTTTCTCCTGCAAACCTTCTGGTTAATTTTAGTCTCTGATGGGTGTTCTGAGGTATGATAGGATCCCCACTGAAGCTAGTATAAATCTACATGCAAGTAGCAAAGAGAAGAATTTGACTGCTTTGTTAATGTTCCAGCTGATTTTTTTTTTTGTATTTGGGGGGGTGGGTGGGGAAGAATACTCAGGAAAGCTCTTATTTGTCTGTGGCCACATATGAACTTGGGGAACAGAACAGAAGATAACAGCTTGTGTTAACGCTTGGTAATTATCTGGCTCATGTTCATAACCAATTGCACTAAATAATTGCAAGGAAATGCCTTCTTGAACTCACCTGTTTTGGGAATATGCTGTCTTTCAGATGAGACACTCACGGGAAAGGCAAGCTTCTCTGCTTCTTGGCTGCAGTGAAGATGGTTGAGCACAAAGTCTGTAGGATTTAGCTGTGTTTGTATAAACAGGCAGTTCCAGTGTGCTTTGTGGATTTGTTTCATCCATGGGAAAGAACAGCATGACAGGAATTTCACTTCGATAGTAATTACAGCAGTCTACCTGTTTATGCAGAGAGCATCTTCAGACACTATGGAATTAAGGACCTACCAGAGGTGTCCTCTGTCCCAGCCTGCAAGAAGTACTTTAAGTTCATGCTTAAAATGATCTCTGTTAAATTTAGGATAGTGTATTGTTTTGTGGAACATTATAGAGAGAGGCCAAAATGGTATTTCATGGCAGAAGACAGACCCTATTTTTATTTCCTAACCAAGTACTCTTCAAAGAAGTGTTCCCCAGACCCTTGGCCTATGCTGGGGCTGGAGACTTTTTATATTAAGCTGTTTGTTAACTAAGGCTTTGATTTACTTCTGTTGTATTTTGTGAAAGGTATTGGAAATCCATGAGCTGTTCTCAGTGATCACTGGGACTTGAAGCTCAGTGAATTTCTGCATGGGCTTAACAGGGAGCCATATCAATACCTGTATATAACAAAAACAGTAATGAGAAGCTATTAGCTATCTATTAGAAGTATGCTAGTACGTTTCTATATACTACTAGTATGCTTCTAGTATATTAGAAATACAGGTGTTTGATATGCATCTACAGAAGCAATTTATATTTACAGTTGCTAAAAGTCAACGAAGTATACTTAAAAAAAATAGTGGTATTTACTGGATATAATTTTGTCTTTTGGTTCATCATTCTAACGGTCTTTGGTGCAGATAACAGGATTTAGCTATGCCTCTCCCATGTTTCTCTCTCAGGAGTTCTTTGGTTTCATTGTATTTGCTATTTTAAAACCTGGTGTAAACCTGTTAAGTCAAGGTGCCCTTGCTGGCCCCGTATGGGGTGAAGAGTTGCAGAAGGGGATGGTCAGTTCTTCCTGCTGAGACTTACCAAACACTGAGTCTGTTTGGCAACACAACAGAAGTATATACAAGGGACGGACTTGGGATTTCATCGGGGAAAATGGGTGGTACTGGCAGTTCACTCTAGCTACCACTGTTCTGTTGTAGACAGATCATCATATATCTACCTGGAGTCTGATTTTTAACATAGCACGGTGTAGAGCTGCTTTGTGTGTATTTGCATCCAGGGTAGTACTAGCTATAATAAAGACGCGGTGACCTGCACTTTAGTAGAGTATTGCATAAACTTATTGAAGAATTGCATATGTACTTGGGCAACGTGCTAATGCTGCTGTGATTTTACTACCAGGGTTATGCATGGCAGATGGGTAGTCGAAGGGCAGCAGCTGGAATATGGGAAATTCCATATATATATATATATACACACATATATGGAAAACATTTTTATCCTGAAAGTGGTCAAAAGGTGGAACAGCTTGTCTGGGTGGGGGGAAAGAATCTCAGTTCTTGGAGATATTCAAAACTTGACTGAACTGTTCCTAAGTAATCTGCTCTGACTAGACCAGATCAAAGCAGGTTGGACTGGATGACTTCCAGGGGTCCTTTCCAAGCTTTATCATTCTGTGATTCTCTGAACTTTAAGTGAAAGCAAGCCTAAATGTGAAAGAAAGTGGAATAGTGTGGAAATGGGAACCCAGCTATTTCATTCTGCTCTCTCTTTCTGAAGCCAGAAGATGAATGAGGCAGATTGGGAAAATAGTGTGAGTGACTTGTCCAGTGGACAGCTTTGGGAAGCCAAGTCTCCTTAGTTTCTGTTTTAAAAAGCTAATTTGACAGTAGCATCTCTCAGGTCTGGTGGTAATACTCTTAAGTACCAGGATGTTTCGAAGTTCTTTCTCTTTCTTTCAACTTAGAGAGACAGTGAATAACTCCTCTTACAAGCAGAGCAGGATGTGTATCCTCTGAGATTTCCTTCAGTCTGACAGGCTACAGATTTGTAGTGCAGGTAGTAGTTCTGATAGATACACTGTCCATGAACATGTAAGGGAACTACACTGAGAATCTTGGAGGATCGGATCTGATCAGCTATTCAAAGTTTCTCTGAGGTGACTGCAAGCAATTACATTTTTTTATACATTCATTTCTCATTATTTTTATGGAGACAACACACTATACCGAGTTCTTAGCTCCCCCTCCATCTTTGTCTTGATTTAACACCGTTTTTAAAAAATGACCCAGTGGCAAACCTTATTGTTTAAACTGCTCATTGTATTTTCCTGAAGTAGAGCCATGCTTTTTTAGAAGATGTATTATGTTTCTTCGTGTCCTGCTAGAATGAGTCATTAGGTTTCTTAAGATTTTATTTTACAGTTCACCTTTTCTTTTGTGTGGCTTCTGAGTGTACATACATAATTTTTGTTCTGTCATTTGCTCAAAACGCGTCTGTAAAGATGCATACACAGAGGCAAAAATGACTTTGTCAGTAATTTATTATAAGAGGAGCAGTATCTTTAAAACACCTTAAAAATGTTTTCTTCCCTCTTTTATTTCATTTCTTTCTTCTATACATACACATTCATACACAAACACAAAGTCGTTAACAATATTGGCTTTTCAATACACTCACAGATGCCTGTGATTTTTTTTTAAACTTTTGCTATTTATCAGAGAAAACACTGCTGCTCTTGTGAAAATAGAAACTTATGGCACCTCTAAAGAACTAAAAATGTCAAGGGGACTGTAAAAGGAAAATAACAGAGTTTGTTTTGGAAATTGTTCCATGACAACTTCTGTAATCATTTTGACAAAACTTCTGTAAACTGAAACCTTTGTACTTCTTCAACTGAATGAGCTCTGAAGGCACAATGCGTCACTGGAAATATAAATTAAACAGACTTTTTTTTTTTATTCTCAGGACGGAGCTCTGCACTCTGTGCCTCCAGAGTAAAGATGTTTGCTGAAACAAACAGGGAATTTTTGCGTGTGATTTATTATAATGTGTACTGCTTCCTTGCCTTTTTATCCTTTGAGCTGCTCTGGCAGCAAAACAGATCTAGCTCCTTTGCATACTAATAAATATCAGTGCTTGTAATTATGCAGCGGTTACAGTAGTATTCCTTTGAGATGAATCATTGCTACATTATTTGCTTTTCTTTGTTTAAGTTATTTTGAATCTTTAGTTCAACTATAAAACAAGGTTGTTGGTGTGATGTGTATTACATTGATATTTTTTCCATCTGTAATGCAAGGATTGAAGCAGCTGTTTAGGACCTGATTCTCTGGAACCAAAAGTCACTTTACAATATTTTGATAAGAAAATTTATATACCTGTTGTAAAAAAGATATTTATCCACTTGGATGTCCTCTTCAATGTCTTTAGTAGAAGTCAAAGATCAACCTATACGCTAGACATAGATCAGTGTTAAAACTTGTCAGGAGTTACCATAAATAACTTGTCAAAGAGTTTAAATTGTTTTCCTCAATTAGAAAGGTGAAATGAAATTCACCCTGCCCAAACCCATAATTTTTTTATGATCCCTTTTCATCTAGTTCAGGATTTTCTGCAAGCCAGGCTGATAAAGTGGGCTAATGGGAAGCTCTGAGCACATGGCAGACGTGTGGATGTTAGCCTGTAGCTCCACCTGGTTCACAGTGAGCAGCAGTTCTTGCAGAGCACGGACTCACATGGGCAGGTTGTCCCAGCTGCACGGACCTGAGCAAGGAGAGATTTTGCAGTGTGAGCAATACTCCTTTCTCGTGTACCATAAAGGGAAAGCTTGCTTTTTGCTGCCAGTTGGAAGCTTGATCCCTTCTGACACTGAATATCCCAGCCCAGGTTGGTGCAGTGCTTCAGGAGCAGTTTAGCATTGCATATATCAACAACTCTGTTGAATTCCTGGGGCACATGCTAAAATGCACCTCATACCATGGGACTGAAGTCTGTAGGACAGCCCAGGAAACAACACAAGTTCAGAAATGTGCCTTGTTTCCATGTGAGTGGTAAGTAAAGGTTTTAATGATACAGACTTCTGTCTTAAATAATTGTCCCAGATGTGTCCTTTACCTGAACGAGTACTGAATATTGACTCTTCGCCTAAACTGTCAACGCATGTATTTATAAACAATTTCTGTCTCTCGCCTCTGCTCAGCCTGAAGATGCTAGCTCTCATGTTACTCCTGCAGCATAAAATATATCTTTTTATTTCCCCAGTGTTTTCCTCCAGTTGTTAATAAGATTAGAAAGACTGATTAATATATTAGATGATTTAAAATGTAGTTTTCATAAAAGTTCTTCATTAAAGATTTATTTTCCCAAGGAGTTCATTTATACCACCATTTTGACTGGTATAATTTGCAAGAAAGGACAGCTTTTAATAATTAAAACTTGCATTGTTTTAATTTTCTCTAGAGTTTTCCTCAAATGTAAAACAAAGCTATAAATTCAATACTGTTTTCATTTTGGAGCATTAATTGCCTAATCAACTTAAATTAGCTACTTTTCAGTCACTTGTGCTTTTCCAATGAGGGATTATATTTGTGGTTTTTTTTTTNTAGTTCTCCCTATTGTATTGTAACTCTCTTTCAGTTGATTGTTGAGATGTGAGAAATGGTGAGGCCATGGTTGAAATTATTCCAAATAGAAAACTACATGATCAATGTAATCTATGATATTAGGAACTGCTTTTCCCAGTAAGTGAGAATGTAGTAACAATGTTTTACACTTATTTTCTCTGTATGACAACTGTGTTACTGCTGAAAGTAGTCTTCTAAATGTAGTTTCTTACCACTGTTGCATGGCACAGAAATAAATGAATCGGATGTAAAGCATAGTTTTCAAGAAGCTTGGGCATGTTCTCTTTTAAATAATTGTCTTACCCTTGATTCTTACATTTTATCAAAAATGCATATTGATAAAAATCCATCAAGTCAATGTTACATCAAGGGTAAAAGCAAGTATTTGACAAGAGATTTTAGAAAACTATGGCAAATTGAAAGCAAAGTCCAGCTTCCTAACTTTCTCACTCTATGCCCTAGGCAGCTTGAGAAGGAATGGTAATTTCTTTCTCAGTGCCTCTGTGGAGGTGTCACTGTTGCCTAGTGCATGTTTTTTGGACAAAGTGCATTCCAGCCCATGTTAATTCCTGTGGTATGTTATTTCTTAGCTGTGATGGTGTGTTTAGTCTTGCTATAGGGAAGCACCGCATGCACTTGCAGAATTTTTCATGTGATTTGGGATCAGATATAGGACATTGATTTTACATGATGGAAGACAAATTATGTGCAATATTTATAATTTTGGTTTTGATAAGCATCCCATGTTTTACTATATCTGTGATCCTTTTGATGGTGTTTGCCGAGTTTTCATTTGACAAAGCTAAAACTAGAACTGATTACAAAACAGGTTCAGCTGAAATTAATTTCTTTGAATACATAATACTAGTTATGGTCTCAAACAGGTACAGAAGTAAGAAAAAAGCTAAATAAGTAAATGCTATGATTTGATGAAAAATCAACTGTCACAGAGGAAAACTTCAGTTTATATTCCTTAACTCAAGTCATGATCAAAGCAGTTTATTGATTTATTAATGGCATGTAATTAACTTAACTAATCAGTGTAATTAACTTAATCAGTGAACCATACCTTCAGAAACAAACAGCCATACCATAGATAAACCACAATACCTGGCATTTGTGAAATACTAATATGTACCTAAAAACTTCTAAACGTTCTTCTAAAACTAATCCCTAGATGTTTCTAATCCCCCTTACACACTTGCCCTGTTTTGCATGCGCCCCTCTCACAGTCCTCATTGTGGGGTTCAACACCCCACCTCCCTCAGGCTTAGGTGAAGGTTCTGGTGATGTTTGGGTTACTTCTGGCAAAAGATCAAGCTAGTGTCCTACTGATAAAGTGTTACCCTCTTCTCTCTCCCCTTTGTTACAAATTTTCCTGCTTCTTGGATATTTCTTTTCAAGATGACTTCTTTTTTCCCTTTTAATAATTCCTTCCTTATTGTTCAATGTGGCAAATGGTCATTGGCTTTAGCAGTCTAGGCGCGCACACTCTTTCTCAGTTTTGGGTGTTTAGGCTCTTGTTTCTTTTCAGCTATTCTGCAGCCGTGTGCTAAGAGAGGGAGCCATGTGCATTGCCCCACTAGAACCAAGATCGCTCAAGAAAACTTGCAGAAAGGTAGCTCAGATTCAGTTGTGGAAATGAGTAGAGATTAGTGCAAATCGGTTTTATTCCTGCCCTTGAACTGCTGTGTTCATCTTTAATTTTCCCTCTACAAAAGAAGTTGAATTGATCTGACATCTGCAGAAGTCTATTCTGTGTTAACTTCTACAGGCTGCGTTGGTAGGCAACAGTTTACTTGTTTTGCTTTTTATTGAAGATTAAATTTCTTTTAATGAAGATAAATTCATTGAAGTCATTGGCAGGGTGAGAACAGCATTCAGCTGAGAAGTCAGCTCTATTCCATCAACATCTGTTTCATCTGCTTTTAGTGCTCTACTTTCTGTGTACTGTACTCATGAATAGATCCTGAAATATAAACAATTGCTGATCATGCTGCTGGCTCTGATAACATAACTCATAATGTTGCTCTAATTACTTACATTATAAAACTGTCAGGTCTGGAACATTTGGTCTCTCAAGGCAGCTCTCCAATTAATCTTTTCCTTTTTTTGTTAGAGATCGTGTTACGTGATTGTCTTTTGGGGAGGAATGAGAGCTTCTTGCTTCTTAGAGCAAGAAGGCTTTAGGAATGTTATGTTAGCTACCTTTTTCTTTNTTTTTTTTTTTTTTTTTTTTCAGCATCTGAAAGGTTGTCATCCATACTATTATTGACTAGCTTCTGAGGGAAAAATCATAGAACCATGGAGCAGCCCAGGTTAGAAGGGACCTTGAAAGATCTTCTGGTCCAACTTTTTCTGGGAAAGGGAGCCTAGATGAGATTATCTAGCACCTTGTCTAGTCATGTTTTAAAAACCTCCAGTGATGGGGACTCTACCATGTCTATGAGGAGTTGTTCCAGGGATTGGTTGTTCTCACTGTAAAA
>RSEF01000014.1:15144948-15260510 GCA_003993805.1 Himantopus leucocephalus | reverse complement strand
AAAAAAACCAAACCAAAAAAAAACCCCAAATCTTTCTTACATCAAGATGAAACTTTTCCTGGTGCAAATTGTACCTGTTGCTCCTTGTTTTTTCGATGTGGCTCCTTGTGAAGACAAAGCCTCCATCCTCTCTGTAGCTACCTGTTAAGTACTGGAATACTGTGAGGAGGTACCCCCTAAACTTTCTCTTCTCCAGGGAGAAAAGGCTCAACTCCTTCACTCTTTCCTCATCGAGCAGGTTCTCCAGCCCTTTGATCACCTTTGTGGCCCTCCTTTGGACCCTTTCCAGTCTGTCTGCATCATTCTTGAATTGTGGGGACCAGAACTGGACGCAGTACTCCTGGTGCAGCCTGACAAGCGCTGAGTGGAGTGGTATGGTCACGTCTCTGTCTATGTTAGCAGTGCCCCTGCGGCTGCTGCCCAGGATCTGATTTGCCTTCCTTGCTGCAGCAGTGCACTGCTGACTCATGTTCAGCTTGTTGCCCACCAGGACCGGCAGGTCCCTTTCTGCAAGGTTGCTCTCCAGCCACACAGATCCAAGGCTGTACTGTGCTCTTTGGTTATCTCATCCCAGGTGCAGGACTTTGCTTTTGTCTTTGTTAAACATGCAGTTCTTGCTAGCCCACTCTTGGAAGAGCCTGTCCAGGTCTGTCTGTAAGATGGCTCTCCCTTCTTGCGTGTCCACCTCACCACCTGGTTTAGTGTCATCAAGCAAACAGTGAGAGTGCATTTATAAAGATGTTGAACAGTGTGGGGCCCAATATCGATCCTTGGGGGACTCCACTTGTGACAGACTGCAAGCCTGAGTAAAAACCATTGATCACCAGCCTCTGAATGTGGCCTGTGAGCCAATTTCCTACCCATTTCACAGGCCACCATCCAGTCTGTACCTTGCCAGTTTGTCCAGGAGAAGGCTGTGGGGAACTGTCAAACACTTTGCTTTTGTCCAGGTAGACAATATCTACTGCTTTCCCTGTGTTGACAGAAAATATTTCATTGTAGAAGGTGATTGGGTTAGTCTGGCACACTTTGCCTTTGGTAAATCCGTGGCGGTTTTTCCCAATCACCTGCTTCATTTGGTTTGTAATCGTTTCTAGGACAACTCATTCAATCACTTTCCCAGGGACTGAAGTAATGTTAATGGGCCTCTAGTTTCCTGTGTCTTCCTTTGGGCCCTTCTTGTAGATGGATGTGGGTGGTATTTGCCCTCCTCCAGTCATCTGGGACATCCCCCGATCTCCACAACTTTTCAAAGATGATAGACAGTGGCCTCACAAGAATGTCAGCCACTTCTCTTAATGCCCTGGGGCGGATTACATCCAGGCCCATAGATTTATGTGGGCTGAGATTTACTTGCTGTTAATATTTGATTTACTTGCTGTGTTAATAATTGTTAAAAAGAAAGCATGTCTTTAGTGTGATGCCAGTAAAATTACTATAGGAAGGCAACAAAAGCCAAAAGAAAGTTTTATTAAATACGTTATTGCTTTGATTTTCGTAACACGCTTGCTGACATATCTTTTAACCAATGTGACCATGCATGAGAACAAAGAACATCTAATGTCTAGGATGCTCTATAAGAAATTCTGCTTTTCATAGGCAGCAGTTTCATGGTGGTCCTCACAAACGTGAAGTATACAAGGCAAGTTCTTATAACTTGCCTTGGAAGAAGCAAAATGGCTAAGCACCATCCCTGGATCAATACAGCAAGTGGTGTATCGCGCTGTTTTGCAATACACATCTACCTGAAATCCTGTGCTGCTGTGCTGCTTGCTTTAAGCTTTCTATGTATGCAGTCCTCGGCATGTCAGCAGAACGAATGCAATAGATAAGTACAGATAATGATAATATTTTGCTTTTGGACTATTCTCATACCAAATCTAAATACTGTAATTAGTAATTGTAGACATAGTAATGACATGAAATTAGGTTGCTTACACCAAGAGACACCATTTGTGAAGTGATACCATGAATTTCTTCCCCAGGCAATGTTTGAGGCCTTTCTCTGTTACAGACTGCACTGTACTTGTAGCTAAGACAGTGACAGAGCTGCACAGCTACATGCTTCTTGTCTTTGATCATTACATTCTCCCATGCTTAAATATGTTTATAAACACCTTTAGGTAAAAATGGTAGTTACTAGGTTTCATTTGATCAAAAGTATTAACAAAAATAATTTTATATATATAGGAACCCTCATCCCTCTTGCAAAAGACCCCAGAAATTCAGAACCATTGTCAAGCTGTCCTCCACTTCTGAGAGAATTCAATTAAGTGAGACCTTTTTGTTTTCTTTACTTTCAGAGTCTTTGCTTTCAGTGTCTGCCTAGAAGTGCAGTGAGAGTAACCCAGCCTTCCATTCAGCACTGCCCAACCCTTGTTGCACAGAGATTTCAGGGCTTCAAACGGGGGTGGATGAGGACCTGATTCTCCAGCAGAAAGGGGATTGTGCAAGCCAAGGTTGGAGAGCCCGACTCTACTGATAAAATCAGACAGCAGTTCCTTGCTTGGATTTTTGTGAATAAGGCCAATTTCCTGCCATCCTGCAGGACTCTCCTTTTCCTCCTCTTTCAGTTTAACCCTTGATCCTCAGGGTAAAATAACAATCCAGGAACCAGTGAAAAGATGGAAGGATGCCCTCAGTGCCCTTTGCATCTCCCCTCTTTCCACCCATGCGAACACACAGTCAAAGCCCCATGAACTTTGCTACATGAATGAATGTTTGTTCTTTTTTTTTTTCTTTTCAGTCTGTGTTAATGCTAAAAACAGAAAAAGAATTGGTTCAAATCAACCTGAAATAATGTTTTCTTCATAGTTTTTATTGACAATATAAAAAGTCTGAAAGATATAGTTTGGCTTAAATGAGGAATTCTATTTGATAGCATTCTTTCCCCTCCCCTGAAGAGAGCAAATGCATCTGTGATTAAAGCAAAGAAAATAAAGGTCTAGATCCTTAAAGTGGCTATTGCTGCTGTTCCTTTTAACCAAAATCTCCCTTGTGAAATCTGGGGATGTGCAAGAGGTCCAATACTTTCATGTTACTTGAGGCAGCGCATGTCTCCCAATGCCTAGCAAAGAAAAGTGTCCTGCTTACAAAATGATCAGATGCAGTGTGAAGGAAAGGTCTCCTTCAGTCTCTGCTGCTACTACTGTTTTACTTTATATAAAAATAGGAAGGTCATGTTTAAATGTCTGCTTAATTCAAATTGGAGATTTGAACCAAAGTCTGTTACTTCCAAGAATGTGCACTACCCTGGTTTACTTCAGTATGATCTCTCTCAATCTTTCTTGAAGCACTTCATTTTTTTCCTAAGTAATGAAATGTTTACTTAAAAAAAAAAAAGGCTAGAAAATCATTGTGCTTTATTCCAGGTGAGTGCGTAAGCCACCAAAATATGAAGTTAAATTTCTCTACTTCAGTGATTTTAAAACTATTTTATATAAAATAGAGACTCTGATATAATCGGATTTTGCCAGGATCTGGGTCTGTAGGCATAATGCCTGTGCCTCTGCTTGTTAAGTAGAAGTTCAAGAATGATCAATTCTTTTTCACTCTGAAAGTCTTGATATTCTTGAGAATAGCTTGCAGAAAAAAAAAAATAATATATTCTCAGTCTTACAGAATGACAGTACTAGAGTTTTTCTCCTTGTATAAATCTGGAGTATATAAAAGACGACAATGATAAAAACGTTGCTATATTTTTGTAGATTCAAGAATCTGTCTGTGATATACTGTCTTTTTGTTCCGTGCAGCTCTAATGCTTTAATTCACCTTGTTTGTAACTATTTCCTTTGTAAATTATCATAAACCTGAAAAGGTGGGCTATTTTTAAGCTTAATACAACCAGTATTGCCTTATTTCAAAGTCTAATACAATTACGAACACACCATAACTTGTGGATGATTAAATTGCAAATTGTGGGTGTCCACCGGGCAACTAGATATATTAAATTCGTTCACCTTCATAACTCATCTTCATATACACTGTATATTTTCCAGGATCACACAAAGATGTGCTTGTTCTGCCTGAGGTACATTCTATAGTATTTATGGTTTATCAGATACACAGAATATCTTTTTCAAGGATACACTCATATATCATTTGAACTTCAGTAGTTATTACATTGTTTTAATGGAAAAATGTTATAAATGAATGAGTTTTATTCCCTCTGCAGCATTTATATTTTTAAACATGGCTTTCTCAATGCTGTTATTTTTTGTTCTATGAGAACACAAACTTCTTGTTTATTACTCGCCGATTTTATAAAGATATCTCATTTTCTCCTTGGAGAGCTATAAAGAAAAAAGGTCAAAAAAGCAGAAGCTAAGTAATCAGAGTGTAGTTTCATAGAATTTTTGTGGAATAGATGTGACACCTGTCAAAAAACTAAAAGTAATCAAGACAAACACTTTACCTCTTATTTGGCATTGAAACTGAATGATGAATATAATCTGTACAGAAATTTTTAAAAATGAGGTTTTGATTTACAGCTGTAAACCAAGTGATATCTGGCTTAATCCACATGGAAAATACCTGCAGTTGTTATGAACTTAGACTGTGAGCTCATTAAATAAAAAGACTAACTCTACTTATCTTGTAAGCAGATAGAGATCGCCAAGAAACTGATGTTTCAGTGTTTGTTGATATAGCAGAGAGCTGCTTTCCTGTAACTCCATGCTGGCGTTTCTCTGATCTTGACACCATCTGAGTTTTAATGCTGGAGGTGCCAGGCTTACCTTGCTATTTTGAGGTGCTTCACTTATATATCGGTTTCCTTTTCTATATGCCATTATGTTTGTGATTCCTGACCAAGTCCTAAGAGCCCTACGTAAGGCAATAATCATCAGGTATTCATGTTGTAGATATGTTTTTACCTACAGAATTTTCTTGTGCATTTTGCCTGTCTTCTGGGACACAGCATTCCTGGCACAAAATGTCAGCTTCCCCATACTGCCCCAAGGGAGCAGCATTGCAGGCATGGAGAAACATTCTCTGTATATGTGATGAGATCTTGTGATCCATGAAGATCGCTGTGTGCTCCTCTTGGTACCTACAACAGCAATTCTAACAGGATGAATAGCTAAAGAAGCGTTGGGGAATCTAAGGCGTTTGGCAAGCGCAGTGACAGATTTATTTCTGTGTGTAATTTTAAAAAGGGTTGCGTAGTCCAACATAAGAGAAAAAAAACCCCAAACGCACATTAAATTGCCATCATTAAGCTACAGTGTGTTATCCAAACTGGTAGTACTCACACGGAAGTGTTACTTGAATTAGGAATATTGATAGCAGAGAGAACCAGAAACGTCCACAGAGTACTTGTGACCTAGCAGAATCTGTGAACTGATAGATCCTGAGATTATTTGCAGATGAAGTGGAGCCCTTGTGGCATAATTGGGACAGAAATAAATCAAAGTAGTGCTAGCCTTGTTTCTTTCCTGTCACAGGTTAAAGAGGTGAGGATGCATTTGATGTCTTCTCCAGAGAACTTAATATTTGCTTTATCTTTTGTTTGTCTTTTATATAATTGCACTGGATAATATTGCAAAGTCGTATAAAATTAAAATTAAGTTTGAAATAGGGTTTGTTAATTACAGTATTTAACTGTTGTGGTTATTGTTTCCTAGGAGATTAATGAGGTGAATTATTGTAACATAATTAAACTACTGTATATCTAATCTCTTACATACCCTTGTGGTTTACTGTTATTCAAGTATCATTTGAAGGTTAATTTCACTTAGCTGGTATGTATTTGACTTTGGCAATACAGTTTATATCAAAATACAGTTTTAATTATATTTGAAAGTCATTAGGCAACAGCTTTGCCAGAATTATCACTGTAAGCTTTCTACTGAAGGTAGGGACACAATAAACAGTAAAATCAGCAGACTCACGTTACATACCCAACCTGAAAATTCACATAAAAACAAAAGTTAACATATGCTGCCACTTGGGTGCTAATGGCATCTGCTGAAGGTGAAGCCTTCTCTTCTGATTGTGCACTCTGATAAATGGCAATTATTGAATGAATCAAAGTTGCATGGCATAAGGAATTCCTTAACATAAAAGATATAATTATACGTGCAAAGTTGCAAATCCAGTAATCCAAAATCTCCCCTAAATGTTTTTGACTGAAGCCTTTTACTAGCAGTTAATGAATTCCTCATTTCGCAGTCAGAGGCTGTGCCTCAGGCCATTCAAAATCAGCTAACTGGCTGTTTTCCGCGGTACTTTGGCAGGAAATCCTATTGTCTTGCCACATAAAAAATAGAAACATACAGTAATATCTTTATAGGACAAGATAAAACTATAGATTCATCAAAGCATGCCTTTTCCCCCAGAGAAACAGATTAGTTTATATACCTTCATTTTTTTTTATCCCGAAAACCAACCTTCCTCTTCCTCCAGCTGCAAACTCAGCTTCATTTTAAATTCACTGTTCCTCGTTTATTCTCATGCTGGATTTATTTAAAGGATGGATAACTCTGTATGTTATATTACAATAGAAAAGCTGCCATTTTTGTTATTAGTTCCAGTCACAGACCTTTTTTTACATCAATATTTTGCTCTCTCTTCAGTAATCCCAAGAAATTATCTTCTTTATAACTCTTTTTAAATTTCCTCTAAGCTGTGGTGCTAAAGATTTGAATCTGTTATTTTCTGTCTCTCATTTCTCTCTCATCTCATCCCTGTATAATTTGGACAAAACTAAAATTCTCTCCCCAAAATTGTAGCTCAGTATAGAATCACACCCAATATGACACCTTTTATAAAAAATAAATTGAATAGCATGTAATTTAATAATTATAATTTTAATCCAAAGTATAGAAGTTAAAGTATTAGTGTTTACAATTTTGAGTCCAGAGGTTGGCTTGTTTCTGGACAGAATTCACAAATGTTTGATGTCCAGAAAACACAGGATTCTTGAGCGTTTAATCCAAGTTGTATTTTATTTTGAGAGATTTATCAACCAGTATTAGAACAGGAACTTCGTCATTACTCAAGATGGCTATGATCCTCTTACACGACATCCCGTTTTGCATTTCTAGAATAACTTCCACTTTTTTTCTATATACTTTTCATGGTAAATATCCCACAACTTGTTTGATTTTTCTCTGTAATCAGTCAGCAGATGATTTTTTGTGTTGTGCACAATACTTTCTTGTTTTCCCCCCTTACATGTATTCTCTGTGGTCACTTTCAAGTTTTTGTGGGATTGCTTGAGGTGCCTGCTCTTACTGTGTCTTAGAGTGGAATATGTGAGCCACGAGTAAGACTATAAACCTAAATTATCCAGGTCATTCTGAAATTGCTTGCTCTTTTTCCCCTGTTTTTGTTGCCTTAGAAATTGTGTGCCATCAGCAGTTGTAATAATTTTGAACATAACATTTGGAAAGTCACAACTCTAGAAAATAATCTAAACTTGTCAGTTGTAGTGTTCCCAGCAGCTCCAGTTCTCAGCACTCAACAGCTGGCCTGTTTCTTTCAAATAGGTGTCTTTGAAGCTATTTGAATTTGTTTTTTCAGTTCTTCTCAAGAACATGCTTGCCAAAATCAACCTGCTTTGTGGCACAGTATCAAATGCTTTTCTGAATTCCAGATAAGTTGTCCATTACATTGCTATTGTCTCCAGGTAGATAACATACTCAAAGGATTCAAGTAAATTTGTCTGTCGTGACCTCCTTTTCCTATGTATTCACCCTGCTATCATGGTCTTCTAAGTCATGCATTTCTAAATCTGGTTTAATAACTTTCTCTCTTCTGCATAACTGAGTCCAGGATAAGAAGCTCGGGCTTTCTAGGGCCTTGGAACCTTTTAAAGTAAAAATTACATTAATTGCTACTCCAGTACTCTTATACTCCCTTCCTTACTTGGTAATTTATCACAAATCCTGCTGAGGGCTTTCCTCTTCGCCTTACTACTTTTCTACAGATTTCTTGGTTGTAATTCATCTAGGCCTGAAGCTTTGTCAATGTTTAATAGTTAAAATTGTCTCATTAAGGTATTGGCTCCAGTAGACCAGAATCCTCCTTTGTTTGTGTTTCCAGTTTTCAGGAGTGTGTTCGCTACTTCTGTCAGATTCTCTCTGCCTTTGTGTATTTGTTACAAACGGTCTATAAAGATATGAGTAATCTGTCTCTTTATTTTTAAAATTGCTTTGCTTGAAGATATTTGCCTCTGTCATTCCTGTCAGACTACAAGTCACACACACAAGACTACAACACACACACAAATTGATATTACCATAGAACAGTGGCAAGCTCAGTCATTTTCTTTGCTTTTCCAGGAAAAATATAAACTGTATAATAATGGCAGATGTATACTTGGGAGGTGAAACTATATACTTAGGGACTGAGTGTAACCTGTGGTGATAAGAAGAGGGAGAGAGAATTTATGCTAAATGGCAATAAATTAAGTCATATTCTTCAAAGTGAGTGGGTTTTGCCTGCGATAGTAACTGGTGAGTGATTTCCCTGTCTTTATTTCGACTCATGAGTTTTCTTGCTCTTGTTCTTCCTGTTAGCTTCCCTGTACCGTGGAGGGACGGGGATCGACTGAACAGTGGGGTGGGTGCTCAGCTGCCAGCTGGGGCCAACCCACCACGACTGTTCATCTCAAAGTATTAAGTGGCAGGTGACTGAAAGTAAATGTATTGGGCATACTCTATGGACCATGTATCGCTTAGCTTGCAACTAATACAGGAAGCTGCAGTTCTGTGTTATCAAATTCATATATAGCTAAGCAGTTCAGTTTTGTGATGTGTGTTTCTTATCTGACAGCAGGTATCCATCTCTTGGTTAAAAAGGGAACTGGCTAACATGCTTGTTTACAGGTGCACCCCTACTGGGAAACGTAGCTTTAGAGTTTTTGCATGTTAAATGCATGGTCAGCCATTTAAAATGTTGACATGAATACTGTCTTTACATAGTGTCTCCTGTTCTTGAATCTTGTAGAACTTTTCAAACTTGACTGCATGGAAATGAGCTAAACTGTTACTTTAAAAACTGGTTTTACCTGAGCTATTTCAGCTCAGGATGGTGTTTGTCCTTTTGAGTTCTTTTACAGAGTATTAGAGGATTAAAACACTTTCCGTCCTACAGAGGTTAGAAAGAAGACTTCCTCAGTGGGCATGATGGTCTGTAATTAAGCACTTAGGGGCCGTGTATCCAAAAGACAGTTCTTGCAGTTTCCTTAAAGCATCTGTCAGCCAGTAGCGGAAGCAGGACAGTGAACTGTTGATCTGCTCCACTAGGCCTTTTTTTCTGTATCTGTAGATCTTGTATTGGGCTTCAATTTAGCTTGAAATCTATTCCTGTAAATATCATAACATCATGTAAATATTGTATCTTCCTATTTATTCCCCTGTATCCCAGGAAACTTGTAGTGTCATGAAATGCACAATGGTTACAGTAGGTAAGAAGCAGGAGCAAGGCTTTTATCTCACAAGCACTTGCCTTATTCTCAATATTTTCAAAAGGCTGTATCAGTTTTGCACCGTACAGATAGTTCTGGAATCAGGGCTTCCCAGGTGAAAGATGGTTTAGGGCTGGAAAGCAAGACCAATAGCTAACTAGATAGAAAAGTATCGCAGAGCTGCTCTTCAGAGACTGCCTCTTTGCTTTCCTTTCAGGTTTCTCAAAACATAACTACCAAGCAGTGTAAGTGGATGTAGCATCTCTGTTTTTCAATGCCACAATAGTTAATGATAGTATCTGTAAATGTTCCAGAAGAAAAATGCTTATATAGGTAACTTAAGAAACACCTAAAATAATAGTCTTTACAAATATTCTAAAGCAACGATTACGCTTTAAAGAAATACATCGTGCCCCTTACAACAAAAAATAATATACCAGTCTCATCAGACACGGATTTTTTCCTTTTTTTTTTCATTTGTTGGATAATCAACATTCCTGTTTGCTATTTATCTGCTTCTTAAATTTTAACAAGTAATTCTGCTTATAATTATGACACTTCATGATTTTGTAAAAATGGGCACCTGCTGCGTGCAGGATAATAGCACAATTCAACATGCACGGTAGGCAGAACTGATTTTCTGCTCATTTTATCTGGAAATGTCTGAATTATAAGTGGAGTTGCCCTCCTGTTAAAATTCAAAATTACTCTGGATGCAGATAAATGGAAGTAGAGATTTTTACTTCTGTAACGAGAAGAAAACCCAAAATAGGTGTGATTTTCTTTGTCGTGAATGCAGAGAAGAAAGTACTAAAATTAATTTGAAAAAAGGGTTGTTTTACTAGATTTTTATCTGTAATGTCAGTCAGTTAGCATGAAGTTGGGGGAAGATCTCTGAGTCAATATAAATGGTCACTTTTCACCTATGATGAAATTTGCCCTTTGGAGGAAAGAAATAAAATATATGGCAGTTACTCATCTAGTTAGCAAATTAATGTAGCTTTGGTAATTCTGTATGCACACAGTATACCACACTTCCTTCTTCCTAAAATGAAGGCTAGATCCCAAGTTTCTTGATCTAACATTTAGCAGGGCTCTTGCACGCCAGGAGCAGAAGGGATAACAGTTGTTTCTGTCGTTCCTGAGGTTGACTTCTGTGGTGGGCAGAGGGACATTCACTGTCAAACCCGTACTCTGTGCTATCATTGTAAGCTTGGGGCTTAGAACAGCAGCACGGACAGGGTAAGGCTGGCCACTTTCTCCAAGAGACAAAATTTTGTCATCCCTTGTGGGGGACCTGGGGGACCCATAGAGTTGCAAATTGCAGTTGACTGATAGAAGATGGTTAGAGAGCAAAGAGAGGGAATCCTCCCCTTTCCTTTGGCTCTTTGTAAAAAAGAGCAAAGGAAGGCTGGTCTCTGCCATTTTTCTGCAGGCAGTTTGAGAACCCAGCACTGTGTCCAGTAGCTGGAGCAGAGCCTCAGCAGGCAGGTTAACCTGAGGAAAAGGCATTTCCTTAGCAGGTTGCTTCAGGGCTTTTTTACAGATGCTTGTGGCGGATGAGCTGGAATCCTGCCTCATGCCAGAGGAATTAGTAGTCTGGTGAAAATGCGTAACACTGACCCAAGGCTCAGCATATGCTACAGAAGAGAAAAACTTTCTGTGGTGGAGTTTGCAGCCCCATCATTGGTTTTGCATTACCAAGGAGCACTCAGGAGGAAGAAGACGAGGGAACAGATTTCCCAGTAAGTGTTAAAATGAACAAAATCACAGCAACTTTAGTGGTTGCATATTTACTGTTTATCTGCTTCAGACGCAGGCAAATTAGCAGCAGCCATCTCATTTTTGTTTCTTGCAGATTATTCCCTGTGACTTTTAATTAAAACTTCCCTTAGGCACAGAGGAGCCATTGGTGATTTTTTTTTTTTTTCTGGACTGTCTCAGATTTAATTACCTTTTAGCATTTGAAATAAACCTTATGTTTCTAGCAGATCATGTTTTTTATAGAAGGAAGTGGCAAAGGGACCAGCAGGGATATTTACTATAAAATCAAAACTTCACAGAAAATGTATTTTAAATGTAGGCGAGTAAACGTTCCCTTCCCCCTCCTGAAGAAAGACCCTATAGCCAGGTTTAATAGTGTTTCATGTATTTTGATCTGAATAACTTGTGTCGAATCTCCCATGCCTTCACTATTCAATTTTTACTGGGAATATGATTACACTGAAATGAGACTCCATCAGAGAAATAAGATACTGGATGGGCAGTAGACCAAGGTGAATTTCTGAGCGGTTTGCATAAATGTTTTTCCAACCATAATAGCAGCTTCAGAACTTGAGCAAAAGAGCTAACCTGTCAGATTGCAATTTCTATTCGCTGTTGCTTGAAACACCTTGTTTGCCAGAGAATCGTCAGTTTTGTTTCATGTTTACCTGTGAATAAATTTGATATAAAAAGAGCTCAAATGGGTGTAATGTCATTCCAACTGGAGGGAGGGAAGGTTTTTAGCCACTAATAGGTATGTATAAATAGGTCATAATGTATTCATACACTCTTCAGGCATCTTGATGCCAGCAGAAAGCATCACCAATGTTAGCTAATGTCATAAGCTTCCCAGGACGCACCATCAGAGGAGCAGACGTACAGTGTGAGCTGGAGTGTATAGCACAAGGTGAATAAAATAGTCCGAGTAATTTCCTGTCATTGGCTGGAGTAGCGCTGGCAGGCCTGTTAAAAACAGTCAGATCGCAGTAGGCCTTAGGATAGGGACAAACTTGTAATGCTCAGAAGAAGAAACGTATTTGAAAATCCTCTTTCAACTGAGGAGAACCCTTTTATGCTGTCCATAGCAATGAGTTCCTTTGCATGTGGTGTTTTTCTGCAGATTCAACTGCAGTTGGATATGCACTGCTGAAGAGTTAGGTTACAGTCGAAGTATACTTTATTTATGTTTTTAGTGCATATCTATATTAAAATTACTTGTATGTGTATATATCTATTTCAAATAGGCACAGTCCAGGCTTATCCCAGCTCATCAAGATGTACTATGCAGCTCAAGATGCTCTTTCTCATTTTACTTTCTTGCATACAACTAAGAAGTCTGTGAGGGGAATAAGTGCTTCCAGTGGCTTACTGAATTAATGATATTTTTGTAGCTGTTGTTAATCAGATGACAATATTATCATTGGACTGAAGCAAACAGTAATATTCTTTTTGAATATGATTGAATGTCTGGCTGGCTGCTTGGTGTGTATTTCAGACAAACAGGAAATAGTGTTTAAAAAAAAAAATTAACTTTTCTTTCATTTACTTATTTCTAGGCAGAACATATTTTCCCCAAATGTCAGGCTTAGGTCTTGCTTTTCAGGTATTTTAGCCATTGCTGAACTGCACAGGCAAATCATCCTTCTGTACTCAAAAATGGACTTGAATTTGAAGTTATCTTTTTCTGCTTCTGTATAATGGGTATTCCTCCACACAATTTTTTTTTTTTTTTGCAGATGAATATTCTGTGCATTTGGTTTAAAGTCTGCATATAGGCTGTGTACATTAGAGCTATTTAGTATAAAAAAAAAACATAAAGAGAGAATGAATGGAAGAAGTACTTTTTAAATGAATGGTGTAGAGTTAAGTGGTGTGCTCTTGTTGCCCTTTCTAACAATATAAGAAGCCAAGGACATTCATCAGGAGAAAGGCCGTAATTAATTAGGAGAAATACTATGCAATGCATAATTAATGTGTTACAGCTTGTCAGAAGATTAATGCCAATAAAATAGTAATATTTGCAAAAGGATTTGACATTTATGTGGATAATAAAATATTGAAAGTTGCGTTAGAGTTTTTCAAAAATTGTTTTCTAAAAGAAACTCTCTTGCTTAAAAACATATACCAGCTATCTTTAGGAAAAGACATCCCCTGCTAGCAAGCTGTTTCGTAATAATTCAGTGGGAGGCTGGCAGTTAAATACCTTATAAAACAATCTGGCATTAAGTTACCGAGAACTCTCACTGTATTCTATATAGAAAATGTCATTGTGTTAAACAGTTTCTTCCATTGTAATTAATGAACTGCTTAAATTCATATAAATGAACTCTGCATTCAAATAAATGGTCACTGGATTATAAAGATTTAGGTATCAACTCAGTTCTGACCAGTATTGTTCCTGCTATCCCATTTTCTTCTTTGCACACATCTCACTACACTTTTCGATTAGGAAACCTCTATGTGGTGCTATTAGGACTCTGTGATTATCCACGAGATACAACATAGTGTGATCCCCACGTTGTTTTATTCATGCCAGAAAAAATGTAGGCATATCAGTTATAAATTTGTATATAGCCTGCAGAAAAGCTTGAAAAGTAAGGCTATATTTTCTTGTTTTATTGTATTACTGGTTGCTTAAAGGAAAAACATCACATGAAAATCACATTTCTGTCAGAAAATCTTGGACTTGTTATTTCTACAAATAACCTTAAGATTAATGAAACTGAATGCAGCAAGCTTGCACTTATTAGTGCTACAAATAACCTTAAGATTGATGAAAATGAAAGGAGCTGGTGAGTGCAAAAAGGCTTTTTCCTTCCTATTTTTTCTTCATTTTGGTTAGACTGCGCAACTGGTGGTACTTTCTGTAGCTTTTTTCTATATTAAAGGAGAAACTCACAGAAAAGGCTTTTAAGAATATCCACAGGTGAACAGATGGAACCCTTGTGTCTTCCTGTACCACTGTTTCAAGGGAATTTTAGGACATAATTTCTAACTACCCGTTCGTTCTTCTTTGATGCATCAAGATAAATGGTCAATCATTTTTAAGAGTTTACCCTTAAAGATTCTAATAGGAGCTACAGGGCGTCTTGAAAATCTATGTTGTAGTAATTTGAAGGAATCGGTGTCAGAAAATTGATTTGCTTTAAAGTAGTTTATTTCAATTTGAATATTTTGAAATTGTGCTCAGTACCTAAAGTAGCATGCCTGAAGCAAGATGATCCTGTTACCATGGTTTCAGGCTGAGATTTGGGTTACTATGGTGTCAGCCTTTACTTCTTGCTGTGCGGGAAAGTATTATGTGACCTGGGCAAGGTCATCTAGACTTAAATCCTCAAAAAGGCTAAGCTGGAGCAACAAAAATTAGTCACTGCAGTGAAGGTCTTTTATTCACCTGCTGCCTAAAGGAGAAACTTGAGCCCTACGTGCGCTTTCCTATAAAGTACAGGGCATTTGATTGCTATCCAGAGAAGTTATCACTCTCCTCTGAGATATGGGGCCTGGCTGTTTATTGCAAATCACCGCTTTTTTTCGTCCAGCCTGTATTAATATCTAGGTACCAGAAGGCACATTCTTCTTTCAAAAGCCGTGGTGATTACATCCTCTCCTGCAGATGGGCATCAAAACTGAAGTCCCTCTTCATTTGAAATGGGACGCCCACAGGGAGATCAAACTTTGTTAAGTAGTTTAGTAACACTTTTGAGGATGTGCATGAAGGAAACTCAATATTTCTGTTCTTACCAAGCAGAACTGTATGCATGGCTGTAAAAGGGTGATAGGGGAGTACCCAGGAACGCCTTTGGTTTATAGAGAAGAGACCCAGCTGAATTAGGACAGGCTAGGGGGACAGTGAGTGAGAGACGCCCGTGGGGTTTGCAGTCGGCAGAGGAAGGCTGGAGCTGCAGTCCCTGTTCCAAAGACTGTGCGGATTTTATACTCAACAGTCGGTGGGTGGGTTGAATACATAAACAGTCTTTGGAGCAAGAGCTATTATCATGAAAATGTAAATGTGTTTAGGCACTGTGTTTTATAGCACCTTGTATCTTGATTAGCTATCAGGAAGAAATTCTTTCCTGTGAGGGTGGTGAGCCCCTGGCGCAGGTTGCCCAGAGAAGCTGTGGCTGCCCCATCCCTGGAGGTGTTCAAGGCCAGGTTGGACGGGGCTTGGAGCAACCTGGGCTGGTGGGAGGTGTCCCTGCCCATGGCAGGGGGGTGGGAACGAGATGATCTTCTAGGTTCCTTCTAACTCTAACCATTCTGTGAGTCTATGATTGATTTAAGTTCCAACTACTTTAAAGGGCTGGCACACTAAAGAGGTGGGGTCTAGCTGAGGGGTTCAAACTGGGAACAGGTATCACAGTTCCTGGGATTGGGTCGTGGCAAGCTAGAAAATCCCTCTGAACATTTTTCTGAGAGAAAGCAGGGACATACACAGGAACAGATAGATGGTAGATGAAAACAGCAGTTAGGTTTGGGATAGACCACAATCTGTTCAGCACCAAGAAAAAAACACCCTGATGCACAACTGTTCTTCAGGCACAGAGAAACTTACAGCAAAAGTGTAGATAGTAACAGCATTTTTTCATTATTTGGTTGATTAGTTGTTTGGTTTTTTACTTGTATGTATTTTTTTGGTTTTTCCTTTAGGTAAGGCTTTTAAGTTTGCATCCTGAGACTTAAGTATCTAACTTCCATTTAAGTCTTATGCCAGGTTCTTAAATCCTATTGCAGTTTTTGCCTTTTATGTTCTGATTTTGGTTTTCTATCTGTAATCTAGAAATACAGTTACATCAGAGGCCTGCTACAATGATGATATCACAGGATTTTGATGCTATGGTAATAGATGCAGACTTAGTATCATATCTCTTGATTGCACCCGAAGTAGTGCCAATTTATCTATTTCATCACAGTGAAGTAGCTCTTTGCTCCTGAGTGTACAGTTCTTCTAAGTGTTATTCCAAAGTAATAACATTATCTCTGCAGCGTATACCTGGAGGGAAATTATGTTAAGTAGCGGTATAGTATAATTATTTCAGTGAAAACCTGTAGCTCTGACAAACAAAAAAGTAAGATTTTATACACATACGAACACATGCAATAATCAGGTACACAACAGTGATTTTAATTATTATAAATCAATTTGAATGGCAATGATCTGAATGGCACTTTGAAATAAATTAAGTACTTCACTCCTGAATGAATTTATGTTACTTGGAAGGATACATATTTTTAATATTCCTGGTTACTATTGCTTGTATAAAACAAATGTTTTGTTTTCTTGCAGACGTGCAGTTCCCATTCTTCCCAATTTTCTCATGGCTGTTAGGCCACATACATCCTTTAGCCTCGACCTGGGTATTATCTTTTGAAGTAGGGAAAGGAGATTAAAGAGTCAAGGAAAGTGCAGTATTGGAAATGGTCTGCTCCTTAATGCTTTGTTTCTCAGTAACACAATAGGCAAGGATGTGAACTTGCCATAGTATTGATCATATTCTTACTCAAGAAGAGGACATTTGTAGAAGGATTCATTGGTTTCAGAGTTTTGCCTTCCTATTACTTTCTTTTTTCCTTCCTCTTTACTCTCTGCTTTTTTGTTTTTGTGTACTAACCTCGTCCATTAGGTCAGCTTGATGCGTTCCTTTTGCATTTTTGATTTTATGATACCCTGAAAATCCATCTCTGGAAAAGGAAGTGTAGTAGCTGGAGTAAGTATAGCACTGATCAATATCTCTGCTGGATTCTTTTGTTCTTAGTGGATACCATCAAACCCCTGAGTTACTTTAGGGTCTACCAAAGTGTGGGCTGCCCAGAGAATTCGGCTGTGAGCACTGTTTTGTCTGGGCAGTGTTTGAGAGGGCTTTTTCAAAGGCTTGGCTGGCAGCAGGGTTCAAGTCTAGAGATGGGAATAGTGTTGGGAAGAAGCTGTGAAAATATGAATTTTACTTTCTCTCTCAAAAAGGAAGATTCTTTCCTGAAAAATCAGAAGAATCCATTGCTTTGGTAAATGGAAATCTTAATTGTTCTATTTTGTTATCACACTTAAATTTAGGATTTGTCAGATATTTGCCCACTAGAGAGAAGAAAATAAAAGACAGAGCTAAATGTGCAATGAATCAAAATCAGTTCTGATTCCTGAAGACTGGATAATTATTGCTAGCTTATTCTACTCATGGTCATTGTTATCTAAAGAGTAACCAGGAATGAAAAAGGCACATACATGAAACGTCCATTCTAGTCTCACCTAGACACCTGGTACATAAACCTACCTGAGTGGGTTTGCAGACTCAACTTAGAATAGTGCTGTGTACCACCCTGCTGTATGTGTTGCAGTGGGGAAATTTGAGATGCGTGTGTACAATAATTACAAACATTTTAGTATACTGGTCAGCTCGTATGAAATAACTAAAACTTGCTGGTCTTATTTAATTGCATTTTAGTTTGTGTTTTGTCTTTGATATCAGTTTTACCACGTCGTATTGTGCAGTGAGTAGCTGTACAGTATTGTAGACCTGCCATAAGTGTCTCCACACTTAAAAAAATGATAAATGATATTTCAGTATGTCCCACTGGGGCTGTCTCTAACTTTCTGACTGATCTAGGCAGCTGGAAGTGCTTTAAATAATCCCAGTGTGTGGTTTCAATCATACTGCTCTCCTTTTACTGCTTTTTTTTTTTAATCACTGATTTTTTTTTTTCTACTTTCTTGTCTTCCTTTAAAACACATTACTGTGCTCCTTCATTTAACTGCTTAATTGTCATTGTATATTCCTATCTACTGCTTACTCTATTTTGTGGCTTGTGTCTTTCTTCACTTTAGTGCAGCAACACTTGTTAGGCCATTGTACTAAGAACCAAATACCATTGTCCAGAAGGAAGTTAACTTGTTGAGTGATCAGAAAATCTATTATCATTCATGTCTATTTAGACTTGAGAGCTCTATTATGAAAGGGATCTCTCATAAAACATGCAGCACCAGGCACAGTTGGGCTGCAATTTCAGCTGAAGTGTATGGATCTATCATAATTCATGTACTAAAATAAACCAATGATCTCACACTTAATCTTTATTTCATGAATCTAAGTACTATGGCTGCATTTTTGACTCACTTTATATTTCCTGTATTAAAGGTATGCTTTTTGAAATGTCTTAACACTAAAAATCCCCCACGCAGCAAGACTGACAAGACTGTCATTGAAATCATTGTCATGTATTTCGTTACATACCAAATGATTATGATTTTTGCTAGTCTGAAGTGAGAACTTCACTAAATTATTCACTTTTTACTTTTTTTTTCCACGATGGAAACCCAAAATATGAGGCACAAAACTTTACAGTTATTTCTGAGGAATAATGAGCAGGCGGGGAGACGGATATGAATCTGCTAAAGCTCATTGCTTGTTAGAAGTCATGGAGGTGTAATTAATCTCATTTTTCTCTATATAAGTGTGGCTTCTAACCTTCTCAAAATATAAGCGAAATGAGTTTGTTCATGCAAAATACCATGTAGGCACATCTTCGGATGTGGGTACCCCGTGGGGTCACGTGTGAGTGTCTCAACGTCAGCAGCCCCAGTGACAGTGCTCCTTAAGGCAAAGGTGGTGTTTCGTTGCCCTCTGTTTTCAGAGTCTCTGAATTGCATCTTGATAGCTACAGCCCTCTCTCCTCTTAAGATGTGCCATTTGGTAGATTATTTCAATGTGAATGTTTCCTGGTTTTCCCTTGCACATTTGCATTTCAGTGATAATATGTACGTCTGTTCCTGTAGCCTCCTTACAGAATTAGTATGTGGCTTGTCAGTGCTCAGATACTTTTGGAAGCTGTCAGGACTTGGAGGGATGGTAATATTGGTATTGCCTTTTAAAAGTGGACCACTTGTTCATTTTCTTCTATGCTATTTTTACTTTAGTTGTACCTCGTAGATCTTGTCAGAAGCTTCTCTAAGGTTCTCCATCCATGCGTTTCTTCTGTATCTGGATTAGGTACAACTAAATACACTACCTATCACTAGGTTGACGTGTCATGATGTATCGTGACTGCATTAGTATATAGTACGCTTAGTTTTCTTCTCCAGCCTTTATCAATCCCGCCTTCTGACTGTTGCTGTACGTGGCGCAGTATCTGAGTGGTATTATTAGGAATTTAGGAAATAGTGTCATCACTTTTTATTCTCTATTCTTTTCTGAGGAAAAGTGCAGAGCTGAGACCTCTGGACCCAAGATGCTTATTCTATCTTTGTGTGCACTGTAAGTTTTCTGTGGTTTGAGCTTTTGGTGTGTCTCTGACTTTTGACCAAGAGGGCATTCTAGTTTGTGACCAAACTGCAAATAGCACTCATTGTGGTCATGTGCCCTCCAAAAATTTTGATTCTCAAACTGCCACTTAGGAATTTCTGTTTCTGGTGCTTATGAATGTATATTTCAGACACTGCTGAAACCAGCAGTCCAAGAGTATCTATGTATAGCTATCATCACACACTCTCTTGAAACAGCAAAATTTTATACTCTGAGTACATTTTAAGAAAACAATAACAAAAAATCACAAATCAGTGGGAGCACTATTTAGTTCAGTGTAGTAGATGAATAACACTGTGGATAATTTTAACACTTCTATATTTAGGGAAACAAGGCCTTGTAGTACGTTGGTTACAGCAAAACTTGATCCGTGTGAAGTACCAGATGGTGTTCTATAAATGTAGATCTTAAGGCAGGCATCCGAAGAACTCTTATGCTATGTGAGTACCAGAGAAATTATAATAACTGCCATCAAATGGGTCACTTCATGTATAATCAATTTTGAGTCTGTAGCATAACTAAGAGATGTTTCCTTTTACTAATCAGAGTAAGCAAGCATGGTTTATCTTAGTGCTTTACCTGGAAATGTTTCCCATAATGAAAACATAGGCCCTCCTCATGGACTCTTTGTAGGTGAACTCTTTTCATAGATACTTACAGATTTGGTCACTCGACAAAGCTATAATGGTGTGTCCAGCTCTAAGATTTTACACCTTAAAGCTTTGTTTTGTGCTGTCATTTCTTTGACAAAATTAACGCTTAAGCCTGAGGCCAACTGAAAAATTGTCATGTAGAATGAACTGATACAGACACTGATATACGTACGTCTGTGTCAGTCCCATAGTTTTCTGGAAGTTAGGCAGTCAGTGTCGGTTATGGATTTAACTTACAGATTAAACTGTGGATAGTTTTCCTTTTTAAATGTAATATTGTATTAATGTCCTTTTTTTTGGCTGGTTTGAACAAGCAGTTGTTTCAGGCAATCGGTCTAGCTAAATTGACACCTGCCTATTCATATAGAACAAGATTCTTTGTTCCCCAGGGTTTCCTGCCAAGATTTTCATCTGAATAACGGCATTGAAGAACTGCTTTTTCAAATCTACTAGTTTCCTTTTTTAAAGGAAATGGCAGTATGATGACTTGACCTTTTTGCTTTGTGGAGCACAGGCCAGTGTGGCAGGGGAAGTAAACCATGCCAAATGCAGGCACGTGCAGAATTCTTCTCTCCAAATTAAGAGAGAAACTGGGAATCAGGTAGACTCTGAAACAAAGCCAATTTCCGGTCTCTTCTTGCAAATATGTGATCAGTCGCTTATTTAGACCTTGTACTGAATCTGCTGGTGAACACTTTATTGCAGCAGCTACAAGAGTATTGGAGCAACTCTTATATGCAACATCGTATTTGGAGACTGATTTTTTTTTTTTAATCCTTTTCTATTGCACGGGGGAGGCAAAAATAATTATCTTCTACTTAAAATTTATTTGTTTATCATTTTATCATGTATTCATAATGCTTTGGGAACAAACGAGCATTCTTGATGTGAAAAATCTTTTTCATGGGTAAGTTGTTAGATAGATTTCTAGCAGCTGAATGAGAAATATATGTAGATTTTGACAAGAATTAAAGATGTGCATACATAAAGTTCTACACACCTGTTCTCAGCTCTGCCAACTACAGTGTTAGCCAACAGCAGCAAAAAATATAATCATATCCGAATGCAGATAAATAAAAAATTAGAAATGTCCCCTATGCATGCTCTATCTAAACCAAACCTTAAAACTTTCTCCCAAAATACTTGGGCTGGAGCAATTGATACCCTGACTATAAAACATGTCTAAAACCCTTCTTTTATTTATTTTCTCTTTTTTTTTTCTGAGAGTAGCTCTGGAAATAGGATAAGTTTAGTTCTATAACACAGGTCCCATTATTTGACTATCCAGTTGTAATGGTTTTGGCTGGGATGGAGTTAATTTTTTTCAGCTGTGTGCTGATGTATTTTAGACTTGTTGCCAAAACAATGTTGTTAACACAGGGATGTTTTAATTCCTGTTGAACAATGCTTACACAGCCTCAAGGCCTTTTCTGTTTCTCAGGCTAGCCTGCCAGGGAGTGGGCTGGGGACTTCACTTGTTAAAATGTCTTTACCTCAAGCTATAAGTTTTTCTCACTTTTGCCCATCCGATTCTCCCCCATCCCACTGCAGGGGAGTGAGCAAGCAGCTGGGCGGTGCTCAGCTGTCTGCCTACAACACCAGCTTATCTAAAAGCTCCAGCAGAAACTTTAGCACCTTGCTTTACATCACGATAAGATGCATCAGCTTGGTTCATGACAGCAGATGGTTCGAATACATCACTATAATGACTGTCCTATCTAAACTGACTGCTTCTTTGTGCCACACATAAACATAGAGGGCAGCAATTTATTGGCTTAGAATTGCAGAAGCAGCTCCCTGTTTACTCATTTGACAGTGGTGCTGATATTCTTTTGTCTGTGATCTCATTTACTTTGGGTAAAGCCACAGTTCCCATCTGTTGCTATTTAGGGCAAAACTTAATAGTAGTTTGAATAGATTTTCTTTTTCATCTCTCTCCATTTTGGGGGGTTCATTTTTGTGGTTTGTTTGGTTTTTTGGGGGTTGTCTTTTGTGAGGTTTTTTTGTTGATTTTCTTTTTTTTGGCGGTATGTGTTTGTTCTTACTGTCATGGAAGAAAGGATCTTGTCGTCACTCCTAAGTGGCCATATCTGGTAGAAAGTTGTCCTGATAACATGCATTTTAAAAAAAAAAAATGTTTCTCATGTTGTATTTAAATAGCTTTGTGCATATAAGCATAGTGGTTTGTACCTCATCCATTTCCTCTGACAAAGACCATTTCCATCACCCTCCTTGGGTCTGTTTCACCTTGCTCAACTAGACCCTTCTTGTCTTTTATGTAAAGTGCATGTGTGTGGAAATATTAATGTGTCCAAGAAAACAAAATGCAATGAAAGTGAGAACAAAATGAAATTAATTAGGTTACTGAAATAAGAAAGTAATCCCATATTATCACCTTGTTCCCTCTTTTTGTCTACATCTTGTAGTAAGAATAGCGAGGTCATGATTGGGGTGTAATATTATTTTATATGTGTGAGCTTTCTGCAAGCACAGGGAGAGGTTTTCCAAAGATCTTGCAGTCTTGGTTTGGAATTTTTATGCGTGAAGGAAGAATCTGCTTTAAGGACAAGCTACTATGTTTGAAATATTTGTGTCATAAGTTTGTGAGAAAAGTTCATCTCTCATAATGGAAATGATGCCTTTTTAGCAGTGAAAGTTGATATATGCCATCTGTGGTATGTTAATAAAACATTCCATTTGGCCAGATATCTGTTTCTTTTTACCTGTAATACGTCTGTATCTAATACTGATAAAATGAAATCAAAGTTATTAATAACTTAAGTTGTATCCTTCTCATGTAAAAATAAATTATATTAAAAAGGAGAATGGAGGGAAATGTTTGATTTTTAAAATGTAGCAAACAGTTAAAATTTAGTTTTTATAGGAGTATACCAGTTAAAACTTTGGTGTCTGTCAGGAAAATGTTCATCATTCCAAGTTGGCATTTTTAAAAGACAAAAGAGCCCAAGCAGCGGAAACCAAATAAAATGTTTAAATAATAGCCAAAGGTAGGAATTCAATAAAGTAAAAACCCAACCAAACCACAACAAAACTAATGTGGCCAGGTGTTTTATATCATATTGCAAATGAATGACTCTGTAAGCTGCATTCTTATACAATGAATGCATCGCATGCAGAGTTCAGAGGTGTCTGATGGAAGCAGGGGGGCCGCATTGGTCTGCTTAAAGATGAGCAGCAAAGGAGCAGACAAGCGGTGGATCTTTCTTTCGGGTTTTCCATGCGGCCATGTGTAATGTTAATATTCATAGTATTTCCTGAGTATCAATTATAATCTGCAAGACAAGGAAATATATAATGTAAAAACTTTACCAAATACAAATTTCTCAGTTGCGTAAGTCTTGAAGGAGTGTTATGATTGCCTTCCTTTTCCTACAAGGGATGGAAAAGAAATAAGAGGCAAAGAGATTATGATTGACGTGGAAAATGAGTATATAGTGTTTTACGTGTACTGTACTCTTTCTGTTGCAATCAGGTTGCAGAAGGCAGGCGGTAACAGATGCCAATATGAGAATCAAGAGTATGCAGCGTAAATAACAGTAATTTGAACTCAATATCTGCAGACTTTTTTCAGTATGTCCACAGCTTGCTTTTACTAGAGAGTATTTGTTAGAAAGTTTAAGCTTCCGCCTTCCTACACTTTTTCTTTGAACCTCTGTCTGACTACCTTCATGCATTTGTAACTGGTACCTTTACTCACCTGAGGTCAGCAATGATCTTCATTGTGAGACTGTCCCTGTGATAAGTTGATTGCAGGTCTCTGTGTCTCAATGGTTACTATTTTTAGGGACAGAAACAGCCAATCCAGAATTTTGAAAAGCACTTTGCATTGGTTAAATTCTTTCCTAATTTTCTTAAGAGTAAAGTTAAATCAGTCCTGAATATCTCATCATAACGATCTGACATTAAGATACTATCATCCATGCAGTTCCAGGGATTCTTCAAAATTATCTGTGTAATTCCCATAAGAGACATGCTGGAGAACAAAAACGATGCTTCAGGCTGAGAAATGTTCCAAATAACCTCCATCACATGGAAGGCTTGTTTAACAGTGGCACCCAGTACTGATGCCATACCAATGGCTTGCAAGTAGATGTTCAGAAAGTCCTGCACAGTTCCCTTTCTTCCGTCAGGTGTATGCATAATCTTGTAGTATTTGCAGGCATATAACAGCCACTATCCTCTTGAACAAGGTCCAAGTTGTACAACCCGTTGTTGATGCTAGTGTATGCTGGTGGCCTTGGTCAGATTTGATAGACAGTCTATCAGCTCTTGCAGATTCAATAGGATTATTAGTCTCCTCATCTTATCTCATTTTAGGAGACTTCTACACGTAGTTTTCCAGTGCTGTTTTCTGGCAACCGTTTCTCCATCCACATCCATAGGTATCTACAGAATACACTTGCACAGAAAGTGCTTTTATGACACTGTGAGGTAAGCACAGTCCCTATTCCCAAACTCCTACCACATCAACCTCCTCGCTGTGATTTCTGCACTGCAGGAACACCCTTTACCCCAAGATCTTTGAAACCCTGCACCGGGCAACAGCTGACAGTGCCCTGTCGGGTCCTAGCTATTTATTTAGCTGGCAACGTCTAGACTGCCTCCATTCATTATGTGCTTAGGTCTTGCTTATATATGTTAAGCAGAAGTGTCACTGATAATCAAGTCATGGACAGTTTAATTTCATTAGTCCCCGATTTTGTCTTAAACATAATGAAGGGAAAGGCAGGGATCAGGTTTACAATTTGTCCTGCTGGACGTATTCCCTGATGTCTATAGCTTCTTCCTACCTCAACTTTCCTTGTGCAAAATAAATGTAATGCATGGGCTCAGATTAATCCAGTCATCACAAATCTCCATTCACATAAATTACAGTGACATTGCTCAATCTTCCGGGTCAGCTTTCATATCTCAGGGGCTTCAATGAATTCTTAGGATATCTTACTACTGCAATTTAGAGAAAACCTGTTTCTTACATTTAAACTGGCTGTAATATATATAAAACCAAACAAAAAAAACCCCAGTGACTTCCCCCTACCTACACCCCTGCCCCAGCCTGGAGTATGTACTGGGATTCCCGTTGTTTGCCTGACCAGTATTCATTCTGTCCAAGCTCCATTTTTTTTCTCTCTCTCTCTCTCTGCCCCCCCCCCCCCTTTCCTTTTCCGTTGGTGTTCCTGGACGGGTAGGTTTTATTGATGTCAACTTCAGTGACTGTCAAGGAACAATCTCATAATTCCAGCGGCCCCATTTTAAGAAAATAAATCAAGGACATAAAGGTTTTTAAGACAGTGAATTAATGGAAGTGTAGACTGATCATTCATTATATCAAGCACTACTTTTGACCTACACAGAGAAAATGCTGTCTGTTCTTCTGCATGTCTATGAATTCCTTGTTTTTAAGTTTTCCTTTCACCACAATGTGAAAATACCTTTGTCCTATGAACAGTTCTTCTCAACCAGAAAGAGACGAGCTGTGGTGAGTAATGGGGAGCTGTGTGGCGGAAGGGAGCGAGCAGGAAGCATTACCAACCACTGATGCTATAGTTCCATAAATTTCCCTTTCATAGCAGGCATGGCTTCAGTAACGACGGTCGTTGATACCAGTGTTTCCATGATCCCTAATGTCAATTATTTCAAGTCAACAAAAAAATCACCTGGATTGTCCTCATTAAAGTTGATGCAATATCTGACCAAGGAATCACATTTGTATGTTGTATGAGTAAGACAGCATGTAAAATATAAAAGCAGTTTTCAGTGATTTATAACCTCTAGTTTTCTATGATTTTTAATCATTAAAGAGTATGTAAAAACATATTTTATACACAATCTTTTATCTTACATTTATTTTTATATTTCTCCATCGCAATTTATTGCAACAGATATATCACCATTACTACAGACATTTATAGTGCCATTAAAATTCAATGCCACCATAAATTCGTGCTCCTTAAAGTGTTGACATTTGTAACAGCTTCCACAAGGACGTATTTTATACTGAAAGTGAAACTTAGAGGAGAAACTTTTGTTAAATTTAAGATGTAGGCAAGGAAATAAATGTCTTTTATCTGCTTTCAATAAATTCAGTAACTTGGGTGAGACAAGCAGTGTTATGCCCCGCTTCTGGGTTTCATTTGCTCTGGCCACTTCAAACAAGTTCAAAGTAAAGCATGATATATGAAACAAAACTATAAAGCAATTATTTACTGGCTAACATGCAAAACATAGACCGTACATAATGAGCTATTCAAGTAAGAATTAATGTCCTGATTCTTCCGCAGGCACCTGAAGGGTCTCTGCTGTCCCAACAGGCTCAGTCAGGAGAGGTAAGGTTGGTGTCCAGAGCTCTGGGACAGACAGACAGTGCTGCCAAGCTGCTGTCCCACAAGGGCGGCTGACACTGATGGAGCTGACAGCTCATCCTGATCACCCAACTGCTCCTGACCATCCTCACTGGACTGACTGGCCTTCTTGTTTTGTTTCTCCCCCCCGCCCGGGATCTTGTTTCTTTCTAAGTTCATGTTTTTCCTCTTGAATCCTTGACTCTGTCTCAACAGTCCCATCCCTCTGTAATTTTTACCTTCCTTAACCCTCTCTACAGACTTTCTTCCAGCTCTTTCTCGGCAGTCCCAGGGAAGTTCGGGCAGCTGTGCAGGGTCATGATGCACCGTCTGCTAAACTGCCTGTGGTGGGAGGAAGCTTACAGCAGAGATTACAGAGATGGTACAGCTGATGGTTTTTGGTTTATGTGTTGGCAAGTGTGTTAATGTTTAAAGAGAGCATCTGTCATTTGTTTTAGTGGCCAGCCCAGCCCAAACCATGACAGATTTACACTTCATAGTGTGGGAGTGTAAGATTTAACTAGAAAAGTTAAAAAATTACAATTCTGAATCCTGAATGTTTAAAGTCATTTAAAGATAATTTAGCCTTTAGTTTTTTTCCATGCTGATTGAAATGGAGTTGCTAGTTATTTGTAAATGGCAGCTTTTATCTATCAGATGGACTTTGTCTTATGTAATAGCTTTGTAAAATAGAGCCTGTCTTGCAGTCCTTACCCAGAAAAGCTGTCAAGAGTACAGCATCAAAATAACTTCTGTTATAAGTGCACAAAAATTATTTAGTCAACGACTCTATTTTTTATTAGAACTCAGCTAAACTACTTTTTGGAAGTGGAGGATTCAATCTAGTTTCTCTGTGAATTGTGCTCAAGTTGCATAGAAACAGGCATTTAGGAAGAGTCTCCCCATAGCCTCTCTAAACAGGGAATACGCACACGTAACCTAATTCATTGTGTTAGATTGTCTCTCCCTTCTAAATTGAGAACTTTATCTTCGCGTCTTTTGCACTGCTTCATCACAGGCAGCGAGCACAAGCCAAGTTATGGGGTTTTTTTTATCCCTCTCCAACCGGAATCAGAGTAGGACTCCATCCATAGGGTAGGTATTACATGCTTTCTAAAGTGAAAAAGCTAATGATGTAGTCCATGTCTTCATGAAGGTGCCTCTCACACAGAATTCTTTGTAAATACTTCAGCTGCATGGAATACTTCCCCAAGCCTTTTGCCATCATTTCTGAGGGTACTAAAGCCCACTTTAGCTCTGAAAGAAAACAGCATAAAATGACCACTGAAACAAAAGTGGTTTCCCTCCTCTCCATCATTGCAGAATCAGGCAGGAATCTCTCTCACATTTGTTTCTTTATCTATGGAAAAAATAGACTGCTGAGTAAGTATCAGCATGGAGTTGAATGTAATGTGCAAGTGAATAGCAAGTTGATTTTTCTGTTGCTAATGTTTTTTATATAAATTCAAAAATGAAAATATGCTTTGAGAGTTCAAAGTATCTTTGATACTGGTCAAAATTACCATTGACCTTTACCTTGTATCACCCTAGATTCCACGTAGGTAACTCATTTTGACGTGGGAGGGAGCAGTAGAGAGTAGCAGTGTGGGACAGATTGCACAGAAGCTACGATAGAGGTGCCTGCTTGGAAATCCCAGCCCCTCCAAAGCAAGGCGTGCGTGTAAATACCACCAAAACCATCCCTCCTGGCTATGCAGCAAGGGAAAGGACTGTAGTTTTAGATGATGTCTGGAACTTTGTGAAGTATCTGCCAGTACTGGCTGCTATATCAGTTCATCCTGGAAGTGCTTTCCTTCTGACTTGAGCTGTTCTGCATTTGAAGATTCAATAGCATCCAGCATAAACGCAGAGTTAATGTGGTCCAAACAGAGAGTGACTAAGCATGACTACAGTTGAGGAGAATAATAACCCTATTGGGATTACAGTTGTTGTTCAGGATAGTTATCACGGCATCATCAGCTTTCATGAGCAATCATGATATCTGATGGAAATTCCAGAAATGTTCGTATTTTCAGTCTATTGCTAATTAAACGTCAGACATAACCAAATGCAAAATGTATTTTTATATATAGACAAGGTATACAATTTATTTGTACATAATATGTGAGGAGTGTGCAAGTGTCAGTAGCTTTTATTTGTGTATTTTCAAGAGGTTGACTAGTAACATTTAAGAAAAACTGAATGAGTTACAGGATTTCCTGTGTAGTATCAAGTAATCAGCCTGGATTAGCAATCATCTTTCATTATATTTACCAATAGTAGTATTTCTGTGTACCTGTGCACAAATTTGATAGTGAAAGGCAGGTGAGAGAGTCATAAAAGTGAAGCAAAGGGAAAGATTGAAAAAGTAAAATATTCACTAATACAGTCATAAGCAAGTTTTGTCATCTTTATATCATACTATAGTTTGAGTTGAGCTGTTCTGAAAATAGAGATTGCAGTGTGGTGATAAAGCATACTACAAAACGACAAATGCACTATAAAACTACTTTAATACTTCAACGTCAGGAGTCTGGTATTGCGTTTGTCACCACATAGTTTGACTGGTGTGGGTTTTTTTTTTTTTTTTTANTTTTTAACATGCACTCAGTTGCACAACTGGGAGCTTCATAAGCTAAAGAGAAAGGAAGATCAGTCAAGTGCTCCTGGCAAAGTCAAAAGTAAAGCTGGATTTCAAGAAAGACGATTTTTTGTCACAAAATTAGTGAGTAATATACCTGTGTCCCAGCATAGTTCACAGAGGTGCTGCTCTACTCAAAGCTCTCTTTAGAGTCAAAATCAAGAGACCTAGAGGGCTTGTGGTCATTAATGATGCCACAGGACTTTCCATACAAAGTGGCTTGTTAGCACTACGGTTCTGACTAACTCGTGTAATTACTCTCAGTCAACTTAAATTACCCTTCAGTTTCATTTGTAGTGAGAGATTCTGGGAGCAAAATCTGATGAGGGTAACCGGGAGGAGGTTATAGTATCACAAACGATAATAACTACATCAGGAACAAAACTTTGCTAATGGAAGTTTTCCAGTCTACCAGAAAAAGTTTCACAAAAGCCGCTGACAGGAAGGTGAAAGAGGGGGAGTTCACTTTGGGGAAAAAAAAGGTGTAAATTTTCCAGTTGTAAATGTGATTAGTCATTTGGAAGACTCTTCCAAGAAAGCTTATGGAAAATTCTTTATTGGTAGGAATGTTAAAATCAGATTTGCATATCTTTTGAAGCCAAATTTGGACACTTTTTATAGGATAATTCTAATAGATTTCAGGCAGTATTTGTTATCCAGGAGATAAAGCTTGTACAACAGTATGTTTGTTACCTTCTTTTATATTAGTGATAGTATTTCCCTGTGCGCTTGCGTCTTAACTCCTGGTGTGTTGTTGGGCCAGTGGAGATGCCCTCTTCATCTCAGGCAGTGTGTATGCAAGTGGTGAAGGAGATGATCCATTTCTCATTGGCAGTGGACAAGGGATACTGTAGATTTGTCAACGGCCTCTCTTGCTTTCTGCTGTAACTGCGATATGTGTCTTGTTTAGAAATACTTTCTTATCGTGGCCTACTGATTTTATATCATGTGACTTTAAATATGTTTGAACATAATTCACAATATTAGAATGAATAAACCTATCATTTTATTTCCATATTGCATATAGAATATCTAATCAGTATTTATGATATGTAAGATTAATCCCACTCATGAGGGAGAGGCCTTTATAATTTATTAGTGCTATCACCTTGCTTGAGTTAGAAACTGTTCACCTCATTCAAGACCACAAAATCCATGTCTCAGGAATGTTTGTCATGCCTCTTCTTTCTGAATTTGTTACTCTTAATGGTAAAAGTTTGAACGATAACGGTATTTTTCAGCGATTATTATTGCATGAAGACTTTGACCATTTCTGTGAAAATGAGGCTGATTTGGCAGAAAATAGCCTGGTGCTCTCGGCTCTAAAAGGTTTTGGAAGCATTTCAAAGTTGGAGAAAGCATAGATTTGGCTTTAATGAAAGGCAGAGAAGCAAATGTTTGAAATGTGTGTTTTGAGTTGCATTAGATTTGCCTATACCTTAACTCTGCTTGTGATAAGCATTGCCTATAATGGTCCCTGGTGCTTTTGAGCTTTATGCCTACAGCTGGAGTTCAGCATTGGACACTGAGATCAGAACAGCCACTTAACAAATATTAAAACAGATTTGCCTACATCTTTTTCTTGTAGTGAGCTACTTAAAGAACAGCAAAAGGCTTTCAAACTCTGAAAAGCCAAGTTATGCTGGAATAGTAATTTTTAAAGAATCCAAGAGACAAGGGAAAGCAGAACTGAAATGGGAAGCAGTTACTCTACGCGTACTCTCCTTGTCTCTGGTCAAAACTAACTTTATATTAGCAAACTGCAGTATCTCGTAGCTCACAGGATTAGGCTTTCTGGTTTCTTTTTCTTGAGTCGTCCTGAGACCTGATTGTCTTGTTTCCTGAGGGAAGGAGCATTCGCAGCATTTGCATTCCACGGTTTCCAACAGATCCAGTCACTCACTTTAGAGGAACATATTACATAAACTGAGAACAACCCCTTCTTCGTCTCTGGCAGGAACAGAAATGGTAAATGGTGATGTAATAAAAATTCCCCTTCCCTATCTGTTAGTGAGAGGTGTCATGGGGAAATGGCTCCTCTGCAATTCCTTTGCACTTAGCAGCCTGTCATTCGAGCAGTGGATTATTTCCCCCTTCCCTCAGTCCTCTTTTTCTATGCTCCCATCTTTCCCACAAAGTTGGGGATCGCTCAGGTCCTTTGCTCTGACCCTTTCGTATGACGTAATTGCTAAGCAGTTCCCAGTGTCCTTGGAGCAGTGCCCTGCCCTCGCTACTGGCCCTTGTGGGATGGGTATCTCTTAGCGAAAGGGAAGAATTCCTGCAGCTGGCAGTGAGACGAGTCCCCAGAGATGGCCAGGATAGCTTTTGCCAAGGTTGCTTTCTGCTGGGTAGAGACTTAAGTAGATTGTTGTTCTTTCTGCTGACTGAAAGCTTCTAGAAGCATAATGCTGCATCTCGGTGGAATTGGTTTAACTGAAGAGGTCTTCATGGAAAATACACTGGTGTTTTGGGAGCACTTATTGGAGCTTAGATAGAATTCAAATGAAGATTCCTACAGCACACACTCATAGGAGTTTCAAAAAAAATTTTAAAAAAATCATTTAAGGTTGGATTTAAGGATTAGCTGAAAGGGGGAGTTGGGAATCATGTTTATATAAACAAATGGAAATTGCTTTCTACATACTAATTGCAATTACACATTTCTGTTTTCACATTTCGTTAATACCAAACTGTTTGTTATCACAACTAATAAGAAATAAATCATAATTGTTTTTAGCTATTCTACATAATGAACAAAAACAAGATTGCTGTCGGCAGTTGCGCTAGGAATTATATTTTTGCCTAATAAACAGAAGATTTCTGCTATTTGTAGTCTAGAGGAAAACTCTGTTATGTGCCATTAAAAAAGATCCCAATTAAATTGCATAGAGATTTTAAGCTTTGCTATACATTTAGCACACAATTAGTGGAAAATTTTGAACTGCAAAAATTATTTAGGCTCAATGGTTTATGGAAGTTTCTGTAACCATAAGTGAAAAAAAAATGCTGAAAATAATAAAACATTATTTGTAATATTCAAGAATAAAACTATACAGATGTGCCAAAATGCTTTCCACAGGCTGCATATCTACTGACAGACTTATGTATTGCATTCGCCAAAAAAACTTTTCTTTGCATAGTCCTCGTTTTTGATAACTGCATTATCTGAGGTCATTTCGTATATCAGAGAATTTTATCAGGCATAATGAAGAAAGTTGTAGACTCATACTGTGTATTGTACAATTGTGTGAAAGAATTATATGACAAATGACAAAGTGCATTTTACGCTAGCCCTGTCCATAGTATACAACACCTGCCTACCTCTTCGCACTAAAAACTTTCAATGCATTTTCAGATATATTTCCATTGTAATAGCACAAGATGTGATATAATATGAGCTTTGTTTATTTCAAAAGTAAGCCCAGAGTATTTGCATATAAAGTAGTAAATAGCCGTTAGGTGGAAAAGTATCTAAAATTCCTTGTAGAATTCCATTACAGCAGTAATGTCTGATCCGCAGCAATATCAAAGTTATCTTGTACTTTTCCTGGAGGTAGTTTGCTTATTTACCTTCTTAGTGAGCAGGGATACAAGGACTTTTGGAATTGGACATGAAAGCTAATGTGATCATTTAATTTGCTTAACAATTCATGTATGCTATTTTTTTGTAGCTTGGTTTTTTTCATTGGCTACTTTTGTTCCTCTCAGCTTTAGGATATGTCTTTATTTCCCAACTGAGAGTGTGAAGGCTGGCAGAGACACTGGTGTTAGTGGTTTTGCAATTAAAAAAAAAAAAAGTAGAGTTACTGTAATACTCCAAAATTTAGCACTTTTCTTTTGCCTCTTTTAAAAGAACATCAACCTGAAATTCCAGACTTTGGAAATTACACTTAAAAAGGATTGAAACTGTGCAGCACTCTGAAATTAATTGGTATTCTTTGTAGTGATTTTGATCAGACTTTTCTTTCACTGCAAACAAACCAATGTATTATCCCTTCAAGAGCTGCTGTCTTGCATATACTGAATTTATGTTTAACAGCTCACCAGAAATTCTGAGGGAACATCAAATGTTTTGATCAGTTTTCACTCCAAATTGGAATAATATTAAAATTTTATAACTTCCACATAACTTTTTTTTTTCTTCAAAAGAAACAAAATATTGTGAGGTTTCACAGTGACCTGATTTGATGTGTTTCAGGGTGAGCTGCTTTCAGTCTTAACTGTCTCTTCTTCAAGTCTGCAACTTGCTTTCTTCCTGTAGCATCTTGCAACTGTGACTTGCATTTTGCAGGCCACCTTGTAGTGGGTTGTAGGCTTTCAGGGAAGAAATTTTGCCCTAAGTTATGCAGAAATATGTAGAAAAAGTGTTTTGTGTGCCTTGTTGAATCTTTCTGATATCCTTTGCTTTGCTTATTATGAGCAGGAGACTTGACTCAGTAGTCAAGGGGACTCTTTGCCACTCCTGCGTTCCTATCAGTCCTATTCAGTCTGTGATCACAAGATACTCAGTGCAAAATCCTCAGCGGTTTTAACGTGGCTGTAAGACATTTATTCATTGTCTTAATGTGATTTTTCACTCTATTGCTTGTACATACAGACAGAGAAGGTTTATTGCAGAAAGCTATGCAAGCAGAGCTTTCTACAGTTACCTGCTCTTCTGAAAAGTTGTGTATGAAACTACCTAATTGCGCTTTGCATATTTGTGTGAAAAAGATTATATTTGGAAAGTGCAGTAGCTGTTTGACCATAGTGAAGCTGATGTCTGTCTGTCAATATACTCTCTTGTGGAAAAACTGTAACATGTTTTTTTCATAAGCCTTGAGTTTGTCTTAGGGTGAAACTCCCCTCTTTGCATAGGATTAAGAGTGATAAACACTGATGAGACAAATGCAGATAAAGTGCAACAAAACATAACAATCAGAATTACTGTAGTAGTGCCCACCTTGTAGTGTTTGTACCATTAGTATGCTGAGAATAATTTTCATTGCATAATAACTGACGATTTCTCCATGGTGAATTCCTTACCGCAGTTTACCATGATTTCTGATAAAACCTCCAGTTTTTATTACTTTGGGATCCTTCTTCAGTAAATATTCATCTAAACTAAACTTCAGTTAAACACTATGATAATGGTATATCTTTTTCCAGCTTGCCAGTTCTATGTAATTTTTACTTTGCTAGTGCAGGACATGTGGCAAGAGCCATGGCATTTACACTGAATCAAATACGAAGGCAAAATTCACGTTGGTGCTGTAGTGTCAGTTGTGGTGTGGTTGGGGATCGGGGTTGTGCCTGCGTGTGCACTTGGTGCTCTTCAGCCCTCCCCAGCTCAGTCATCTGGGGGTGAGAACATGGATGGGTTTGAGAGGTGGGATGGGCTTGATTGACTGAACGTCCTTCGGCTTTCCCGGAATAGCCAACAACTGACTGCTCCAGGCCTCTCCTGGTGGGAATTGCAGCCAGTCTCAGGCTGTGCCAGGCAGCTCCTGCAGCGCGTACACCAGCTCAGTGCTTCGGCGTGGTGATTAACTCCCCGGGTGGAGAAGCTGACAGGCCCAGAGACTCTCCTTGGCAGTTCCTGCTGTGGAAGTGACCAAAGCGTGCATGTGCAAGATGCCCATTAAACAGTCAATGCAAACTGATCCTGCAGATGCAGGAAAGGTGACACAGGACAGTCTTTTGTACGTAATTAGGATAGATGGATGTTTTGGAAGTAGTTTAAGATCAGAAATGTGTCACACATTTCCATAGGACTGTGGACCCAGCAGCATATAAGAATTGAGCAGAACAGTGCTTTGTGGGGTCTTGCTTGGTCCACCTGGAGATGTGATTGCAGGACGCTTGCAGTGGAGAGTTCTGTCATGGTATGGACAGACACCGCTCGTCTTGTTCAAGAGATTTGATTCCCCAGGCAATTGTGGCCCCATGCTCCCAACAGCCAGGGGTTTTTGTTATCTTCATTTGCTTTTAAATAGTTCATGAGCGTGCAACAGGAACAAAATCCTGCAATTGAGTTTAAAGCAGAACTTCCCCTCAGGTTATTCAGTGCTAGCTAAGAATTGTTTTGGTTGAAACCAGAAGCGTAACAAGGCATTTGGCAACTTCTTGTCAGCCTACCTGCAAGCCGGCAGGGGCCGGAGCTCAATGGGAGCTCTTGGGCCCCTGGGTGTTAGTCCCAGGAGGGGTTGCTCAGAGCTGTTAAAGCCTATTGATGCCCTCAAGGTATGGAACATGTTTTCCCATCAATTTAGCATTGTCAGTCGTGTCCTTCTGACAAATGAGATCACAAAACTAGTGCAACTAGAATATCTTGTTTATTCAATGTAGCCGTGATTATTTGGGGAAGACAGAATGCTGCACCAAAACTAGCTAGCGGTTTTGAATATAAATAACAATCTATGAAGGCTTCTAAATAAATAACGCCATTAATCCAGAGCGTGCTCATTTTTTTTGTTTTATTTGTTGAAAGGAATCAGAAGCAATATTGTGTTATTTATTCGTAGAATAATGTTGCTATAGTAACCGTTGCACCTTATTGTTAGATGTATACTGGAGTTGTAGAGTAACTTCAGGGGGAGACAGGAAATTTGTCCGATAATTGGGCATTTTCAATAAAAGTGGTGTTTGCTTTCCTTGAGAGGTTGTGTATAGCAAGAAATCTGAGAGCTTCATAAAGTGTGGGGCGGGTGGGGGGGATGAAAGGAGAGGAAAGATTGTCAGATGTGCAGTGACTTGTATTACACTAAGTTGGCTCATTTTTATCATTGTTTTACTGTGGCAGTTTTGAAGTGTGGACTGTGTGGGTAACCATGGAAACAGAAACTACAAATTAAGTACCTAAACACAGTACTGTAAGAATCCTTCAGATGGAATTAACTTGATTATTAGAGATAAAATGCCGCACAAATCTCATACAAGGTAGGGGAAAACTACTGTTTCACCGTGATTCCACAAACCCAGAGTTTTCTGAACACACAGAGAGAGGTTACCTAGACACAAAATGTAGTTGGCCTGTGGGGTGGCTGGTGAGGAAGTCCTTGAGGTGCTGCAAAAGTCCACCTGTTCATTGGAAAGCATCCACTAGTATTGAGGAAGATAACTGTTATCTTACCTCCTCAGGCCTCACGGCGTTATTGGAAAGAAGAGAGGACAGGACAACCCCTCCTGCAAAAGCCATTCACGTTGTTAGCTTAAAGAAGGTCCTGAACAGATACGAGGAGTGTTGAGAGGAATCTACTTACCATTAATTCTCTTTTTGTTATTCTGGCTCAATTTTCCAGGTTCATTAATATGTTTTCCTGCATTTTCCAAGGTGGTTTATGTGCTAAAACTGTGTGTGTGCTTGCATATTAAAATTTTGAAAATTTTTAGCACTATCTATGTTTCATAGAATCATAGAATAGTTTGGGTGGGACAGGACCTTTAAGGGCCACCTAGTCCAACCCCCCTGCCTTCCGCAGGGACACCTCCCACCAGCCCAGGTTGCTCCAAGCCCCGTCCAACCTGACCTTGAACACCTCCAGGGATGGGGCAGCCACAACTTCCCTGGGCAGCCTGTGCCTGAGTATCGCCACTCTCATAGTAAAGAATTTCTTCCTAATATCTATTTTAAATCTACCCTCTTGCTGTCCATTCTAAAACTATATTTAGCGGCGTAGTAACGTTCAGATCCCTAGAAGACTCTATATCATGTGCAGGTTTCTTTTTTAACACTGCAGATAGTGCTGTGCTACAAAACTATCCCCATCCTCCCCCTATTTTAGCAGAATTCTAAAAGACATTCAGGCAATTTGTTAAGTACAAAACTGGGGCGGGGGGAAGCCCAAACCAAACATAAGCTTATTCTGGGCTAAGCAGAAAACTAATTGTGTTGATTTAAAACAAAACAAAACAACCCCAAAAAACTTCTGTAAGGTAATAGTGAAGAGTAATTCTGGATTAAAAATTAAGAGGTTTATACATTTAGGAAATTACAATGATACACTGAATTTCTTGGAGTCTCTCAGATTTATTAGGGATATGAAGAAGAATTATTCAAACAGTTTGAAAACACTAGTCCACTTCAGTGAAACTTTCTGTTGTCAGCGACTGTACCTTTTTGTCAGAAAAAAAGATCTGGTTAATTAATCTGTCCCTGATTACTTTTAAAGTGCAATATGTGGTAGGTAATACGCAAGCCGGTTATTACCTTGGATTCATTTTTATGTCATTCTGAATTATTAAAGCAATTATAATTCACTATTCAAAGGACTGAAGGAAGTGATACATGTGTTAGCCAGTCTGATAATAAAATGTTGCAGTAGATTGAAAAAGTGGAAGAGGGCTTTACGAACAAAATTTTAAATCTGTGTATGTCCAAACACTTTTAGATATAATATAGTATTTACTGTAAAAAAATATGGTGTATAGCACTTACCTATGGTATTCATTGACATTATTAATTGTTACAGTAAAAATCAAAATGGAATGTATATACCTTAGAATTTTTAAATTACAATAAGCTACTTCAGTATACAAGGGTGGGCATTGACAAGAGTTTCACCAAGACTGGATCCTGTTAACCACGTCACTGTTTCCTTTTATTTCACTATACGATATATACCCTGAAAACTAGAAATCAGAAAAATAACAGTAGCAATCTGGACTTGATTCTGGATTAATAAATGTGATTCAGGGATAAAATGGTATGGAACTAAATGTGGAACAAAAAGATTACTGAATTTCATTCTTTGCAATATGTCAGTTTTGCACAATACTGAGTGCTGTTGTCCCAATCATTCAAACCACTTAAGCAAATGTTTTACTTTAGAAAACCGTAAGTTGTGTTATTTGCAGATTTATAAAACTCTTTGAATGGCACAAAAAAGGAAGGGAATGTAAAACAGAATTATACAGGCATTTATATCCCAAACGTACATGTTTTGTGAAATAATTTCACCATCCTGTTTAGATAAAAACATATTTTGAAAAATTAAAGTTCAGCAGAATGCCAGTGGAGTCGAAGCGATAGCGTCGTTGTGTTGCTTTAGCTATTGCTTGCCACAGTGGTGTAGGGCTGTTAGCGTGGGAAGAGCAGCATTTTGTGTGCTGTGAGTCTGCAGCTAATTTGCAGTAGACCGTTGCTGATTTATAATAGCAGTATTAGACAAATGAGAAAACATCTCCTCTGGAACTGTAATTGAATGTACAGACACAAGGGAATACAAAAGTTTCCCAAAATTGCCATTTTATTTCTACAGCTACTTTACTCCAAGTAGTTGACTTTAACCAGAATTGTATAATGCGCGTACACAGGCCTTTCATGCTCCTTCATCCGCACTGTTCAGCCCTGAAGGTAAAATTTCCTGCAGCATATGATAATCCACTCCTAAAATAAATATCTGCATGTGCAAGCGGTATAATTAATCTGACAAAGTTCTAACTAAGACAAGTATATTGCTGGAAGATTTTGTTTGCAGAATGTCACTTAGAATTGCCGACAACGTGCAGGTATATTTGTATTCTCAGCTGCGAGCGTGGATAATTCTTTTCATTGTTTGAGGTGACTGTGCACTGCAGCTGCACAGTACGCTGCAGAAATAATGGTCGTCGTACAAAAGCTTCCCGTGTGATGTCAATACAAATGGCTCGCAGATAGTTTTTCAATTGCCTCTCATTACGACATTGCAGTTCTGAAGCTGTTGAAATCCGTGTGCAATGGTCTACCTACCGGGGCAAGTTCTGTCCTCCACCTAACCCTGACAGCAAGGCTAATAGCTGTTCAAGAGGCCAATGGATCTTAATAAAAAATGGAAATGGTTTTGCCCCTTCATTTTAATTAACATTATGTCTACATTTCTATGATAATGGATAATTAAGTGAGTTACCTTGACATTGGAATGTTCTTGGAAATAATTTACTATGCAGTTTCATTAGGTTAAAGACATTTGTCTGTTTTATTTTGAATGGACATTTCATCATAAATATTTCTGAATATGATTTATACATAAACTAATTATTATTCACAAAACTAATTATTATTCACAGAGCCAGGATTCTACAAACCACAAAATTCATTATGTGCATTTTAAAAATCTTTTTGTGATCACACATATAACCAATCTCATCTATTTCTTCAAAGAACTATTCCTTTTTTTTCCTGGAGCTTCCGATCATCTGTTATTCTATAAACAGATCAAGAGGCAGACAAGCATTCTCCTGGAATATTATTATTTTTAGCGATAGCAAAGCAGAAAGTTTTCCTCCGTAAGGGTTTGTTTATTACACTTCAGAGAAAAATGTTAATCAATCAAAAGTGTTCTTCAATAAAATCTGAAAGAATTATAAAGAGGCAATTTTTGCCTATATTTATTCACCAAAACAGCCAAGCATATGCCTTTCAAGCAAACTACAGCATTCCCCAGGAGCATTCTTGTTCAGGCACAGCTATGTTGTAGAATATATTCCCTTTACCAAAAAAAACCCCACCCCAAAAAAGCCCCCAACTTTCTAGATCTAGTAAGGATCGTATCTTGTTCTTAAATCTTCTTGCACATCTATTTATAAAGAAATGGGGGACGCATGCAGGCATGTTAGGTCCTCCTTGCTGTAACGTACCATCAGAAAAACACTTCAGTAGCAGTTCTGTCCCTCAGCTGCTTACGGGGTCATGACCTCAATTGGAGAAAATGCTTAGCTGGGGTTTGTTTGTCCTGTGGAGATGCTGTAAACTCTTCTGCAGAACTTCCATATTTTGAGAGGTGCCCATAGCTCACATAAATAATTATAGAATTGAAAAATGTTTTACTATTTTTAATTTAATAGGCATAATTCTACCAAAATACGTATTTCAAATATCCCATGGAAGGGGTCATTAAACTTAAAGACAATAATTTATTCACAGTTTCTGATAGCACTGTCTACTATGTGAAAACTAACAGGAGGCCACAGTTTGCTTTGAAGGGCTTGTCAGTGAGATTAGTCTTCGACTATACTGACAAAGAGCATTCTTAATATCAGATTTGTAGAAGAATTTTTGAGAAATCTACTGCTTTTGTGATGCAAATTAACAACTGTATCATGGAAACAAATTACACATTTGTTAATTTTAAAGTATAATAAACTATGCTGTTCCAGCAGTGCTGGTTTGCATGCCGTGGACAGGGAGAGCAACAGGTGATGAAGAGAAAGGGAAGTGTTTTGAGAATAAGTATTTTAGGACAGTGTTTAAATACATGACTGCATGTGATATGGTGATCTGTGAAAGAACATTGCATGTGGTATTACTGCAGGAAAAACTGTAGCAGTGATAATCAAGCTTTATTACATGGTACAAAAATATCAGATGTCTGTTGGAAACTCTGTGGAGTACTTAGTAACATTTTCCTGTCGGCAGTAAATCTTCCTGAAGCCTAATCCTGCAGTTGGTTCTCTCACTGAAACTGGAAATTCAGGACCTGGGGGTAGTTGGGCTACACTTTGCCATTGATCCTGTCATCTGTTGGATCCATGGGAACAAAAGGGCAATTTGAGTTTTTGTAAAGCAGATGAATTCATGCGATAATACTTGAGATGGACCAGTCTGTAATACTCAGTGACATAGTTCTATTTTTCTGCATCTCTCAGCTCAAATCTGGACGTGTCTTTATATGTGTATATATAGTTCTTTTTATTTTTAGTCAGCAGAAAAACATTTTGATTTGCAAGTGAAAATGTCTTACCCACTAGGTAAGTGGTCCTTTATATATGTATATACATCAGGGTTTGAAGGACCATTTTCAGCTTCCCGCCATTTTGTTGTTTTGAGCCTGATGCAAAATTCCAGGCTTATTCAATAGATAGAGAGCAAATCTGCTTTTTCTTTAGAAATAACATTTTCAGATACAGTAAGAACAGATTAAGAGATGGAAAGTTTTTCTGGAACAAAAGGATACAGCTGGTTCCATGCCAGAAAATACTCCTGTTGTATTTTAGATTTCCATATTAATTCCAGAATATAACGAATAGAATTGGAAACACAAGTTGTTGAAAAATAGAGTTCTCCTTAATAACAAGAATAAGTGCTAACTTTGTGCTAAAAAGTTTTTTCTGATGCGTGACAGTAAAAGCCCAGTTGTGCCATGTTTCTACACGGCAGCGTACTCTGAAGCACTGAGCCATACGGATTCCAGGAGATGGCCCTGTCGCATTATCTGCAAGGTACATGGTTCTTAATTTTAGACAGATTTCATGCTTTGGAGACTCAATATTATGTACAGAAAATAAAAAAGAACCCAATAAGAAAAATAAACTCTTGTACTTAGAGAAAGCATAATTTCTCCATGACTACAAATACTGGGGCCATGAGTGGGGCATGGACTGTGTGGCCCATGAATTAGTCTTTCAGCGGTAAAAAGATAAGCATTGCACTAGTTAATTAATAGACCTGTTGCATTATTTAAATTGCAGTATCCCAGAGTGTGCCATGATCATACTGTCCTCACAGATACCTGAAACCCTTTTCATTTATAAAACAAAAGCAAGTTTGAAAATCTTTCTGCATTTACCTAAGTACACTAAATGATTCTAAATCACTGTGTGCAAATAGAATCTAGACTTGGTAAAGGTGTTTTCCTGAATTAAAGCCTAATAAAGATATTTTCTCAGCAGTCAATAGTGATGGTAAGGCTTTTTCTTCAGTAAAGCATAACATCCCTTTTATGCTGAAGGCTCAACTGCTCTCCTTGGCCATCACCTCTGTCCCTGGTGTGAAAGTAGTTTGGCTCCAACCAAATTCTTGTTCCAGCAATTGCTCAAGTGTATGATAAATTAATTTTAACTTGCACCCCCTTGCTGAGGGTGCTGCTGCAGCAGATCACTCTGTGTGCCAGCCACTGACTTAGCGATAGAGGCCTCTCCCACCGCGGGCTGGGGTCGGCAGCAGGTTGGGCTGCAGCACATGCAGTGTTGTACAGTCAGGGGTTAGGCAAAACAGTCTCGAGTGGCTTAGAGGAAAGTGTTTTTTAACGTCACTCTCTGAGTTTTGCTCTGTCTTAGAGGTCATCAGCTATAAGATACAATGATGATTAGCAGTGCTATTAATCAGATACAAGAGCTGGGAAGGTGTTTCCACTAAAACATTTGAGAGAAACCAGACAGGCAAATAGTTTGCTTCTCTGTCATCTCCCTTGCTCTGTCTAGTTCGATACCCCTCCTGCATTAGCCAATTGAAATAAGGATTTGAGGACCCTTGAGGTCTTGTAACGCTGCATCCCACGTGAAGGGCTCCAGGCTGCCTGTCTCCCCAGCCAAACACCTATTCTCCTCCGTAGCTGGGGAGTTTGGAGAGGTCAGTGAGCCACCACCTTCCAGAATTTATACTTTATGCAATTCCTCATTGCCCGGGCCTAGGGACTGCTAGTGGTCCAGTACCTATATGACAAGCAGCCTAGGGCACCAAGGCGCTGGGAAGTCCAGCGGTTTGTCCGCATGACTGTTCTATAGATAGCTGCAAAGCTGTCATCTGCAGTTCTTCTGCAAAATGAGTATTTGAGCCTTTATCTGCCACTGAACCCTATGGTGAGAAAGGAGAGCAAGAGAAAAAGAAGGGAGTAAGAACGGTGTTCCAGTCTGGGGTGAGAGACTGCCCAAAATTAAAACCTCAAATTGTTCACAGAACTAGAAATCTAATTTCTGTACAGCCTGTAGTGTGCTACCAGTCTCATATACAAAGCCTTGGTAATTGGGTGATTAATTTTTCCAGGGAGTTTGTTTTATAATGATCATAAACCTAAGATCTCCTTTAAGCTCCTTCTACCCACCCCCATAAGACGTCTTATTTCAGGCAGCAACCAGAAAAATATACCTGTTTGTGCTTGGAGCTCCACAGTCATTACCATTTTACTGCAGAGGGACACACTAAAGAACAATTCTTATGCCCTTTTGTCATTTGTGTTCTCCCCTCACAGTCCCTTAACAAGGAAGTACTCCAGGTTTGAATTTTTTTCTCCTTTTAAATATTGAATCACACACTGGCTTTAATGGGAGCAGAGATGGATAATGCTAATTAATTAATAATTAATACTAAATAATTCCTATCCTAACCTAAGATAAGACTATGCAGCACGTCATGGACCACTTCATATTGGTAGGGCTATTTAATAGAGGAAAACTAAAATGAGCACAATGTTTAAGTTTATCTCTAAAAACTATCCTTATCATCTTTCTGCCCTTTCCATTTTCCTTCCATCAGTGTTTCTGATTTGTCATTAGGCCACCGAACTGAAATGGGTATCAAGAACTTTGCTTATATTTTCATGAGGGAGTCAGGCTTGCCAAACTGAAATAAAATGGAAGATTTTTAAAAGGCGAATCATTGAATCAGTTAATTAATATGCATGCTGAGAAAGAAATAAGATTCAAGATAAAATTATAGCAGTATGTTTTTTCTACTGCAACAATTTATTATCTACTTTAGATACTATATAACCCATTTAAAAAAATCTAAAAATTAAAATATTTATGCAAGGCTCACGGCTTTGCACTGTCAGAGTTCTTTCTTTATTTACATAGACACTGATATTGAAAATACTACAATATAGCCCATGCGTTGTATTCTGCTGTTACAAAAAAAGAAATTTTCATGCAAAAATGTCTAAAGCATGTCCCATAATGGAATAAATAAGAATCAGTTTTATAACCTCATCTTTTGCACTTTCTGTTCTGTGTGCTGGGGCTAATACAATGTACACAAAGATTGCCTATGACTCTCAGATCCATTTAAATATATTTCTAACTTTACTTCTTGCTGAATATTCTTCCCTTGTATAGAATATAAAAAATATAAACTGTTCCTGAGGATTTAAAGGAAAGTCAGTTTAGATTTTTTTGGGGAAAGAAGTTTGTTGGTTTAACCTTTGTGAACATCTGGATGACGTAAAACACAGAGAGTGTGGAAATGCCTGAAGTTTGCCTGCTTTTTGAAAGGAACTCTGTCCGTGCTCTTTCTGTATCTCTGCACAATAGAAGCCTCATTTTTTGAGCCTGCACTCCTGCTTCTCTTAAAATGGCAGCGTTGGGAGCTGACAAGTTGTTTGACTCTAAGTCTAACATGAGTGTGATAGACAAGTCAGCCATGCTAACGAATAGTTTATCAGAGTCCTAGAGTCCTTGTACAAAAGAAATCTTTTTTTTTTCTTTCTTTCTTTCTTCCTTTCCTTTTTTTTTTTTTAATAGAACACAAAGTATGAAGGCTCATCTAAGTAGGAAAGATTCATCAAAATCTCTAATTAAATACATGACAGCTGGTGAATTAGAGCATTTTGTCTTAGAGCTGCCATCCTATAATACTTCATAATCCTGAGAGTCCAAAGTATGAATTAATTATGCTTTATAAGTATCCTGATATGCAACTAAAGGGGAAAAATAATCAAAAGCAACCCTAAAAGGTCTCTGAGAAAGTAGGCAGTACTGCTAATAATGAGTAACTAGGACCAAATAATTTCCAGATTACTAGACTGTACTTTGGAGGGGCTTTGGTATAGAATATGCTTATATTACAAGACTATTTGGTTAAAGAAGCTGATTGTTTTTAAAATAATGTGTTAAAAAAACATTTTTAAAAGCCAAGTGTTAAATATCAATTCCTAATAGCTAGCACAATGAAATGCCATAATCCTCGGCCTTGCAAAGATAAATATGATTAAAAAAATAAAAGAGTAGTCCTGTTGTCTTCAAGAAATGGAAGTTTAGAGACAAATTTATGCAGATGCTCATGTGTTGTAAGTTTGTTTAGATTTGCTGGTGAAGAGGTTTTGGTTACTTCTGTTACTGTAGAGGGAAAGGAAGAGAGCCAAGGTAGGAATTTACATGCTGCGGAGTTTGGGGGATTTAGGATATTGTTACACTGAAATATTCCAGGTTTGGGGCATTTCATTTTTGAGCATCAATAACCACAGACTAAATGTTTCACTGAAAGTAAATACTTCCTTTAAAAATTTTTGTTGCATCAGTAATCCAGATCTGAGAAAAATATTTCTAAGGAAAAATGTTTAAGCATCTCTAGTGGTTTGTATTAATCTTGTTCTCAGTTTGATTTTTTTTCCTGTCTAGACTTAAGAGGGTTTTTTTTCTGAAGCTTTCTAACTTCCAGTTTTCTAATTAAAATATATCTTACAAAATAAGAAGCGCGCGTATCATTAGATTTCTATTGCTGTATATCTAACAAAACCATACTTGTATGATAGGTCTTACAAGCGTTTCAGCAGCCGTCTTTTGTAGCTTTTCTGGTTTCCAACATGTAGCGCAAGGTGTTTCTTTTCTTTTCAATTTACCTTTCTGCCTGTTGATTCATTGATTGGATTGGCTATTAAGAGGCCATGCAGTTACACTGAAAACTTGTGTGTTCTTGGTGTTTTGGATGTCCTTGGAGTCCATGCAGAGTGAGTTCTTTACGTGTGAGGGTTTTTTCTCATTTTGGTCAGCGGACAGTGAGATGTTAGTATCATGACTGAGACTGAGGAGATGATTGATTTCAGAAAAACTTGTCCTAAAATTCCTGAGAATTCACATTCTCCTGAATCAAAAACACTTCTTTGGAAGTACATAATAGTTGCTTTATTTCAGTCCAGTGAAATGACTATGTATTCACCACGGTTGTTAACTAACATCGTTCATGAGCTAGCACCTGATTACTGGTGGCATTCAAGAATCCTGAGTAAAAGTACTGTTCCTGAAATTCAAGTGTCGGATGCATTTTACTTAGTTAATAGATGTACTGTGTGTGGAACAAGAGAGGAGAAAGATGACAAATGTTTCTCATGATTAAGAAGATTTGAAGAAATCACCAAATTTATTGAATTCTATTTGTAACAAATACAGTGTTACAGAGAAAAGTGCCTGTTCAGTGGTATGCTGGAATGGAGAAGGAAGCACTGAATATCTTTTAAGTAAACTGATTTCTTTCTTAAAGGGTTTTTCTTTTCCCCCTAATCCATCTGCTAATCTACCGTTTTGAAATAAGAAATCGTGGAAAAGACTGCTGATCTTGGATCAGCTTACACAAGAAAGACTTTCACCAAATAAGACATTTTCATCGTTCTGGTGAGCAGAGTAATAACTTGGCATAATCCTGAGAAGTGCTTGGCAGGAGATTCTCCATTGCGTTCTCTAGGTGCTGCTAGTCAGAGAATTAATCAGATTTTTCCTTTTCTGTGGGCTTTGAAAAATCTTTTTTTTTCCCCTTTAAAAACAGTGGAGATGTTTGTGGGCTGTTTGGTTTTTTTTTTTTTGGGCAGGGGGGCTGTTTGAGGGGTTTGGTGGTTTTTTGTTTGTGTTTTTTGTTGTTATTCTTGATTTTTACCCTGTAGTGTGCTTTCTCAAAAACGAATGTCATAGTAGTATAGAATCATTCAGGTTGGAAGGAACTGTGGGAAGTCCCAAGCCCAACCTCCTAGTCGTTTTAGCTCAGAAGGCAGTGAATGTGGCCAGGTGTGATTTATCTTTGTGATAAATCCACAACAACTGTTCCTGGTTTTGGCTTTCCTGCCACCCTCCCGGCATGCTTGAGCAATGGGCTCATCTATCTTCCTCCCTTGTAGCTTGTCTTTGCTTCCATCTCCAGTGTATGTCCTGTTTTGTTGGAGATCAGTCATTTCTTCCCTGCTTAGCCAAGTCAGTGTCCTGCAACATCTATTCCTTTTCCCAAATGCCAGCATGGACTGCTGTGCTTGGAGGGGTTTGTCCTAAAGGACCTGCCAGCTGCTTGGAGAGATCCTCTCTACCAATTCCCTGAATAAGGCAAATGTTATTTGCCTAAATATTTGCCCACATGGCTTGTAATTTCTACTATTCCTATCTCCATTTGACTCCCAGGCTCCTTATCTGGACTGTGCTTTACAAAAAATATCAAACTGTCCCCTGAAAATGTTGTCATGACCCATCATGACATACCTAGGCCCAGTGGGGAACAGTTGTTTCTGTAGGAGAACGGGTGTACGATTCACTTCCGTAAGGCACCAAATCAGTTCAGCCAGACACATTTCAATCTTGAACTCAGACTAAGTAAAACGTTTCGGTTGATTTTGATATTGAGATGTATGTCTGAATAGATAATGTCATAACATCTTTTCCACCAAGTACACCAAAATTAAAAAAAAAAAGTATACATGAAAATTCACCTAAGCTTCATATGGTATGAAATGGGATGAAAGTGAATATACATATATCAGAAATTTTGATAGGGAACTTAAAATTTTCTGTGAGGTTTAGTTAACAGTTAAAGTGCCAGTAGATGGCACTCAGGAATCTATAATGTTGTTACATATGGGGCTTTCTATGCCCAACGCACCTTGCGGCTTTGCAGTGCTGTGTGCGGCTCGGACCACGCACCAGTGCTTCCAGGGCTTCTAATGGACAGAAATGTGTGTATGTAATGGGAAGAACTGATTGACCCCAGAGATGGCTGACACGTGGCAGGATGTTATGATCATACATGATTGGGAAGGTAGCGAGACCAGGTTTCAATGTTCTGAACTATTTACTGTAAAGGGAGCTGCAATGTTGTTTGTAGATTAAATTATTGTGTTGGTTTATTGTCTTTTGTACTGGGATGCAATAATGCTGTCCAGTGGCATAGATTACATCATTTAATCACTTTTCAGTTTTGATTACAGCTACCAGCAGGAGGCTCAGAGTTGCCAACTGTAATTAAAATGTTAAAAACCAAAAAAAACCCCAAGAAACAAAAAACAGTTCAGAGATAATTAAGGCTGAGAAACATTTATTTTCCTGTGAACTTTTGTACCGCTGTGCTGAGAAAAGCTGAATGTTATCTGTCTCTAAACATCCACTTCCTTGAGTTGTTTGGAGCTGGGGTTAGATCATTTCCATCTTAGTGCAGACTTTTCTCAATAATACAGATAACATTTGAATAATTTGTATTAATACTTACGGGATTTTTCAGTGTTGCAATATAACACAGGAATACTTTATTCTGATTCTGGTCATGTTTAAAGGAACCAAGGTGCTTTGCAGGCAAAGAGAAAAATATTTTGGTGGCCTCTTTACAAGTACCACTGGATTTTTCTCCCACTAGGTGCACGTTTGGGACCAAAAAGATAACACCACTGTCTTGTACAACTTGTAGATTTACCTCCCTGGCTTCTGCTACATTGGATTTGTGTTTTATCATCTTTAGAAACTCTGAAATGAAAAGACAGAGTTAAGAAGGGTCTAGACCTATAGTCTCAGATAAAGGTTGTATATTTATAAACTTACAAAACGGCCCCGTTTGCTGCTTTTGGAAGGCTGTGTCAGAGGTCTGCTCATTCGGCGGTTAGAAATCTTTTCTTAGGAATCCTGAACTTACTCTTGGACTGTTTATCTGTTTTTACACAATGTTATTTAGTTCAAATAGCTTTTCCCCTTCTCTGGTCTGCACTTTTCTTGTTTATTTTTCAGGTATATCTTCCCAGTGGATATAGTCCCTGTGTTTTTGTTTACTAAACAAGCTAAACTCATCACAAGGAAGACCTCCTTCCCCTGATGATTAAAGATGATGATGATGATGATAGTATTTTTTTCCCTTTTTTTTTTCCTGTATTGCCACTTAGAAATAGCACAAACCCCTGAATATCGCAAATGTGTATTTGCAATCCTTTTACATGGACACAGTTGTTACTTCAGTCTTCTGCTATATAAATCTCTAGAAAAATTCATCTGCCTGGATAACTTCTCCTGTATACATCTACATCTGATTGTACTGCCTTTTTCCATAGTCGGTCCAGAAGTAACTTTTCCATAAATATAATTTTCCTTGAGGTACATGTCTAAAACAGGCCAGGTGGATTGTTCTCTCTTCTTTTTTTGAGTATGGAGGGATGCTAAACACTGTGGAAGTCTTAGGTCAGCAGAAGCGAATCTTCTCCTTTGTGACAGCCCACTGCTGTGTGCACCATACCGTGCTGTACCTGCAGGCCATTCAGCCGCTCGGGGTGGAACACGTGTTTTTGGAGCAAATGGTTAAGCCTTGTTGGGTCTGAAGGTGAAAAAATATCTTTAAAGTTATCCATATGCCCAAAAGAACTGCTGAACTGTAGTCTTAGTCCGGAAAGTACAGTCACATTTGAGACTTTCCAACAGTGGTAAAATTATTTCTTTTTAACAAGTCCAGATGAATCAGGACTGAGAAGGCCCGGGCAGACTAAACCTGAGGATCTGTACCGTTTTTATGGTATTATGGTAGGGTATTAAAGAGAAATGAATAGATTTTTTTTTTTCTTTTTTAACGTAGATGATGATTTGCTTGAAATATTCTGAACCATCAGCTTGGCAGGATCTTCAGACACTTTTGTTAGCTAATCAAAGACAGATTGCAGTCAGGAGCCATATCTAAATTTATTAAGAAAATTAATAGACCATTTAAATTTTACTAGAATTAGGCTAAGATACAATAAGCAATTGCACCAGCAGATAGATTCATTAGCTGTAACATTGACCTGGTGCCTGCGTGTGTAATGAGAAATTGACATCTAGATTCAAATGGAGACAATAGTGGTAATAATAAGAGTTTGAATCATTAGGAAAAAAAAAAGACTAATATTATATGTGTGTCAGATTTTATTTTGCATATGAATCCCTGTGTGTATATTATGGACTGCAAAGTCAAAGTTTGGAGCGTTATGTTTGCCTAATGTAGGATTTTTGCTTCCTTCTCTGATCTGTAAATCTCTATATGTTTTTGCTATGATAGTTAATTTTATTTATTCATTTATTTTTATAGCATTTTTGGAAAGTGATCAGCTTGGTGAGTGTTGAGGAGTTAATTGTGTTTTTCCCTAAATGCATCAGTCTTTCTGAGTTAGATTACCATGAAACCAGATCCCTGAAAAATTTCAGCACATTGTTCATGGGGTTTAGCACAATTAAGGCTTCATGATAACCTCTGTCTGTCTTATGCTGGTATTTTTAAATCTAATGAAAATTATTCCCCCCTCCTTATTTTTTTTTATTATGTGAGTTTTTAAAACCTCCATAGAGCTTATGGATGGTATGATACTTCCTTGAGGTTAGTTTTCAGAGAAGCTACTTTAGCAATCTTTACTAGGAGTATATGTGTGCGTTTGGGATTAGTTCGCCCGAGAGTACTGTTCAGCACTTTAAAGAAGATTATATAATTGAAGTTCAATTATTTTTAAACTATTCTTTCTGTCTTGGAATTGCAAGTGTGATCAACAGTGACTTCTGTATAGGACTGATTTGCAAGATACAATAATTCTGAATACTGGAAAACAAGATGATGTGTATTTGAAAGCCTGATCAGTTGTGTCATTCACAAATGTATGCAATGTTGAATTTATATACTGTACATTATAAATAATTTTAGGAATGGCATTGATGATTTGTTGTTCTGTGGTCTAAGGATAAGAATAAGGATTAATAGTGTTCTCAGTACAGTTTGTGCATTTTGTTACACATGGCCAAGTGAACGTGCATTTTAAAAAAAATTCCTCTGCTATTTTAGATGATACAACCAATTACAGATAAGTTGTACTGAGAAGTTTTCTGCTCCTATTGTCTAAATACATTTAATTTCCAGCACATTAGTATATTAGTCATTGGCACCAGCTTCAACCCCATTCGCATATTAACTATCCTGCGATGCAGGCAGCAACCAAAAATATTGGGCTTAGGGAAAATGTGCCATTGGTTTGAGCATCAGCTTTCTGCTTCCTACTAGCCCCGAGTCCTCCGCGCTGCGGATTCTTTTCAGTAGCTGTCTGATTCTCTGGTGCGTTAGGATCAGGGAGGATTTCCTCAAGGGGCATGGAGTCGAGATTCTTTGTGCATCATCCAGTGATGGTGGCAACTGCATGGAACTGCTGCCAGTTCTCATGTGAAAGGAAGACTGGTCCTGGGGTGTGTTTAATGGAGCGGATGGCTTTCATGGTTTGGGGCAGCAGGCTTTGCTCCCTCCCAGCCTTCCTGTGGATCTTCTGGGAACGTTCCCTCCTCTGCACTAGTGCCGAGCTCTCTGTGTCTCTGAAAGTGCAAGCCATGAAGCTGAACTATTTTGGGTTTGGGCCATCTGGCTTCAATATCTCTTCTTTTCTTTGTGGAATCCAAATGAGTTTGGTCCCCTGGTAGACACCGGATGCCAACAGGAAGCGATACGGTTGACAGTACTGCCAGCAGTTCAGGACAGACATCTCAAAGCAAGGCAGTGTTTATCTGCCAGCTCTAATACAGTATCTAGAGTTACATTAGAGTGGCAAAGCAAAACTTAGGTGAGTGAATGTCACTTCTCTCCCTGGTCCACAGCTTCCAAGGTTTCTTACCTTCCGCTCTTGCTGCTCTGCAAACACGGTGCTTATACTATATTCTCGTGACACTCTGTTGCCAATTCACATGCTCTGCATTCATGGCTGCCAGTTCTTAAAAGTTCGTGTCCAACTAGCTGGTCATCTGAGCCAACTCTGTCCCATAGGCAGGCAGCTTTTCTCAGAGTTCGGTCCCGTCAGGCTGAGCAAGCCGACAGCCCTGCTGGTTTTTGCCATTCTTTTATTTCAGAAAAGACTTCAATCCCTTCAGTCCCAGTAGGTAAAAGCAGATAGTGAGTGAACTGAATAATTTTTGTTCTATTTCAATACTGCTAGAGATATTTCCACAGGAGCTGATGGCTGCTTTACATCTGGTGGGAGAGGTTATAAAAGAAAGGAATGAATATTGTTCATTTTTACATAAGTTTTAGCCTACTTAGCCTATATACCTCATAGCTTGTTTTCTTTCCTGTGATGTTCAGGCCAATAAACAGTGATCACAGACACTGACCAACCTTTATGGCTGGTATGAAGCAACAAATCTGTGAAAGCTTCAGTGTTTCATCCTGCGGAGGAGCAATCATTCTTCTCATGTTTTTCCTTCCTATTGAAGGCTGAGGTAACTTTTCTTCTGTTGCAGACAGAGCTGACATCTCAGGAATTTATAATTCCAGTGATTATTCCAAAACTTGAAAGTTCTGTTACTAGTAGAGAGACAAAGGCTGGGAGAACAGTGTATGTGTAATACTGAAGCGTGCCCTTCCTCTTTTGTTTCCCTCAGGTTTTGCTCAGGCCTATGGCAGGAGTATGTGTCAAACTCAGGGAGGCAGAGATCTCTAATCTTACTGAGCCGTCATTCCAGTGCTAGAAGGATGTTAATGATATTTTACCACCTAAAAGGGTGATGAAAGGAGAGCATTTGAACACCTGAGCATGTATAATTTAAATGTAATAAAAATCACAATATGAGTTCTAAGTAGAAAAATTAGCATCGCTAATTATTGCTTGCTGATTATTGCTGTAAGCTTTTCTTTTTTTTCTTTTTTTCTTTTTTTTTTTTTAAATACATGTTGCTAGTAGATTCAGGTGTCAGGATAAGTACCTGACTCCACATGTACTCAAATTTCTGCCTCGCGCCAACTTCAGATCTTTCTCTGTCTGTCAATTACATGTTGCACAATTTGATGCAGGGCTGCTAAGAGGGAAAGGCTGGGCAGCAGGTGGGCATCTAAGAGTCCTCATTATAAAGGGAACCAACATGTTTTTATTTATTAGTCTGTCATGAAAAAGTACAATATGAAATGACCCAAACCATCATAATTAGCATGTGGTGCAGATAGGGCGAGAGATTAGAAAACTTAGATTACATGTGCTACTAGTATAGTCATGCCTGTTCTGTTGAAGACAAAAGTTGTAAATAACAGAAGTGCAAAAAACTCCCTTGCTGCTGCAGGAAGGCCTCAAGGTTACCAAGCGCATGTGTGACATAAATGCAGTAGAGCATTTTAATTAGATTCTTTCACCAGAACTCCTGACCTTCTGTGTAGCACATTAATGTATTTTACTAATTATAAATGCAATTAAAAAGTACTGAAATAAAATTAGGCTGATCTATCTAATTTACATTAAGCACTTTCAAATTATGCAGATTTTCAAAGTCTTTTTCTTTCTTTCTTTCCTTTTTTCCCCCAATTTGTATTTCAGGAAAAAATTGTCTGCATTAAAACAGCTGGAGAACAACCTTGTAGCAAAACAAATTTCTTTTCTGTGATTATTCACAGTATGTGAGTTAATTTTCTAGGCAGTAATATGCTTAGCTATCGTTAGGGTAGTGACTCATACAATAGAACCCATACACACATTGAATGCAGTGGTGGTTAGTATACTGGGTGGTGTGTATGTCTCCAGTTTTTTTTACGGGAAGTGGGTTCAGAGGCTAACTAGGAAAGAAATACTGATACAATGGTCAAAACCAACAGAGATTTATAAACAATAAAGAAACATCAAAAGCAGTATGCGAATACTACAGGCAAAACATCTGGTGCGTTCAGTCATTAAAACAGGCTGACTGCTGTCTCTGCCATCTACATTATTTTGGTAATACTTTCATAGTATTTTAGAGTTTTAGATGTGAAAATAGAAAAATAACAATAGAAAAACATTTCATTATTGTTTTTGTCAAGCATCTAAATGAAGGTAGGCACTGCGCAGAGAGCATAAAAAAGACAATCCTTACCCTGAAGAGCTTACGATCTCATTTTAGATGGGCTGCAGAAACAGAGGGTAACACTAAATACTGAACATAGATAGAAAGAATCAATCTTAAAGTAGGAAAATTTGCAGAGCTACTCAGGCATTTTAGTTCATGTTGTTTATTCTTAAACCCTTTCCGTAATAAAGGATTACCTTCTAATACATGTGCGTTTTAATGAAAATTCTCCAGTTTTTCACTAAAAAAAGGAAGCAAAAGTGCCTCAGGTTTTTTGTCCTATTCTATCCCTTCCCTAAAGAAGTAATATAAAAAAGTAGTGGAGAGGAAGAAAACCTGAAATATAAATAGATAAGAGTAAATGAACAAATTCAGTGTTCATTTCATGCCAGATATCTTGCATTAAGACCATACTATTTTTCTGCTATTTTTTGGTAAGCGTTTATTGAGTTTGGATCTCACATACCCCACATGAAAGTCAAAAAGTGACTTTGGCTTTAGTCATTATTGGTGGTTATTCTTTTAAACATCTAAAAGGTGGTACTACAGGTAGCACCGAAATGGTTATTTCTTAGACGTTATCTGTTAGATTGAGAAGAGACTGAGAATTTCAAGGAGTAGGAAGGCATGTGAACTAATTTGTTTATAAAATTTGAAATGGTAAGAATTCCCCCCCTCGCTTCCCCCGCCTTCTAACAGAGTGCCATCTTCTTGTCTTCTGTATCCATGAGAGAACCACGGATGATGATTACTCGATGCCCGTGTTACAAATCTAGGTTCTCTGCACTGGTAAGAGGAGGAAGGAATGCACCTAACTTCAAATCACCCTCTAAAAGGAAATATGTGTCCACCACACTTGAGATAATGATCACGTGGGAATTGGAACATGACAGCTAGGAGCTCTTGCCTCTCTCAGAGCCAATGTTATTTTTGGGAAAGCAGCAGCTCCTGTTCTGGAGCATGGCCACTGCTAGACCTTAACAGAAGATTCTTGCTCTGGTTTCTGTGAGTAGTCACTTACCAGGAGTCAGAAAATGTTGCTATGTACAACAGCAAGGACTCTCCTGAAAGAAAGTGCCAGCAGGTCCCAAATCCTGCCTAGTTCAGATCGACATTTAAGCTGGAAGTGCCTCTTACAGCTTAAAAACTTGGAAACAGTCATTATCTCTCTCAGCAGCATTACGTTCTCAATTAATAGTATCCTACCATGGGCAGATGAAACAATCTGCAAGCCACGGTGCCTGTAGACATTATAAATCTAGTTATTTATTACCTAAAAAAAAATTACCTAAAAAAATATTCATAGGTACCACTTTTCTGTTTGCAACATTAGTATGGATCAGCGTTTTATTGTCCTTCTGGCTCAGGGTTATATATGTAAGCAGAGTTACTGGGGGTTTTTGCAAATTTTTGCTCAATGTTTAGGATTGCGTGAAAGAACCTGAAATATTTGAAATGTTTTGCTTTAGGCTTTTTTGTCCCCAAACCTAAATATCTGTATTTAGTAAAATGTTTATGTAGTGGCACTTATTACAGGTAAAAAATAAAAACTTTGGAAGCTTTTCTCTGAAAAAAAGGAAAATCTATTAAACATGCTCCAGACTGCTGCAGATGCAATTGGTAGAAATGATCCAGCAATGAATTACAGATAAGGTTTGCATGGTTCATAAGCAAATTTTTAAAATTTATTTTAACATTAGTTGTGCATATTTCACAGCATGGTTATTTTAATTGCAACTTTGATATAGGTGAGATCTAATTTTTCCATCGAGAACGAATACAAGGTAGAACTCCAGACTGAATAACATAGCCTTGGTGCGTCCCAGCTCTGTGGCCAAAATACAGTTATGACTACCAGCACTTCTAATTATGAAATGAAATCCTACCAAAGTACCATGTTTTTCTGTTGATGTGTTCTGTTGGTATGAGATGGATTTAGATGTAGGGTTCAGTCCTTTGCTGAACAGAAACCTTTCTAATTGTGAAATTCTTCACGGGGAAACAGATTAATCAGATTTTAATATTAGGGGAAACAAGGTTTAGAATCTTTATTTGAGTGAGTGCCTGAAAAAAACACAGCAAGACTAGAATATTTAAAACCTGCCCTCCTTTAATAAGGTTTTGGTTAGATATAATCATTCTTGTTCTTTGTAAGCATTTTTGTGAACTTCTGTCCTATGGCATGGTCCAAAAAATAATTTGCTTTTTTTCCCCCCCCTTGAGGATATTTGCAAAACAGTATTTGTAAGATCTAAGTTTGAAAAACTTTGAAATCCTACTTTTCTTCCAGAAATACAGGTCAGTGTGCAAATAGGGGGGACAGAAGTCATATGTGCCAAACGGTCTTCTGCACCGACTAACAAAAAGACAACATTGATCCCATTGGAGAGACTGTTGAATTAGCCAACAAGAAAAAAAGAGCAATGCGATTTAAATAATTAAATAAAGTATATTTAAAAGCAAATTAATCTGTTTTCTATTTGAAATGTCATGTGCAAGAGCTTATAAGGCACTCGGCAAAACAGTAAGTTAGACTTTACAAGCGCTGCAGTGAAACATGACAGCCAAAGTGCTCTCGGTAATAACTCACACACGGCCTTGATAATAGAATCTTTTACTGAGAGAACAAGTGTGTTGGCTAAGACATTGGGGTTATCCTTCTCAGTGTCTCAAAAAAGAGATATATGATCATTAATTCCTGCTTGGTGGAAAGGCAGAGAGGAGTTTGATAGTTTGTCTGAGAGAGACAAGTCTGCAGTAACAGCTGCACTGGAGGATGACTTACACTTTGCGAGATTTTGAACCCCTGGGATCTGGTATCAGCTGGTATAAATTGACACAACTCTATTCCTTTCAATTAAGTCACACCAATTTACACAAACTGACGATATGGCCCATTATTTCTTCATGCCTGCCCTAGCAATGAATCCAAGTGTGTGGTTAAGAATACAAGAACGCTCATTACAGTTAATTCCATGTGCTTAAAGCCGTGAGCTTAAAGTTAAGCAGGTATTTAAGTGCCTTGTGGTGTCAGCATCAGAATGCAGAGCTGCCTGGTGCCAGCTGAGATGTTGTTAGAGCAATCGCTTTGGAAGGAATCTTGATTTGTATTGAGCAACTTTCCTGTTGGTCAGCGTATGGCCAGCTGGATTAACTTGTTTTCAGCATTCTCTTCTGCCCCAAAATATGTCTTAACTTGTGTCATGATTGCGTTGGTTGACTGACCTGAACTGCCCGTAGCTGGAGTGCTCCTGCTAGCAGAAGCCAAACTGACTCGTTTGGGATGCCCTTAAGAGCTGCAATCGCACTTTTGACAACAGCCAACATCTGTAGCGTAACATGAACTGTGCAGTACTTATACACATTGTACCTGGAGCTTGCAATCAAAACAAATGACCGAGAACCTAATCTCTCCAAACACTTAATTTTACAAGCAGTTAATCTAATACATTAAATTTGCATTATCTTTCATCTGTTACACCTTACTGCATTCTCTGTAACCTACCTTTGCAAACCCCAGCTTAGGATAAAGATAGGGTGTTTGTCTTTAGGTAAGTGTAAAAAAAAAAAAAAAGTCTCCAGCTCTTCTTTGCTCACTAATCTGAGTGGCATTCACCCTCTCGTTTCTGTGACTGAGCCTCACTTTGCCAGACACATACGCTTAGCAGGTGTTTTCATCATGACATTAATAATAAGAATTGACACGTTCTAAATGAGGAATCCCTTGTTGTGCCTGGTAGCAGTGATGGATATTTGGGGAAATTGACAGCTTCTGAAAAATGTTTTTGCCATGACCAGCACTTCTCTGACAGATTTTTAATGGCTCTCACAGAACTCTCACTAACTTGAACAGCTTTGCAGATGAAGTGGAAAGTGGTGAAATGCGCTGCTTTAACACCTTTGAAAGTTAGTGAAGAAACATGGAACAACTCTGATTTTTTTTTTCTTTGAAAATATTTTTTCCTCCATCAAAACTAGAAGATGGTAATGGATTAGCTAAGGGGGCAAGCATTTGTTATGATACACCAGGACTAAGCTATATAACCCCCATTAACCTTAATGGGAACCACAAAGCTCAGTCTGCTCATTTAGATGGAAATATCCCCCTGCTCATCAGGGATCAATTGCACTGTGTGTTACCTGCTTTCAGTGTCTCATTCAATATGGGAGTCACTGTCATGACCTTGCAAGCCTTGGACTACGAGGAAGGGAGGACAGATAAAATGGAGCTATGAGAAGAAAGATCAAATAAAAATACAAGCTAAAAAAGGGGAGATAAAAGTTATAAAGGTCGGTACGTAACTCACATTAGAAGTTCATATGAAATGTAATTGCAATTAAATCACAGGTCTCCTTTGCAGTTCAATGCGATACTGCAGAAAAATCAATACAAATACAACAGTATATAGAATTCAGGTTCATCACAGAATTCTTAAATTTAAAATAATTTTATAGGAAGACTGTTAACTTTTTTAAAAAAACTTTCCTGTGAAGGACAGAATAAGATAGTGATTGTTATATGTTCCTAGTTTCAGCTTTCCTCGCCGCCCCCCGAGCTAAACACTGCATACATAAACCTGAGCTACTACAGGTGGTGTTACCAGAGGAGCCTAAATGGAATAGATGCTCAACTCTTTTTGAAAGTCAATTAAGCTTGTGTACCTAAGTCCAGTGTTTATGTTTAAATCCCAGTTGATAGCTGTACGGAAAGAAATCTCCAGTTGCTTTTTTAAGTGGTAGAATTGTGATTAAGTATAGCAAAAGCTCAATTCTGTGCTGACATCTCTTTCTCTCACTGATGAAAGGCATCTCCAGCCTCAAAAAGTATTACATAGTTAAGAAAGGGGATGAGAGAGGAAACAGCAAAGCTAGCATTATGGAAGGAACATGTTTATTGTAGAAAATTGTTAAAGTTTATGATTTGAGGCTGCCCAGTGCAGATAACAAGAGATGTAAGTTAAACTTTAAATAAAAGTTGTGTTGCCATAGGCATGATTTCCAATATTATGATTTGTTTCATTAATACTAAAATAAGACCTCCTGTCCGCAGGTTGAGTACAGCAATCTTAAAGCTAGCACAGAAGCAGTACTGATTTCCAAACATCTCTCACAGCCAGAAAATTACAACAGAACTACAGATAGAATTTGGGAAAATTGTTTCCTGTAGCTTATTTTTCATGCCTGGGAATAATCAGTTTTTTCAGCTCATCATGACTTTCTAAGCATGCAATAGTACCACTCAGAAGGCAATTTTGTCTACTACTTCTGCAAAGATGAGTTCTTCCAGAATTCCCACCATAGCCAGTACAGTATAGTATGCAAAGATTAGATGAAGTTGTCCTGATCTCTAAATTACAGGTGACAGTGACATTCAAGAGAAAATGGAACTCCATGATATTAGCCAAATTGTCTCTTTCCAGCTCAGTAGAAGTTCATGGGAAAAAGGCAATTAAAAACCTTCCCAAAAGAGAAGAAATCCAAAAAGATGTTTTGTTTGGCTTTTGGGGTTTTTTTTGTTGTTGTCGTCATTTTTGTGTTTTGGCTTGCTTGTTTGTTTGTTGGGGTTTTTCTTATTTTATTTTTTTTTTTAGGTTTACTAGATGACAGGCATTACAATGCATGACTATCTGGGTACATTTTTCAATTATATGAATACCTAGTAACTGAGAATGTAAGTGTTCAGTTTGGCCAAATATGGACGACCCCTAATCTCTTTCTTAAATCCTGAGACTAAGAATTCATGAAAAGGTGATTCTTCCTCAGAAAACCACTTCCTGGCTTGTCCCCAGGGAAGCTACCTTACCAAGAAACTGTTTGCCGCCTATAGACATCTGTAAGGGTCATTGCAATATTGCAGAGCAACCACAAGCCTCTACACTGAAATTTCCAGTTCTATATTCGGACAAGCAGGCTTAGTTGGAGTTGTGTCCTGCAGGTTATAGTGGCATCTCATAGTCCTTTGCTGTGAGATTATATCATTTTTCAACCAGTTTCTATCATTTCATTTATCCCAGTCTTTTCCTCCTCCCAATGCAAACACAGATCAGTGAAAGACCTGGACATCACTCCAGTTTATCAAACTGCCACCCAGTCCTGTGTTAGGATGGCTTCTCCTGAATCAATTTCTCCTTACAGTTATGTAAACAGGTCTTTTAGTTTGGCCTCATTGCAAACAAACAGCTTATTTATGCAAGACAGAAGGTGACCTTGAATATCTGTATCCCGGGGTTACACATCTCACTGACAGCAAGTCCTCAGTGTAGACTCTAGAGAAAGTCCCCAGGACAGGGGTCAAGAAGCAGTGTCTGCTGAAGGAATTGGGTTTAGACAGCAAGGTGTAAATATCATCTCTTTGAGCAGGTTTAAAGAGAATGGCATCAGTGCTGTAGAGCTTGGGTCGCTGATACAGTTAGCACTGCAGGGGCAAATTATCACAAATGAGTTACCGGTATTTGTGTTTTTCAATCCTGAAGTAGTGAGTCTTTTCTGTGAGCTCTGAAGGCTAGTTATTCTATTAAAAAAAGCAGTAGAATACCAGTTGCTGGTGTGATCAGGTCTGAATTCCTAAATTTCCACTTCAGGACTGGTACCTTGGGATCTTATTTGGAAGCAGTTATTTTAGTTCTAGTAAATCCTCTTGTGGATGATCACTGGGATTTTGTTTTACTGAGAAATGGAATACAGCAATAGGTGAAGAAAGACATTTTCAGATACTTCTGGGTTTTTCCCTTCAGAATATTTTCCGGCACTGTGTTTATTGTGGCTGTTTTGTGCTTTTCTTCTAGTTATAAATAACTGCTGAAGACTGATGTGTTTACTTTGTTTAACCATGGCCATGATGGGTCGAGGACACATTAAATCATCCTCAGGCTCTTATTTGCAGCCAATTCTGAAATAACCAGAGTAGTGGCATAAAATTACTTCATACTGGAGAGATTTTTATATTGGCTTAAGTCTCTGAAGTCTCCAGTGCTTTACAACAAGACACTTTAATGGAAAAACAGTGACAGCAAAGATGAAAGTCCATGTGGAATTGCCTGGCAGACAACTCAAGGTTTGTTTAAGGTGCTAAGATATGAAAAAGGGAGGTTATTTTCTTCTGAGGTTTTCCTTGATGAGTTTACAGATCTAGCTATTATTTATTTAGATTTAAAGTGTCTTCGTATATTAGAAATAGTGATGGAGAATAGTGACACTCTTATTCTGATGATATTAAAAGGGGGAAAATGTTATTTTCTGACAATTTCTACAAATACAACCTTTGTGTATGCACGTTCGTGCTGCTTCTCTGAAAACACCATTTGTAGTTGCTACTATTAGTTTAATAATTTGACCCCTTTTTTGTTTTGGAATTATCTGCGAGCAAACTTCACTGTTTATAATTGTCTACTGTCATCAAAAGCTAGAGTGACTTTGAAAATCAAGCTTGTCTTATTATATGGTACGCACAAAATTAATACGTCTCCTTTATGCTGTCAGTTGCATATCAGCCCAGTATTTGCAACGTGTCTCCTTCTATTAATATATCAGTAAGATTGTATCACTGTATGTAATTAGCAATGACTTAATGATGTGTGTCTGGGAATTATATCACTGTTTGTTTGTATTAGAAAATGAACTGCAATCAAACTATATTCCAATATTGGCTGGTGCTCACTCTGAAGTAACTCACAGAAATCAACCTGTAATTCTCACTTCACTTCTTTCTCAGATGTCTGAGAAACAAGATGGGCTTTCTCCTGTGGGTTAAAAAGTCTGAGCTCAGTTATATCATGTTTGGGAATGAACTGCAGAGTTCAGGACCGTTTATGGAAATCACTCAGTCTCCCGGTAATACTACAGTATTTAAGTCAAACAATTTGTAGGCCAGGAACCCTCCCGTGAGGAATGAATGCATTGCAGGGGTTGGAGAGTCATTCATTCAGAAGTCTGGAAAGAGGGAAAGGTGGTGTGTTGAAATTCCTTTTGTTTGCATATAAATAATTCATTGAAATTCTTTCTTACAGTGGTTTCAGTCTGTTTCAAGGGAAGTAATTAAAACTATACAGATCTTATTTATTACTGCTAGTGGGAATAGGAGATATTGCAGCTGCAACAATTTCAAGTTACCCAAAAGAAAATTAGGGCTATGGACTGACAGCAGGTAAGCTGAAAACAAATATATTTTTGAAAGGGATCAAAAGGTATCAGTGACTATATATATCTACTTCACTTTAAAGGTAGATAATAATTTAATGTTATAATTCTGCTGATCTCCTATAAGCTTTTGTTACCCAGTGGTTGGAGGAAACACAAATAAATACTCAAGTTCTGATTAAGTATAATTTCTTGGTTCCCCTTATTGGGCACGGATATATCGAGTACCCAACAATGCTGTAAAGCTGAACCTAAAATTTTTCAGCAAAACTGCCTTTTGTGAAGTTATTGGTTGTGTTATTTGGAAAGCAGAAATATGGAATTAAGCAGAACAGTAAACACTGTAGTCAGTGCAGTCTTGGTGGAAAAGTGACCCTTTATCTTGCAGTGATAAAGAAGTACGAAAAGCCAGAGGTAGGTTGGAGCAGTGGACAATTCACTCTCTGCATTTCAGTTTGTTGTAACTTGCAGGAACAGAAACTAAATACTTTAAGACATGAAATATGAAGTACTTCAAGTTTTAAAAATTAAGATTTGGGTAAAAAACCTCATCAGTACTAATACATCAGCAAACAGCAGTAGTTTATAAGATTAAGAAGTGGTTTCATTTTTGTAGTTTGATGCTTTAAAAAAAGAATTCAATACATGTGAGTCTTAGATTAAAACACACAAAGAGAGAAGAGGATATGAGTAATGACAATAATTCTAGAGGCGTGTGGTAAATAATATTTTTTTCTGTAGTCTTTTTTTTGCTAAGTACAAGTTTTAGGCATGAAAAATCATTGTTCCTGGTCTAGAAAGAATACGCTTTTGTAATGTGTCCCAGTGAGATTCTTTTCAGTTAGTATTATGATACTTACATTTGTAAAAGTTACCTACCAACCTGAACTAATATTAATAATTAGGCACAAATGTAACTATTACCTATGTAACCTATTATTTTGTAAGTTCTGGTGGGGCTTGTTCGAGAAAAGGAAGGAGGATTTGGGTATTTATCTGCAGGATCTGAATTATATTTAATATTAAGAGTCTGTTTAAAAGTTCTTGATTGTCTTCTTTGGATGGTTTTGCACTTAATTTAAAATGCAGCTAGCAGATCATATGTATCTAACATACACTTGTTTAAAACTAGAACTAAAAACATTTGCAGTTGCTTCTGAAGCAATCGCAAACAAGCTTTCTGGAAAGCTTTGGATCATGTGAGTTTCCTTAACTTGCGTATTAAGATTTGTCTTTGATTTTGAAGATGATTCAGAAAAAACATGGTCTTTATTTGCAAGTTGGAATTTCAGTTCAGTCTCTTTTACCAAAAATATTCATAAACCTACCATGAGCTTTAAGTAAGTAAAAAAGGTGAAAGTTATAGCTGTTTTGACGATGGATAGCGGGTATTTTACAAGTAGTCTGCAAACTATCTGTGTAATATTTTAAATGCAGTTTGGTGAGATAAGGTGCTTAGTATTTTTGTTGTTATGAATAAAACAGTACTGAGGAATAAGGAGAGAGAAGTGGCCAGTGCAAATGAAAAGCATTCTACTCCTTACTGAAACTCTATCTGGTTTTGCTATGAGACCGTGTTTTTTCTCTCCATACTACGAACACTGTCTTTCTGCAGAAACTAAAGCACAAAATATTCACACAAGATGCGAGTTAGTGACAAGGAGAAAGGTGAGAGAGGGTGACTCTTGTTATGACTGAGGGACAAAAATTCCAGAAATGCAAATTATTACTTTGGAACAAAATAGCATAAAAAAAGGTATAATATCTGGATAAAATTAAGAATTCTTCAGAAAATTTAAAACACGCGGTCCCTTTAGCTGATATCAGAAGCTTAAATTCAATCTCTTAGGAGAATTTATCTCCAGACATAGCAATATATTTAGCAGAAAGAGTATGTATTCACAAACTTTTAAAAGAGGCTCCTATTACAATATCTTATCAAACCTTTTAATGCTGTTCATAATAATACATTTTATAGTCAAATACTCCAGAGAGACATAAGGAAAATTTTAAAAGAAAGCAAAACTGACTGGTCTGCTGATTCTGAAGAAACAAGCTTTCCATATTATATCTCACTGGTATCTTGGGGAAAAAAAAAGTTCTCCTTTTTTTCCTAAATTGATCTTTGGACTATTTTAATGCCTTAGCTGTCTAGATCAGAAATTAAAAATGTTCACAAACTGATAGACCAAAAAAGAAGAGAAATTGAAAAGATTCACTGTGATTGTATTTTTAAAGCATAACGAGATGATAACAAGCATTAACATCAGAAAAATGTAGAGAAGTGCCAGAAGAATATTTTTAAATTCTCCATACTTTTTTTTTTTTATTCATTTTGTGGTTTTTGAAGGATTTGGAGAGCAGAAGAGCATATGATATGGCATTAGGGTTGTCTTCCTAACATTTTCAGTATTTCCAGAAGAGCTTGGCACGCAGATCTAATCTTGTTAGTAGGTCTGACCAAAAATAACAGTATGGTATATTTAACTTCAAAAACCTCATCAATAATGAAGTTCTGCTGCTTCCACAGTGTTTGCTATGGATGATAACTCTAGTTCTACTGTTTACATAATAACTCTAGTTCAGCAGCACTCCAGCAAATATTTTGGCTGTTTTTAAACCAGTTAGAAAGAATCATTAGGAATAGTAGAAAAAGTAGATCCTTCTGTGTTAAATACAGAATCTTTCTTCTCTGATTGCATAAATTTCCTTTTATTTCTGTTGTTGCAGATTTCAGCTCAAAAGTATGTGAATGTAGTAAGACTGAAAAAAGAATCCAGTCAATATGATGGTACAAGTTGATAAAGAAACACCCTTTTAATGAAGTTACACAGTGAAGGGTACTAAAGGGAGGGGCAGCAAGGGGCTTGCACGTGGCACACATGCACAGCTACAACCTGGCATTTAAAAGTGCTAACTCAGGGTTTGTAATATAGCACAAGTAGAGGAAGAATAGGAGACTAAAAATAGTGGGGTTTGTGTTCTTTGAGCTTGCCTTCTTCTACGTGAACTTTTAGGGCTCAAATTTGGAAGGTCTTATGTTGTTAAGCTTGGTTACTCCTCATATTTGTCCATTCAACCCCTAATCCTGAGACCTTTTTCTTTAGAGAACCATTCTCATCCTTCTCTATCTTCAGAAGAGGACGGGATGTCTATCTCAATTGCTGTTTTTTTTGTGCAGTAACTTCAAGGAAATACTTCTGAACCTGCCTGAAATTTTACATGTTTATATGCACTACTCCCCAGTAGAAAACCCTTCCATTATTAGTTATAATTTTTACTTCTACCTTTTTGTTGTAAAGGTGAGCAAAATTGTGTGTGTGGGTGGGGGAGATGGAGAAGGAGCTGCTGTTTATTGACTGCCGTTTTTAAATTCACAATAACAATTTTTGTTTTATGAGGCCCAGGACAAGATCAGTGTGGGAGATGGGATTCTCAAGAGCCTGCCTTCTCCCCAATGCCATAGATATCCAAATAGGAACTAATTTTCTTTCAAATAGCCTAAATTCCCACTCTGTGCTTGCCTGTCCTTCAGGGAGAGGACAACTACAAAGCTAAAGAAATAAGAGCTTAGATATTACAGAATCTATGGTGTCAGGGGGCTAGGGGAAGGTAGACACATGTTGTATTAATAATAATGAGAATGACAAGAGACAGTATGAATCTAACAACAACATTCAGCAATTTTGCAAATGTAACATCATAAAGCTTTTCAATTGCACCAGATATAATTTAATATAAATTCTTTATATCCAGAGTTGCCCAGAGCATAAAATATTCATCTTACTGAAAGGTGCAAAGTTTGGGGTAACAGTTCTCCTGGAAAATAAATACATGCAAAATATTTTCAGAAAAAAATTGAAAAATTTTTAATTTGGTGAAATAGTCTTTTTAAGTCATAATAGCATTCTAACTAATCAGCTCTGTAGGACTTGCTTAATGTGTAGTCCAATACTTTGGCTTGCAGAGGAACCCTGCAGTATGGGCTACGTTAACCATAATACCCATTCTTGCAGATTGTTTCTGAAATCTCAGAGAAAAAAAAATGCAACCGTTATGAAGTCATTCAGAACAGGAGAACTCTGACTGGCAAGGAATATCAGATCCTGTATTTTCTAATTCGGTTACTGTGATTTATTATGCCTTCTGCTGTTTCCAGTGCTTTTCTCTATGCATTTTTTTCAGTTAAGTAAATTCAATAAAATGTACCATCACATGACAATAAGAGAACTGATACAGAAAATAATTCATAGTGTAGTATTGATAAATGCTTGGTGCAGTAATAGCAATATGTCATCAATCACCTGTGTTCACGTTTGATGGCATCATATAAACTAATTCAGAGTGAATGTCCTTTGCTTTAACCTTGGTTGTATTTGGAACTTACTCTAGAGGAAAGTAATAACCCTTCATTAACTGGTAGGTGTGAAACATTCTCTATCAAGAGGGTAGAGGAGGAGGCAAATTAAAATCGGTTTTGGAATGTGTCCCAAGTCAAAATTGGTCTTTTTCTGCAGTCTCATAAACTGCATAAATTATTATTATTATACATTTCAAAGGGTGTGTAAGTGAATGAATCTTTGTATTTTGCAGGTTTGCTCTTTTTCTCTTTGTTGCTTTTCTTTATACGTATTCAAATGTACATATAAAAAAATTCAAGGATACATCAAATCTTTGATCTTGCTATAGCTTTAATTCTTATGAGCCTATATAAGACTGTGCTTTACATTATGCATTAAGGTATTTGTAATTAGGAACTTGTGGTAATGACCCATTCTCAGACAAAGTAGTGCTGTTCCTTGTTTTCCATTAACTGCATTGAGAGTTTATTTGCTGAGAATTGAGTTTAATTTGATTAGCAGGAATTGTGAGACATTTGCAACACAAGGTATATTAGCATAGCACTTTGTAATGAGAGCCAAAAAGCATTTAGGGGAGCAGCTAATTATTGGAGATTTTCCTTCTTTTAATAAGGAAGGTTTAGCTAAATTTTAGTACTCTGCGCTCAAAATCCCTTAAGCTTTACCTACTGGCTAAAAGAAAAATAAAAGGGATTGCAAAAGTTCAGTAGATGTTTTCTGAAAGTCACCGTTGAGTAAAATCCACCAATTCACTAAAGAAAGAATTCATTTAATCTGAAAATCTGGCAGCACCAGCAGGTTTTTTCTATATTTGTCAGCTTATTAAGATGATAGCAGTGTACGTTTACTACAGAGGAAAGGTATGCACTGTGTTCAGCAAGGACTCCCCCGTCTTTTTCTTTCCCTACCAAAAACAGGGTGATGCATTCTGTAACAAAAAAAGTGCTGTATACTGACCTGACTGGAAGCTCTTGTAATGCCCATCACAAAATCCTGTGAAGACACTACTAGTTCTATTAACTTACTGTGAAGGCTTTTCATTGATTTTAACTACCTAGCAATTTTTTTCTTCAGTCTGTTGAGTACCTTTCTGTCCAAGTGCCTATCGCTCCTGTTACATGGGGGTAGTGCGCCTGTGTTAACCAATATGCCTCAAGGACTCAACCTGTTCAGAGAACGCACTGAGGATGCTGTTGCCTCTGACAAGTCAGTTTCTCTCTGCACATCTGTGAGTTCCTTGGAAATAGCCATTGGATTGTTAAGAATCTAGCTGGAAGTCTGGTTGAAACGTATTTTCAGTCAAATACGATAGTCAAAGACCAGATGCCAGATCAGTGAAAGGTATCTTAATACTAGAGAAGATTTAAACAACCTTCATAAAGTTTAGGTCAAATCAAATCATTCAATGATAAAGTAAAATCAAATATGTAGGATCCATAAGGAAGATACTTGTAATTTGTTCATGGGAAAAGAGTTTTAGTCTTAGTAAAGTATCCTCCTTCTTAAGGACGGGTACTCATCTCTTCTGGAAACAGTTTTCACTATTCTACCCTTAATTTTTCTGCTTCTTTTGTCATTTGCATAAGCTGGCTGTCAGGAGCTAACTGTGTTCCTTAAATAGGATTGCTTATCATCCTGGAAGTGTTTCAAGGTAAAGTAGCCACTTTGTTAAATAGATAGTGGCTTTTCTTCTTCATGTTCTCTTTGCTAGCTCCAAACCAAATGTTCTTGATCAGTTGTAGTCTCTGGGTTTTATTCTTTTATGTTTAACCTAATTAATTTTAGGTTTAGTGATGATGTTAGCAATTAACGACATATTTGTCAACCGGGGATGCAATTGAAGTGACAGCACACTTTAAATCAAAACTATGTATATTTTTACACATCCTATGAAACCTCTAGAAAATTTTAGAAGAGATGATAGTAGTTTAACTGTTATCAGCTGCTGCACAGTGCTGAAAATCCAGACCACAATATTATCTACTTTACCCAGAATCCTATTTTGTTTCTGCTCAAAATAAATTCATGTTCTGAGAGCTGGTGTTCAGTTGCTAACTTTAGTACTTAAATTATGGTTGAATCCTACTATTAACAAAATTTTATTAGTAATTTATTAGTTGTGCTTACGAAGTTTTCATAATAATAACTTGCTCTAGATTTCTTTATTTGGAGTTTTAGTGTTGTAGTAACGTTACATTATTAAATCTATTTACATTACCACTTGAGCTTTATTCTTCCTCTTTCTTTAACAATAGTTACTTTGCTACAGCCTGTTGCCTGATTTTTTTTTGTCTTTTGCTTAATTCTCCTGGTTTGACTGGAGAGAAATTGCAATTACAGTTAGACAAATATGGAAAACACATTTCCCCCCATCTTCTAACATTAGAATTTGCTTGAAGTTTTGAACAAATTTGATCAGAGTTCATTTGCACCTGCTTTGTGTTTGCTTTTCACAAATACTCTAGCAGATGAGTTTACTGGTATTCAGTGAGCATGCTGGCAGCAAGTTTTCAACAAATATTTCAGAATATTTGCAGGAAGAGAATTTTAACTTTGATTATCCATATAGGGCTAATAAGAACACTTATTTTATGGCGAGGCAGAGTCATATAATTGGTTTGTATATTTAACTGAGACTGCTCACAAACAAACTTCAACTCAGCTGAAGAATTAATCATAAAACATGTTGAGAGATTAGTTTCAGTAATTAATTCAATTGTGATGATTGCAATGTTTCTGTACATTTTGCTTCTGCTTTTCTCTGCAACGTCCATTGAACAAAACATGCATTAAGAATTATTTAACCACCTCCATGATGTGAATTAAACACATTAACCCAACAGCTGAAATTACAACGCTCTTATGCCTTGATTACTATTTGCAATAATGTATTTGTACACAGTATATCCATATGCTATAGTCCATATAGGTGAGCATCTTGTTGCAAAGCAAAAAGTAAACAAAACAGGGTGATGGGAGAGCTTGGACTGTATGAATCCTTCTCTCTTTTTCTCCACAGTGAATTTTCTATTTACCAGCTGCTCTACTAGACTTCACTCATGAATAGGAGAGAAAGGAAAGGGAATTTACAAGCAATATTTCCTAGGTTTGAGTGCTTTGTGCAGTGCACAGCTGCAGTCCTTTGAAGGCCCTCATCTCACTTCTCTGCACTGTCTGGCCTAGTGTGGGGGGATTTCATGCTGCAGTATCTTTAGGGATGGTAGACGTGATCCCTTTGGGCACTGGGAAGCTATGGGAACATCCTGTGGGGTAGAAGATCAGCATGTAACCTGTAGCAAGGGAGCGGAATTAACGTCACTCCTCTCTAGCCGTTACTGCAGTTCCCTTTTTAGCTTCATGTAGTGTTATCTCAATGTGAGCAAACTACAATCCTTCTCAACTAGCAAGAGAGAAAAATACGTAGACCCCAAAGGCATCCAGCTTACGAGAGGAATTTGTCTTGCTAGAGTTATGTCAATTGGGATTTTCTCTCCCTCATCTGAGGTATGTTGGAAACGAAAGTGCAGGAGCAGCGTGTCTCTGTTTCTCTGCCTTCTTGCCTCATGACCGCTGAACAACTCTTGGTGTGTTCATCACTATAGTTTCCCTTTATTATTCTTTATCCCCAGTTTGTGTGGTTTTGATGAAATTTGATATTTTCAGTGTCTTTGGTTTGGTTTTTCAGTCTTCTAGTTGTTGATGCTGCCACCATTCACACTGAAATCAATGTAAGTTTTATTTTTTCCCAAAGCATTTACAGACTACTCCAAATGTAGCCCAGCAGGATTCTGGTCTTAACTGAAATTAAATGTCATACATAGGATTTGTTTATCTCGTTACATCCTTCTATCACAGATGTTTGTCCTTTGGCTTGTTTCTTTTTCTAATTAATTTTTGATCGTAGTTTGAAACACCTTCTGTCTAACCAATTTCCCCCCAAATTAAATAGTTCATTTCTTTCCCCTTCACCTACAGTGATTCCCCAAAACTGAATGTTATTTACTTCTGATTGAAAGTGACCTTTATATTCAGCTGTTAACAGAGTTGTTGCAAACATATATTTTTTGATGCTATACTGTTCCTTATTCTTCTTGAATTACGAATCTGCACATGCTATACCAAGTGTTGTTCACCATTACTTGTAAAAACTGACACAGGTTGGATGATGAGAATGGTGGAGCTCATTTTCTATATCAATGCCCAAAAATTTCTCTCTGGAGTCACCAAAAAATTATAGGTAGATAATTGAAAAATCAGAATAGTAACAAAGGCAACCCTGACCAAAACAACATGACAGGCAACCAGCAACTCTTAAAGCATAGAATTTCCTTATTTTCTAGCCAGTTTGTGGAAGGCAAATGCACAAAAAGTAATGAATTTCCCAAAGTTACATCTCTGACAAGCCTGGAAGAAGACCAAAATTGGACTGCTGAAGCCGTTACCAACTTCAGCTGTCTGTCTGACCAACAGATACTACTACCACTTAAGATAAAGGCATTACTGAACTACAGTTTTCAGACTGTGCACGCTGGTTAACTGAAGTACTCTGGACTGTTAACTCTGGAAAGTACAAGGCCAGGAGACCGTGTCAGGAGACTGTCTATCAGGAGACCAGAGCAGAGGGCTGCAGACGTGCTTCAGAGGACATGCAGACAATAGTAAACTGCAGAATACAGGAGGGAGGCAAATGGATAGATTCTGGTTTTTAAAAGACCAGTGTAAAATGGGTTTCTATAATCCCTCTTTCTGTTTTCAGGTTTTCTGCTGCTGCACTTGCACTTTCACATTGAGTTCTGGGCAGCCTCTCCTTGCAAAGTCAGGAGAGATTCTTGGGGAGAAACAGAAAGCACGTAGGAGATAGCACAAGAACTTCTGCAAAGTAACTATAATAGCTGTGTGACAACTCATTGATATGCAAGTGCAACTGTTGAAAATGGTGTAAACTCCACAGACGAAAGGAAGATAATTTGACAGCATTAAGAGGAAAGCTAATACAAAGCTGATGGCAGAAAAAAAGCACTTTGTTTAATTCTTCAATTCTCTAAGTTATTCAAGGAAGTGTGTAACTTTACTTATTAGTTTAGATACTTAGCTCAATTGCTATAGCCGATTTCCCTCATCATATAAGCATAGTTATTCCAGTACAGAATTACTTAATGGTGCTGTGAGGTGACTGTGGTTTCAGGACTGATTCTAATGGTGGCACATGTGATTTAAATAATTTCTGCTGCCAGCTCACCTAACAGCTGGGTCTCCTCTTGGTCTTCGGTTACACTGGCACGATCTTCTACCTGATTGTTCTCTAAACTAGTGATGTGAAATAAGCTGAATTTAAGAGGGGAAAAGAAATGACACACATATAGTGAAGGTAGTTGAGTCTTTTTGGGCTGGGGCAAGGTGGGACGTAGATAATGATAAAAAGGTTAGGACTTGGATTTAAGCAGGTTTTTTTCAAGACAAATTGATGTATAATTTATGGATTTTTTTTCAGGTAATCAAAACCTATGCCCACAATATTTAAGTCACAACTACAATAAGGAAGTTTTCTCATTATCAGCTTTAAGATTGTTTCTTTTTATGTCATCTCATTCTTCCAAACTATCATTTTTATTTACATGAGCATTTGGAATTATGTCTGTTAGCGTCATTTGAATAGAGATAATTATTTTGTTAATGATGAAAGTTTTCCTGTTTTCTCATTCCTGTATTATGAGCCTTCTTACAAGGTTTCCACAATAGCAAGTAACATGTTAAGTGTGAGTACAGGGGAATAATACAGAGAAGACACAACTATCTCCCCTTCTGACAACAGGGTAATATGTATCAATGATCCCCTTCTTAAAAGAAGAAATTGTATATGCCTCTTCCCAAGCAAGAATACCAGAAAAATCAATAATACATGTTTTCTACTAGTCAGACTGTCTTACTGTCCTTTGCAGTGGGGAAATCAAGGAAAATATTTTAATTATTTTGAATTCTCTTTGCATAGAAAAACAACTGTGGAGAAAAATGTGAAGTGTTTCCCTGACAATAGGTTTTCTGTAGCATACAAAGCAGTAAAAAATAATTTAATTGTGTAATACTTTCTAGGAAATAAGTCTTTCAAATCTTCTCCCAGGCAGGGACTGATGTGATTTTTTTTTTGTTTTGTTAAATAAAAAGCTGAAATTTGTATCATGCTTTAAATGCAGACAGAATTCAGATTGAATCAGTTTCTTGTAGAAGTTATTTATCCCACATTTTCCTATAGAAAATTCTCACTCACTAGAAAGTAGAGAATGCCTCAACTTATTGCACTGTAATTTGCTGGGGGTGGGGGTGTGAGGTTGGTCATTAATTTTTTCTCATGTTTTCAATGTAATTTAAACCCTAATTTTTGTTTTAAATTTCTCTCAGGTGTTCTGTTGGACCTCTTTTATTTGTGACTCGTTATGTCTCTTGCACGTCAGCAGCACTGAGTTTTTCTATATGGCGGTGTGGGAAGATCTGGAGTCTCAGAGACTCAGAGGAGAGAGGCTAAATTTCAGGGGTAAAATATAGGAATCTTAATTAAAACACAATGTAGAAGGCTACTAACTTTGCTGCATAGGTTTCACCTGAATCAGGCACTCTGATTGGAACGTACACTTTTTCTTTTGATTTTGGACTTACTTGAGTGGAAAAATCGACTACTTGGTTTTTTCGCATTTGATTCAAGATATTTGCATTTCTACTATTTGCAAATAGAGAACACAGACCTCAAAAACTAAGGCTAAAGATAATAATTGGTTGCCTTATATAACCTTTTTAGCTTTACTGGATCTCCTGCTAGTTGCTTACTTGCTTTGATTTTGTCCTATCTGTCGTGGTCCTTAGCAGTTCTTCTGAAGATCTAGCGCTATTGTATAAGAATCTATTATAATAATTTTTTCTCCTGACTGTTGCTGTAATTACTCTGAATTGTGTTCCACAACAGAGAGAGGGTCATTAGGTTTACAAAAAGAAATACTATGTACCGTTTTCTGTTGCTCATACAAAACCCTTGCTTTTTCTCCTTTGCTGCTGATTAGTTGCATTGTATTTAACCTTCAGAAGTTTAGAGGTTGCCACAGAATGGAGAAATTCTTTCTCTGACCCTTGGATGCTGTGATTCTGAAAGTACTTTTCCATTCACTATACAACGTGTCAAAGAACAAAATCAATGATATTGGAGAGAATACTGGAATTCAGCGTTTGTGTATGCCGAATTACCATTTCAGATATGTAAGATTCACTTACAAGAAGCTAATATGAAAATTCAAAAGGACCGTGGAGCTACATCATTGGCAAGAAATATTTTTAAAATATTTCATTTACTATTAAGATGGAGAAAATACTAAAGATATTGCTGAATCACAGGTTAATTTGTATTGTTACTTTTCTGATAATGACTTTGCTTCAGATTGGGATTTTCATATACATCTGAGAAGGCTTAGGTTTGCTACTCTGCCCACTGTACCAGCATCTTATATAACAAAAATATTTTTTTCCTGATATAGTTTTCTAAGGGAAATAATATAAGCAATAGAACTGTTGAAATGTCAAAAAAGTCACTCTACCGGCATACCTCCAGTGGCAAAAGTCGCTGCATTCTACAAAATGCGATTACTTCCAATGGTTATTTTAGAGTAATAATAAACTGAAAATGTAGTTTTATACATGTTTTAAAAATTCATTTAGAAATAGTAACTAAAGGGAAGAAAATTTCTGACTAATTTTATACAGGAGTGTGTATATCTGCAAATTTTTGTTTATAGGAAAACGAGTTCTGACTGATGTGTTTGCACAATGATACTGTTATGGGAGCAAAAGAAATCCAAAAGACCTTTGAGAATCAATCCAGATTTTTCTAAATCGGAACTCAAAAAAGCATTGGAAATATTTGAATCATTGACATTCAATAACTGACTTTTCTTTAGAATGTGTCCAAATGATCTAATCCGATTAATTAAAGACTCTGTTAATAATTACACTTGGAAATTTGATTGATTACAGAAAACAATCCCCATAGGTTTGAGTATGCTCAGGTTAATTGAAGAGCTAAACTTAGGACAGAAAGATTTGCGGAAGGCTGTATGAAGGCACTTTTCTCCTTTCTGGTCAGAAGAATATTTCACTTTTTTATGTCTTTTATAGCACAAGTTCAAAACTTGACAGCAATAACCTTCGAACTGTATCTACATGAATCATACATTATGGCTTCAATGAAAGCTGATCTTGTGTGAGATTCTTTTGGTCACATTTCAAAGATTTATTCAACCTATATGAGGTTTTCTAAGAACAAAGGATAAAAGATACTTCTTTTTCCAGGACCTGGTTCAATAAAGCCTGCAGGCTTAAGCATGTCATTGTAAGCCTGTGACTGGACATGTGCACATGAAATGAAATCTTAAAAAAATCTTTACAACAGGTATACTCTTATGTACTTTGCTAAAGAATGACTTCAGAGAGTTAATTAAAGAGAAATATTTTTCATTAATTAGTGAAATCTCCTGCTCAAAACTGGCAGGAGATTCATGCCTGAGGTTTCTTTTTTACGTCAATAGTGTATCCCCCAAAATGTTACAGAATAAATATGGTGGAAAAAGACATTTAAAAGTTATATGATGGCTATTTTGCTCATAAGCTTCATAATGAAGATATTTATCTTTCCATTAATTAAGAGATATTTGCAGTTTCCTAAGAAGTGCTGCAAGACATTAAGGTGGCTAACAGGTTTTGTCACATCTCTTGGAATGTTTTATCGGCATGAGGTATCTAAACTAACATTTCTTAAAAGACCGCACTAGGGGTAAACAAAGATCAAGAATTTTTCAAATCACTCTTTTTCTGTTCATGTATAAGAGAAATTTAGGGCAATGCTTATTGTCATGAATAAGAAAGTATTCTTAGAATCTAAGCTGCCAGAATCTCCAAAGCACACACTGTAAACATTTCACTTCTACAGTGACAGCTAAGTGAAGATGCCTTGCTCATTATCCATAAAGAATATGTGGCACAGATGAGCTCAGAATGTAAATTTGTAAGGAAATGGAGAAAATATAATTCATTTTTCATGCAGAAATGTGGGTTTTTTTCAGGCTGAAAGATTCATAGAAAATTAATTAGTGGAAATCTAGCAAATACGTTATGTTGGTAATACTGTAAAAATACTTTTCAGTGCCAAAGGAAATAAGAGAGGCTACAATCATTGAGGTTAAATGGAAAGTGGGAGGAACAAATAGGTGAGCAATTATAGCTGTTCATTATAGGACTTTTAAATAAATGACAGAAATTAGGAGAAATATAAAAGAAGGATATGGAGTTTACTGACATATGGTATGAAATGCATTAACTCTATGTGTCAAACTTCACTGGGGCTTCTGAAAATTTGTTAGCATTTTAAAATTTGTTTTTTAAAGAGAAAAAAATGGTTGCATTTAGTGCATCTTTGCAAGCTTTGTCACAGTTAAATATCTGTGTGCAGCTACCAAAACTACAGTGATTTCAATGACATACTTAATTTTCTTGAAAGATGAGGGATTTACTGCAGTGCAGAGAGAAGCCCTTTTGTTTTTCAGTAGCTGAGTTCAGGCAGCCATGATTTAAGTTTCCCAGAACAATAAGAGGCTGGTTGGTATTTCTGGAGTCGTATCCATTATTAACATTGCTAGGCTGTGAGGATATTTGCAGCAATGTCACACTAACCTCCATGAATTCGTGATTGAGAAATAAAAAATTAACAATATGGACTGATGGGAACACTGGTATACAGAGACAAGTCATTTTAAAACAATCACAGTGTAAGAAGGCTGTCAGTAACACAAATACACACACACAAAAATCTCAGAGTAACATTTAACGCTGTAGGATTTCCACAGAGGACTAATCCCATGCAACCTCCTGCCCTTCACGCCTACCCACAGAGCTAAGACTTGAGAGTAGCTTATGGTTTTCTTGCATTTCTAGATTTGCTAGGTTGTTGAAACTTCCCTCAGCCATGGAAACAAGATTCAGATTAATATTTGAGCTGCAATTTACCGATACCAGGTTAAGCTACTTTGCCTGTTCGAGAGAGACCAGCCAGGCAGCCCCAGCGGCTGCTGTTTCCCTGTGCTGCCCCTCCCCTTTGAGTGAGGGTCCATTTACCTGTGCCTGACTTGGTGGGCCATGGGGGTGCCGGAGTTAATCAGCAGAAACGGGCATCCAGAGCACTGTAGGGATAACAAACAGCCTAGAATCAGTGAAATCAAATCACAGGTGATAGCCTTGTTTTATTAGGCTGTGGAATAATGATGATGATTATTCAGGAGAACAAAAGTGAAAAACAGAACTCTTGCATAGTTTGTTTCTTAGTAACAGCTAAAGTAGAAATTGCCTGTGATTCCAAGTCTTGTACTAAACGTAACCACCATTTTATAAACTACTTTCTTTAGTCGGGTGACCTCAGCCTTGTTTGCTTTGATACAGGTTCCAATTTTTTGTTTACTGCTGAAACATCACCTGATAACTTTGCCATCGTTTAAACCAGTCACCTCCCTTATAACTAAATAAATATCAGAGGAAAGAATTGAGCCAACAGTATGTACACACACAAGTTATGTACAATGTAGCTTTCCAAGGGCCAAAGCACACCATGCTTTCCACATCAGTGTGTACTGGTGTAGTCCTGTGTGCTCCCGGATCCAGTTTGGCTATAGTTTGGTGCATTCTTTGTTGCTTCAGTGATGCTTTTGTTTTCTTTTTATTTTAAAATGGTAACTTACCACTAAAATCTCCTTTAAGTGAAACTGAATTTACATTTGTTTTATATTGATGTGACTTCTCTCTGCAGAATATGTTTGGGTTGGTTTTTTTTTTTTTTTGCTGGGTTCTCATCATGAACTGATGGAACCCTGTAATGTTCCCTTCGTCTAAACAGATGTAAGGACCTGATTGAAGGTTCACAGAGCTTTCCTCTGCTTTGAAAGAGTCATACCTGGGTTGAGATATCAAGCAGACTTGTCTTAAACAACTAAGTGAAGGCTTCATTTATCTGCTAGAGTTTTGTTTATACAGTAATATAAGTACTTTGTGAAAAACAGAAATGGAAACTGAGATGCGAGGGGGTCAGCTTTGATACCAGTGCTCCTTCAGAAACCTCACTTTTTTTTTTTTCTTTTCTCAAACTGAAAAAATGGTTGTCAGAAGATGCTGTTCCATGATCCTTAGTTTTCTCTGGATAAAACAGAAGTGGAGGCAATTGAACACTGCTTTTCCAATCTGCAAAGGCTTTTCAAGAAGGCCTGACTTTAGTATTAGAGACACTGTAAAGTGTTGGAGGTTCTGATCAAGGGTGTTCAAGAAATACATTGTAATTGAAAAGCTTCCACGTAGACTTCCTAATTTTTTTAATTGTTCACTGTACAGAAATCCTTGAGCAGAGAGCTTTAAGAAAAGCTGATTTATTTTAGATTATTTTTTTTTTTTGTACACAGAGAAGATTCCAAAAGACAAAGCCATTTCTGCAGGACCCTTGAGGGACACCACTGGCTACTGGATTTTATTACATTGTTTAGATTTAAATTCTGAAATTTACAGAATATTCTATATTCTGCTTTTTAACTGTACCTTTAAAGTCAGAGGATCGTCTCATGAAGAGTAGAATAGGTGTTGCTTATTGACAGTTTCTGCTTCTTAATGAAAGCCTTCGGCCGTGTCCGTATTTAAAGTATTTTACACAATTCATTGCACTATTTTCTTACTGCTCTAGGAAATTATAAGCATCTCTTGCTGTGATCTTTCACTCCAAGGATTAAGACTTCTAATATTTGTAAATTTTAAGAATTCTAATAACTCTTGTGTCTGGATAATGGTCAGAAGTGACAGAGGAGGCCGCGAAGTTAGCTCATATACCACCACTGATAGTGTAACTGTGCTGAGGGAGCGTTTATGGGTCAAATTTCAAATCTATTGACTGTCATAGCTCACAGAAAAGAAAGCTTGCCGGTATTAAACGGGCAGCTGAGAAACAGGTATAAACCTACTAATGAAGAGAAATCCAGAGTAAAGGATTTTAAATAGCTTTACGTATAGGTTTGAGACACGAGTGATATAGGTCTTATTTTGTATGCCTATCAGCATTGAGTAAACAACAGCTGTAGCTTAGAAACAGATGAGAATTTCTCTTAGGAAATGCTTATGCTAAGAGCTTTTTACAGCCCTGTCACAGTTTAAATGGACTTTCAAGCTGTGCTGGTGTTAAGTCCCCTGTTTGGGGCCAGAGTGATGGAAGAATTGCTATTCATTTCCCAGCTACAGTGACTGTCTTTTTGTCAGGGGCTAGATATTTAAAAATATGATTCAAAATTCTGAATTTTCTGACACAGGGAACTTACATTCTGTGCAGCTAACTCTTAGAGTACTGAGGTCTTTTATGTAATTAATTTTCTAGTAATATCCCCCAAATACATTAAAATTAGTTGCCAGAAAGTACTTTAAGTAGTTAAACTTAACCAATACTGACCAAAAATCTTAAGCTTCCCTGTGAAGTAAAGGGCCTGTGTATTGCTTTATCTTGTTGAAGTATCTCACTGCTTTCATCATACTGATCTATCCCGAGCCCTTTTTTAATGAGCTGCCAAATGTCTTGTTGCTATGAGATTATTAAGAAGAAGGTGTTTATTTCAGTTTAGCATTCATGTCTTTCCTTTAGGCTGTGCACATTTTTACCACAGAAGTAGTTCATAATGTCAGTTGTAAAATTCAGTTGCCCTCTAGAGAGAGCCACAATTGGGCACGCTAGGTGAAATGTTTTCTACATAAATGAGACCCCTGTCCTCTTCCCCAGAATAGCTTGAGGAGAGAAGTCTTCTTTTGTAGCCTATCCCAAAGATCACCAAGACCAGGCTCCAGTGGACTAGATAGGAAATGTTGCCTTGCTTGGAATTTCCTGACAACAACTCACTGTTTAAATAAGAATGTGAAACTTAAATGAAGGACCTTGACAGTCTGGGACTGCCATGGTGCGACATAAGGTTTAGAGAGAAAAAAAGAAACTTGGTGTAAAGAAGACCCAAAAAACAGGGTTTTATGGGTCAAAATGTCTTCTATTTTACCTTTGTACATCAACCTATACCAGTCCTCCTCTCTCCCAGTCAGCAAGCTACTGCCTTCTCTACTAACTGTAGTCCTTGGAAGTATTTATGTCTTACTCCTCTACAGAGCTTACCACAATAATCTCATACTAGTTTAACAGAGCTATGGACAACCACAACCAGCTCTGAACCCTCCCAGCAAAAAGATGGAAAAATACTTGATTATTTCTACCTCAGTGTAACAGAGTGACATGAACTGGAGATATACTCAAGCTGTGAATGTCAGGAATATATAGGCAGCTTACAAATAGCATTGAAAATGGTCTATACCTCTGAGAGGAAAAAAGATTTGGTTTCTTATTGTTCTGCTACCTTTGGTTTGATTTAAAAAAGAAAAGTGGTGGCTTTTTTTTATGAGAATGATACAGAGTAACAGCTTTTGACAGTGCAGTATCTGTTTTCTTTAACTGTTGCATTTTAGACTGACTTTATTAGACCGGGCTTTTTTTGTTTGGCTGGTTTTGCCTCACCTCATACAACAACAACCAGGAGTAGTTCCAGCTTAGTGCAGCACAGGAAGGTGGCACTAATATGTTAACATCTGTTCACTACAGCAGAGGTACAACGACCTTGGTGTATCATCATTAATTTCCCCAAAACAAACCACCCAGAACTATTGCTAGTAGAAACAATTTGAAGAACATCAGCACATAGTCAAACTTACTTAGTGTTTGACATTGATGGAAGGGTTGTCGCTTTTCTGACTGAAACTCGTCACGACCACAAAGGCAGGGCCCTTGCTTTACCTCAGCGCTGCAGAAACCTTCAGCCCACTGGGGATACGCTGACTCACCCCGGTAAAAGGTGGAAATGAGTGTCCACACTTTAGAAAACCTTGGCTAGCTTCACAGGCTTCCGTTTTAATCAGAATATGTGTGAGCATTGACAAAGAGCTTTGTCTTCATTTCTGTGCTCACAGCCTCGAAGCACAACTGTATAAATTATGTAGGAGGCAACGCGTCCCCCTGGAATATGGGCATTTATGTATGTACTGGGCCAGTTCTTCAACTAGTGGGAACCAGCTACAGCACAGCCCTGCGGATCTCTGTCACTTGAGTATCTGGCTCAAGTACTTCATGTTGCTTCCCTCAAAATGACTAACATCTTTCAAGCAATCCACTTAAAACTGCAATGATATGGCTGCTCTTCTCAGTAAGGATACTGTATTCATAAAACAATTTACTTCAGATCAGACCCCGTTGCCCCAGACCCGTCTGCGCCGCCTCGAACCCTCCGCGCCCCCCTCAGCCCCCGGTACCGCCGGGCCTCGCGCTCCACAGAGCCGCGGCAGCGCCTCCCCTCGGCTTCCCGCCTTGGGCGCCGCGCGCGCCGCCGCCGGCGCTGCCCCGCTCTCGCCGCCCAGCTCTCGCGAGACCCGCCGCGCGCTCCCTCAGGCACGCGGCCCGGAGCCCTCAGGCGCCTCGCGCTCCTCGGCCGGCCGCGGCCGCTTGTGGCGTCGCCTCCGCGGGGACTGGCGGCGCCTGGAATATGCCACCGCGCCTTCACACAACTTGTGCTTGCCAACCAGGGGCCCTTCTTGTTTGTTGTATGACAAACTTCAAGGAAACCAAAGGTAACGGTGCGTTCCCGTGGCACTGGTGCTTCTCCCGTCAGCTGTAGTGCCTTTCCAGAGCTGCCCCGGCGGCAGAGGGGCTGAGGGCGCGGGGAGGTGGTGGAAATTCATTACAGTCCTGGAAGTTTCTAGAGATGTGGGCTTCCTGGGGGCGCCGAGCCACGGTTCATTGTTAATGGAGTTATTGGGTTAAGTTCATCGTAATGTTTGACCTGCTGTTTAGGAGCCTGGTGATGTGTGAAGGCCTCGCTGCCAAAGAGGAGTGATGGTGATGCAATTTTAGGGGCTAATGATTCCGCTGACCTAATGTCCTCATACAGCTGCTTTCTATTACTGTCGCTTAACTGGGACATGGTAGGCTCAAGGGACTGACTTTATATAATGAGCTAGCTGTGCAATTATGGCAGCTACTGCAGGACACTGGAGCTAAATCTATCTCGGTTTTGCTTCATCATCTATTTTTATATTGTTGTGGCATAATGTGGACATTCCAAAAAATTTGAGTTTATTGCTTCTAGGTGAAATGAATAGTGCTAATAGCGCTGCTGGGCTGTTGTGAGCCAGGGATGGTCGGGGAATCGTTTCATAGGTAGCTTTTCATACTCTCCTCTTGCCTTAGTACTCTGTAGCCTTACAAAATTATTGACACATGGAAAAAAATCACCAGAGATCTTTGTGTTTATATTTATATTGTAGCTAGTGTCCTTCTTGCTAAGTTAAAATAAGCAGGGACCAGTCATGTAATTTTTACCAGAATCCATGGAAAAGCTGCAGAGGCTCAACAGTTTACTTGAAAATGCTTTGTTTACCTTGAATTTCAGGTATGGTTTACTATGGTTAAGCTGTGGATTTTTCGTAAACTTCTATTATCTAAAAAGTACGATATTCTAGTTTGGTTAATTTCTGGAACTGCAAAGATTATCGTAGGTTATAATGCAGCAGTATACGTGGATATCTTGTAAAAGGTATGGGTGAAGTAGGCTTAGGTTTACTTCTTAAAAGACAGCTAACAGTTCATTTTTACTACATACAAAAACTTAGTACTTTTTATAGTCAATTTATTATGCACTGACATTTTCTCTCGTTATCTCATTGTAAGAGTAATGGGATTTATTCCCAATATTAAAGAGGAACTGTTTGGCAAGTTCTCTCCAGTGCAGGTTTCTTTGTAAAAGTGACGTCAAATTTCAGAGAGAAAACCATGTCATTTTCAAACTGCTTTCTAACAGACACACAAATATACAGCATATTTAGTGAAGATCATTGTATATGTTAGTTAAAACAAATGTTTGGGGGCTTGTTTTCCATTTAGTTACTTATTGGCAGAGTTTACTCGAATTACCTTACAGAAATTAAAAAAAAAAAAAGCATTATGTCTGAGACTTCACCCATGAAGTAAATTATCCATGATAACTGCTCCACATTTTGCATACTGATTTATACAGCAAATTTAATTGAAAGATCTTAAAACAGTTAGCCAATATTAACTGAGCATCACAAATACTATTATGAAGTAGTTAAGGGCAAATACAGTTTTCACCAGCTGCTAAAATCATTGCCTGTATACTTACTGAGTTCCCATAAATTTGAAGTAATCTAATGCTGTTGTCCATAGCAGTAAGTAAACTGAGCAAAATTTAATTAAAGATACATATCTATGAAATATGAGTCTTGATTCCACCTGTTCTCTATTCAGCATATTCCACCCATGTATGTCTTTAAGATATTGGATTTTTTTTAAATGGGCAGTCATGTGTGACAGCCATAGATAGAATATTATGTTTAGCGTTTTGGAAGACCCAGAGAGCTGGCCCTGCAGTATGTTCAAGTAACTTCTCAAACGTGCTTTTGGGAGCAAGTGCTGAAGAAGAGCATTTTACCCAAACAGCTTCTGCGGGGCTGAGGACTTTGCTGGTTTTAAGCCAAGTGAGTTCCCTGCCCAGTTTGGTGTGTACCCACACAACTGCTTATTCAAGCAGAATAGTTATTTAGGGATAAGGGGAGAGCATGGAGTCATAGGAAAAATGGCCAAGGGCAGAAGGAGAACTGGGTAGCTACTTGCCACAGCAGAGCTACTTTGTGATAGCATAAAAAGTCTGTGGGGCTGTGGCCTGAAAGACAATAGAGCCATGAATTGACTGGCTTCAGTGCAGTTCGATTAAGCAGCAATCCCAGGTTTGGGCAAAACCTGAGGGCACTAATGAGCCTTAATTGCTCTGAGCAGCCTGACTTGACCATGGCCCATCAGCCTCAGCTGAGTTTGTGAGGTGTGTGCACTTCTGTGTGTGTATGTGTGCGTGCACATATATTTTATTAGCTGGCTTAATCTACAGATGACTTTTTAAAATTTAAACTTCAACTTCTAAAAATCTGGTTGTTTATTTTCATTGCCCGGGTGATAGTCCATCTGAAACTACAGAAAATTTCTCTTTTCTAGAAAGTCTCAATTTGGCCAGCGTGCTTACTTTTGTGAAGGGAGGAGTTGCTATAAAAAAGACCTCCTAAAGTCTGCACAGACAGTTAAAAAAAATATCCAAGACTTAAAAAAATATCATTTTAGTTTAGGGCTTTATCTGAGCATAAATCAGCACAATATTAGGAACACAAATGAAAACAACAACCTACATGAGTTAACATTTTCAGATCAAGCTCCACCTTCCTGATACTCAGCTACTTTTGGGACTATTAAGGATAAGATTTATAATTGGACGTGCAGGGTTTCTTGGTAGTCTAAGGAACGGGGAAGTAAAAGTAAATATTACTTTGCTTTCCAGCATTGCTTTTAGAAAGGGAGAAGGAGGTGAATGAAAACTAATGAATCATAATTGACTTAGGAAGAAGGTCGTATCTCTTGCCTGGGTATTTTTGTATGCTTATGATGGAGATATTTAAATGTGTTAAAAGAACAATTTAGATTTATAGCTCTGTTTATCATGATTACTTCACTAAATTTGGCCAGATACATTAGAATTTCATGTTTCATAGAAACAGTGCTGTAGGAAGCATGAGTTTGCTTATTTTCTTAATTTTGCCAGCACTAAAAGTGTCAGACATTACATTGCGATATTACTAAAGGGGTAGGCTTGTTGGTTGGTTTGTTTTTGGGGTTTTTTTTCCTTCTTTTTCCTGTTCCACTGCTGCTGTTTATCGTAGTGAACCAGTGATATTGAAGGTAATTGTTCACATAGTGGAGTGCTGACGTAGTAAAGAATACTTAGCGTAAGGCTGGTGTCTTTGCACATCTTTCGCAAAATAGCTCCAACAACTCAAATTCTGTTCAGTGGCGTGGACTGTGAATCACAATCAGAAATATGTTCCGAATCTTGAGAAGCCAGACTAGGGACTGTTCCAGGCAAATGAAAAAGGGGAAAAACCAACGGGCAATCAATCTTGCATCTGTCCCAACCCACAGGTGAAATCAGAAATTAATAAAAGGTTGCAGCACATTGATTATCAAACTGTAATTTTTAAAACTACCTAAGCTCAGCGAGACAAACCTGTAAAAGCAGTATTCCACATTTGTTTAGATAAATGCCAAGCCATTGACAAAACCTTGCCAAATTTCTGCCCTTGATCCTCCTTGTCAGTGCAAATCTTAATTAGTTATCCTGTAGGCGTGTTTACTGCAGTAGTTTCAGGACTACTTAAGCAGTGGAGGTAATGGTTAACAGTGAGAGTGTGTGACAGTCTCTTCCAGGATTGTTTGTTGGTCAGGTATTTTATGTCTAAGAAATGAAACTCTGTCTCTAAAAAGGAATGTAACCTGACTCGCTGTCTCCTACTTTCCTGACTCTCATGGCAGACTTTGAATGAAACACGACCTGCACATTCAGCCATATGTTTCACTCATTGCTATAGCAAAGTTCAGTCATTCTACATGACATGAATGATACTCATGTTTGTCTTCTAACAGCCCTGCAAAAACATGAGAGGTGGCTTACATACATCAAAAGCTGTATTCTGATAAAATTACTTTCTAGAATATCTGTCTGTTGAAGCAAACAGCTCTCTGGTCACTTTATTAATGTCAGTGGTAGAAGAAAAATAAAACCAATTCCGTCTTGTCATTGACGATTCCAGTCTTGTTAATTTTTTTTCTTCTAGGTTTATATATTTTCTTCATTCCCAAAATCCTCTTTGCCTAATATTAAAAAAAAAAAAAAATCTAAAGCGCAATAATCCTGCTTTGGAAATAGGTGATGTTCACAGTTAAGCTCGCTGAACCTTTGGCTTCAGCTCTTTCAATGAGAGTTCTTGTAACATAGCATATATACATGCCTTATGAACAAGATGAGCTAAATCATGAGCAGACAGTGAAGGACTCCCATGCCTTTTCTTTCCTGGACTAGGACTGTAATAACCCTTCTCTCCTTCCATAGGAACCTAGGAAGGTGGAAAGATATTAAAGGTGAAAATGCTGTTTTTTGTTAAAGGTGAAACTGTACATTTTACGTACAAGATTCAGGTTGATGTGAGAAGCTGAAAAAATTAAGAAGAAAATAACTTCTCTAGAAGAATGAGTAAAAGAAAAAGGGCTTTACATGTTGGTGAGATGAGACAGTTCAGTGAAATGGTTACTGACTTTCAGGCAAGTGATACAAGAGAATCCTGGCTCATAATGTCTCTCTTTCAAATTTTTCCTGTTTTTTTTCTTTGAGCTTTTACATAGGGAATTTCATATATATTTAATACAAAAATGATGTTAAATGAGCTTTCCAGTTTCATGTTTCAGGACCTTTCTTCACTCAAGAAGGTTTCTTTTATTTCTTTGTGGTAAGGTGCTGGTTTGAGATACATAACAAATAGCAGCTGTTTGGATACTGTTTTTGAATGGCAAATACTGTTCTTTCAATTAATTCTGGAGAGTGGGAAGTATGTATGCATGCATCTCGAGATAAGACCTTTCTAAATGCTAAAACCGGTAAATACAGTTTAAAAGACTGTTTACTGTATTTGCAGTGTTATCACCATATCTACGTTTTTGTCAGTATTCATGGCATTCCTTATGTAGAATGGGAAGTTCTGAATTGAGTGCAACTTTAAAAAAAAGCCATTTTAAAGTATGTTTTCTGTCAGTCATGTATAGCTTCTAGAAGAAGAAAAATAAATTACAGCTTCCCTGAGAAAGTGACATAACCCCATGGGTTTTTTTATGTCACAGAGTGATTATTGTGAGAAGCACAGGAATCCCTCACCCAAGCTATAATTTCTCTTGATGAAGTTGCTGTGTTCTCAACTAGTACATCAAATGTCAGGGGGACACCAAGAGACACTAAAAGAACGTCATACTTCATACAAATCATCAGTAAGACCAATAGGCTATTGTGAGTGGGGTCATCTACAAAGGAAGCCACCAGCCTTATAAAGCAAGATCTAGTTATGACAGGCACAATGTCTAGAGTCCAGTTCTTGCTCTCTGCTCCTTCCCTTGTCCTGTCCGCTCCCCCCCCCCCCCCCCCCCCCCCCCCCCCNTCAAGACATAATTATAGGTACTTCCTTACCAAGGATTGCCCAGAATGGGGCTGAATAAATTGGTTTTGTGTCTTGGGTGACTTGGCTACGGATCTCAGTGGGTGCTGTGCTTAAAGAGCTTGATATCTGGCAATACCTTCTCAAAGGATTTAATTGAGCAATCACACGGTGACATACAGACATTTTTTTGCAAAAGCCTACAGCAAAGAATGACTTCCGAACTGTTATTCTTTGTCATATGCATTATACTGCTCTTGTGTCTTCATTCACCGACTTTGCAAACATGACAGAAGATACAGCTGCTGGTCTAGAAATGTGAGTTTCAGGAACTGGGGGAGGGGGTAGGGGTGAGGGGGAGGAAGAAATCAGTCATACAAATAGAATGGCAATTCACGGTATTAAGACACATAAATAAAAATCTCTGTTAAAACTTTTCAATAATTGTCAGGTCTTCACAGACTAACAACAGTCAGCTCATTAATTTAATGAGTGTTATTTGACCTATAATATTAAATTAATGTGTTTTACTGTTTATTAATTAAACATTAGCTTGAGGAATGTCATCATTTTAAATAGAAACACTCCATCTCTGTCTCCATTCGTATAGTGAGGAGTATACTGTTAAAGATCGTAGTCCCTCTGGTATGTGGATCACTTCACAGACTTTTCAGAAATATCTTAGGATCTGTTCTTATCCCTGTGCGCAGCCTGGATACAGTACAGTTTTCTCAGCTGTATAGTGAGGGCTGGTGAAGTATTTCACTAACGTAACTGGTGTGGCTGCCTGGTAACCTGCCCTGCTGTACAGGTGTCAGCACAGTACTGCATTGCTCAAAGTAATGCTTTTCTTAGCAGTGTCACTGTATTGAGTTATTTCTCATTTCATTTGATTTTTTTTTTATTAGTATGCTTGGCATAAGAATGTGCTAATGAAATTTGATAAAAATGTAAAGCTGGGAGAATTGCTACTATAGAAGAGCCTGTTATGTTATCCAGGAAGAGGTGGATGGTCTAGCAGATTGAAATAAAAGAAGTGAATTAATGTTAGTAATACTAAGTAAAAGGTCACGCTTCTAGGAACTAACCAGAATTCAACTGCTGAGCAGGGATTTATCAGACAATATCTTGGAGAAGAAAGATAAGGGCATAATATGTCCAGTGGTCCAGTTGACCACTGGGTGAATATAAAGCAACAGGAAGATGTTAGCTGTATAAAAGAGCAATACAGACTTTGGACATATAAGGTGAATTATTAAAATAGAAGAGTATTTAATTATATTGCAAGGCATTAGTGAGCCCTTGGTTGGAATAGTCACATTGTGCAGTTATATTCACATTACTTAAGTAGTTGATAGAGAGAGACGGGCACCTCTGAAAGATGGTTTAGAGCAGGATTTATGAGAGCTTTGGGAAACTCCACTCCAAATACCGGTGTTTTAAGTGGAGCTAGGTTTTGGCTATATCCTCTCCAATATATGTTTTTAGTCATTTGTCTCCAAGAAAGATGTAATTAAATTGTAGTAAGTAGAGTGTACTGAGTTTCAGTAGAAAGACCTTCTTGTGAGGGGACACTGACAGAGTGGCACGTTAAGGCTAATGGGATGCTAGTGGAGAATGGATGTGATGACTTTATGTAAGGTTCATGTTGGAAAGGAAAAATAACTGCTAACACTGAAGAATCTTGATGAAGAGGAGTAACAAAAAAAGGTGAGTGGTTGTTTGTAAATAAATGGAATTTAAATAAGGTAGGTTCTGCTTGTGTGAGAGAAATTCCTGAACAGCCTTCAAAAATCCTATTAGTGACAAAAGGTGCGCATTTCAAATGGACCTGAATCAGTTTTTGAATTGGGTTAAATTAAATAACTGTTTGTGAATGCAGATACCTTGTTGTGATGTGACAGGAGTTCATTGCAATTCCTAAACTCCTTTGAAATAACTTTTTGGTGAATCCACAGATGTCTTCCATTGAACAGCAGCTCTGCACACAAATTGTCTTTTTTGCTGTATGGGCTGAGCTCCGGTCAATAAACTCTGTGCTCTCCTTCCCCTGCCCTCAAACTGAGTCACAGTTGGTCACTCCCTCTCCTACTCCTAAAAGATAGGGGGAATTGGTAATATCCTTTAAAAGTCGTTATTAACACCAGTATAAAGAAAGATCTATTCTCATGTTGTCAGAATTATAGCTAGGTGTCAGTCTTAAATTTGTGAGAAGATTATTAAGGGTTTTTCAACCTAGTAAAGTTGTGACAATATTGTGACATAAAGTTCTACCAAAGGTTTTTGTTTTACAAACACAGTTTAACAGCCTGTGTAGTCTAGTAACAGCTTATTAAGTTAATGTGTGTTATTTGACCTATAATATTAAAGTATATCTGTGTCTATTGAAAGTGTTTGCATTAAAGTTACTTTAATATAAACGACAATTATATCTGTATCGCCTCAACTGAATTTCGTGCAAATTTGTGGTAGTAGTTGACTTAGGTATGGTTTGGTGTCTAAAGCTAGAGATACAAAGTTCAATTTAATTCCTTGATTGGCAGAGAGAAATATTCACTGCGGTTCCACGGCTGTTTAGGAGACAAGTACGTTTGTGCTGAGTGCAGCCTTGATTGCTGTAAGTCAGAAGCGGAACAGGGCCCGTCCTCTTCCCACAGGGGTCCCTCCAGCTCCCTTGCTGCCAAAACCTGGGTATCTGCACCCAATACAGTACGTCACGAGTGAGAAGAAGCTGGCAAACCTTTCTTTGCGATGCTTTACATGGAAGGTGTTCTTCAAACTCTCTGTTGCTTCTAGCACCATGAAACTAAGCTGGCTTGTTTTCAGAGCACGTCCTGGTAATTGTCTTGGTGTGTTAGAATAGCTTATAGTTGCATTGCTTATCATTTCTGTTCAGAAAAAAATTAAAAATTAGTAAAAATAGAAAAATATTTTTCTAGTTCTGTTTTGGTATGTTTCCTGAATTTCTACCCAATATTCCTGAATATTATTGTACGTTTAATTTATACCTGGTTTTGCCTTCTGATGTGTGTGAGAGGTGAATGGTTTCCTCACACTGTGAAAGACAGTTGTCTTCAGTTCCTTTCCCTCAAGCTGTAACAACCAATTGATGTCAGTTACCTCAAAAGCAAATTAATCCCACTCCTCTTTTGTTGAATCAATACTAATGCGTTTTTCCTGTGATTTTCAGGTTTTGACAACGCTGGCTGCCAGCAAAGCTGAGGTAGGAAATCCTGTCTTATACTGCTGGAATGTTAAATAGCTGTCTGCAGTTTTGATAGTGAGACTAGCTTTCTTACAATTTTGGGGTGAAAATTTAGAGACTTCACTATGGCACTGGTGCTAATTCTAGCGTTTAATGAGCCAATCTTTGGAATTCTTGTCTTGCTATAACAATGTTTAAGCTGATAAAGGAAAAGTTTTAGCATTATGTAGGTCTTTCTGAAGATTTCCATGCTGTTGAAACTGCAGTTTGGAGCTTTGTTAAGCACGTGTTACTATTTCCCATCAACAGAATGTGGCTATCTGACCTTTTCTCTATGCTATTCAATTTTTCAACTTTGGTTCACAGCAAAGAAGGTATTGTATCTGCTCCAAAGTCAGTTCTGGTTGTTGGTGTGCATTCCTTCCAAGTCCATGTCTAGCTTGCCTCACTGATCTGGTACCATATGACATGAGCTGTTGGAACAGACTGGGACATGGGAGAGAAGTTTAGTTTTATGACAGAATGCTGAACTAGCTGAATTCTTGTTAAATTCTGGAATGACATGAACTGTATTGTATGTTGCCTGCATTGAGTGCTTGACGTTGCAATAGTTTAGATTGATTATTTTGGATTTGCATTTATTTTGTCAGCTTTCCTATTCACGCATGAGTACTGTAAATGGTCTTGATGGGTCTAACGCTATTCTTAGAGGTGAAAATATTATATTACTGGATTATATTTTGAATAACTGATTGCTAAAGCAGAAATAGCAGGCCTTTGTGACCACTAATGTGTGTTACGCTGCATTTGTCTCTTTTGAACATTGCTGTTGAATAAGTCACTGCACTTGTAACAACTGTCAGATATTTTTATTGAGTGCACAGTTACTGACTCATTTAAATGTAGTGTCAATTGGAAGCTGAGAGTGTTTCTATATGAAACAGGTCTCGGACTCACAGGAGGGAATTTGTGATGTACTCCAAAGCTAATGTTTAACTATGACAAAATGTCTAGGTGACTCTAACTGCTGGAGTCAGATAAATTTTTAATATGAACCTTTGGTAAATTTAATTGCATTATTAAACAGAGCAGATAAACTGCGCTAGTTACTTTAAAGAACAAGGACACAAGTTCACTTGCAAACTGTAAAAGAATGACATAATTCATTTTTATTTAGATGAAGACTGTAATATTAGTGTTCAGTTTTGCTGGTCTGATTCAATTGCATACTTGGCTTGTCTCCGAGAGTTTCAAGAGTAGGATTTGTATCTGTTTTTTCCACTGCTGCACTGTTTTAAATGCCTGTTGCTTTTATATCAGTAGAGTCCACTAATAAATAGTAACTTCCAGTTTCTTGTTTTGTAAGGGGATTTTTGGGGCTTAGATTTGTCACTGTATACAGGTACTACTACCAATTTTGCTCCCTTATAAAGTCTGTTTTGTCATTTATTTGTAAAATGTTCCCATATACTTTTTTCTTTTGTGTGTGTAAAATTCTAGAAATATTACAAGTTTCTGAGTTGATCAGTTGTGTTGCTTTGTTTGTTAGTACTTTCACCATTTGAAAACCTTAAGAGAGTTAACACATTGGTTGTTCTTTAAAAAAGCTTTTCGATTGTCCTTTGTGCTTCAGCCCATGGACCAGCTGACTTAGTAGGCACAAATCTGTATGTAAAACTATAATTAGATGCTGTTTCTCCCATTCATGAAAGCATTCAGAAGAAATCCCGAAATTCCCTAATACAGGGAAAATCATAATTGAAGGTAAAGGATGTTTAAGTGCTTTCCTGAATCAGGGCGGTAGTGGTGTCTGTAAATAGTCCTACTGAATTCAGTGCAATAACTCACAAGAGTAACAACTAAAAAGAATAGTAAGTATGCAGAACTGGTTGCTGAGTTTTTGAATTAGAGACAATTTTCAACTTGAGGGAAATGACTCCTTCAACATAATGGCAAAATTCCCAAGGTTTCTTCCTGAGACCTACATAGTGCACTGTATATGAGGCATAACATGGTACAGTTTTGGCATCTTTTGAGGTTAACATGCCTTAAATAACTGTGTGGATGCCATACAAGACATTTCCTCAGGTTTAATAATAGTGGCCTCGTATTTTGCCTGATATTTTTTTTTTCTTCCCTCTTTTGTTTTCATGAACAGTTCTGAGAAAGATACAAACCAAAATAGCGTTGTGCTGGCTTGTTTTTGTGTCACGTCTTAACTCATTTGAGCTCCTCAGTTCTTTGCTATTGTATAGTACTTGTGTCGCAAGACCTCTAGTCTACTTTTGAAGAAAAAAAAAAGTATGTATGTTTGCTTTCTAAAATCTTTGATTAGACCTGCTATTTGGTTGTTCTTGAACTGTTGATCCAAGTAGTCTTGCAATTTGATTATTCCTCTTTTTCTTCTTAGTTAACATTGCTGTGTTCCCTTTTTTTTCATACTGAATTTGTATGAAGCATGAATGAAAACTTAGCATGTTTGTATTAATATTGAATGGTTTAGGAAGATACAAGTTTTCGGTGTGGGTTTTTTTTTTTTTTCCAAACACTGGTTGCCACATGCCAGCTGTAGAGAAATGTCTACAGGAAGCTGTCAAGTAATCCAAAGACCTTTCTTCCATTTTTAACACAGAGGGGCAACAAATAGTGACAAGAGTCAAAGCTGTTGGCAGCGAACCCTTCCATGAATAATTGCCAAATCTGCCTACGCTGTGTCTTTTAGTGACATAGTCTTGTAAGTATGCAAGGTAGAAGCATCTTAAAAAAGAATAACCTGTTCATAGGTAGTCAAATATGAAGATTTTTATCAAAAATTACTCTGGTCTCTTGCACAATAGAACACATAAAGGATTGTGTTGATGTCATTACAGAATGGGCCTGAGAACAGTCTCAAATACAGCTATCCACTGTATAAATTGCTATAACATACACAATACTTTATAATAAAATTTTCATGGAATTTCCAGGAACAACACAGTTGGAAGAAGGACTTTTTTCAGGTCTGCTAACTTTTGTCTAATACAGGTATATGGCAGTCTAGTCCTTTTATTGCTTTTTTTGAATATCCATTTGTCCCCTTCAAAAGACATCTCATTCGGTAACCATGTGACTTTCTAGAGTGTCCTTCTGTCTAATGAGCTGTTAGTATAAATAATTGTTATGCTGGGAAAAGCATCATTTCTTTTCCTCTTTCTGAAACAAAAGTTGTTACCAAAATAGAGAACAGAAAACTGCATATGATTCCTGTTTTCCTCCCCAACATTTGAATAAATGATACAGTGAAGTTCAAGCCCTTCTTCTTGTGAGAAGTTAAAGGCCATGCCTGATTGAAATACAAGTTTAGTATAACTGAGTGTAAGCTCTCTGCCTGCTTTTTTGTGAGGAATGTCAAGGCAGCCTTTTTTTACTCTTATAAAGAAGAGGCTGCCAGTATGTCTCAATAAAACTGGAAATCAAAATAAGCACAAAGCCAAGGAGGTTATTAAATCAGAGTTTAAGGAAAACCTCAGAATAGTAAGCAGAATATGGCTCTAACGATGACAAAACTGTGACTGATTTATACTACAATTCATAAGGTCCTTGATTATCAGGAAATGTCATTGTTAAGCCCCCCACTTTTCTTACACGGAAGGAATAGGTCAGGCCTGGTGAGTAGCGTGATTCTGAAAAGGCCGGTAAACGTGTTACACTACAGTCGCCCTTTTGCTGCTCTGTGCGTGTGGTGGAGAGTGGAGAAGAATCCTCTGACAGGACAGACAATTGTTTTATTTATTTGTTGTTTGTAAAATGTTTATGAAAAATCACCTATGCTTGTGGTGCTGTGGAAATATGTTTGCATGAGTGATGTGAGAGATGCATATGCAAGGTGTCTTAAGCAGATACGGTCTGAAAGCTATTCAGAGCATTTGTGCTTGCTGATATTATTGTCTGTTTGCGTTACACTAATGCCTAGAGGCCCCAGTTGGAATCCTTCAGGTTGTGTACAGGCATGTGCTACACAGTATTTCAAAGGTCTTACGTACTTTGGTAGATAATACATAAAACGGCTAGAGCGAAATGAAGAAAGTCATGTAGCAGGTCAATAGCAGAACCGTGGAGTTTCATTGCCAGCAGGACCATACTATCTGTTTTTCCAAGTTTTAATGCCAAAGTGAACTAATTCATTTTTGAAAAGGAGTCAGTAAAAGAGTGTGTGTGAACAGATAGCAGAACTTTCTGAGAAAATACGCATCTTTCTATTCTATTATTGTTTTGATAGTTTGCAGTGTGCTCTGTTCCTAGTAGACTTATAATTCTTTTTGCTAGTATTTGAGTAATGTTTAAATCCTGTTGACTGTCTGATTTATTCCTATGGGAAAACTATGATATCAGTGGAACTTTATTTGGGGAAATGTGATTACTTGGTTGGATGGTCTCAGGATAAATTGGAGGTGGTGTATTAAAAATCCATGGTAGATAAAAGCACATCATTTAGTCTTCCTAGCCCTTGTGTCCTACTTTATTCTCCAAAGCACACTTAACATGCAAGGACCTAGTCTGCCATCACTCCAAGGTAAGTACGTGCTCAGGACAAAAGACATTTCCATTTCTATTTTCAGATTGTTTTTTCAGAATGAATGGATGGATTATAGCCTCTCCCTTTTCTAATTTATCAATATTTTGCATCAGCCAAGGTATTTGATTGAACCTATGCATTGTTAATCCTATCCAGCTGTATATTCCCTCTTCATAAAAGAGGAATGAGTCATTGCGTGATCAGTTGTGATGACTGTTAAAGAATTTGCAATTAGTATCTTTTAATGTTTGTATCTTTTATTTAGAGGAAGAAAATGTTTGCATTTTAAAGAGCACTAGTAATTTCTATATAAGTGTAGCCTAATGCTTTCCATATGGTCATAATAATGGTTATTCTAAGGGTTTTACCATCTCTATAGTTTGTAGCAGGGCTTAAGAATTTATCAAGAGGATAATTATTAAAGTAAGATGGTCCTTTTTGCTTGATCCGTTGAAATCCCTTCAAATTTGACTGAGTCATAAACCGTCACAAATTATGTATAAATAGGTATGACTAGTTTAAAAAAATAATTGCAATTGATAATTATTATATTACTACTAAGAATATTCATAATTTTAAGTGTAAATTCAAGAATTATGTGTCAAAGTAATTTTTACTTGTCAAGTTTTTAGAACTGAACAGTTGTAACTGTGCAGAAGTTGTTATTTTGATGTTTACCTGTAATTAATTTCCACTGAAAATTATTTTACAAGCACATAAGCTGAGTAAGGCTCTGAACTCCCACTGAAAGGTGTCTGTGGGTAATTCAGTGTCACATATAAATCCTGCTGAGCACCTACCTGTGTCTTCAGATACCTAATAAACTCTTGATTGTCAGTGACAGGAACTCCCAGCTGTAGCAATTATCTTGACAAGTTAATATGGACATTCCAAATGTAGCAGAAAAGAAATTCATAGCAGTGCATGCCTGGTAGGTGACCTTTGAACGTGATTTGAGTGCATCCCCCTCTGAACACTTAGAATACCTGCCTTCGTTAGTATTTTCTAGATTCCTCTCCAACTTTTATTACCAAAGGCAGAATCCTGACTACCTTTTATAGTTTTGACGTTTAACCACATTAGTTACATACATACACATAAAAACTATACAAAATGGATGGGAAGGAACTAGAGAAAGTTTTTACCCATTTTTTACTTAATATGAATTTATAGGATCATGCTCGTTCAGTGTGAAATCCTCTACAGTAATTTTAAGCTGTGCAGTGTGGGAGACAGTCTTGCTGTAGCTGCTACTGTAAAACCTAATTTGCTGCATAAAATATGAGAGCTACAGTGAAATATGAGCCTGGAGAGCAACTCTTTTGATCTTGAGTAGTCAAAAGGTTGGCATGTATAATGCTATGAAAATAAATGATGTCAAAACTGTAGGATATAATTTATGGTTTGGGCAGCGCTTTACTCATAGAAGAAGCAGCTTCTACCATTGAAAAGCAAATAGTTCAACAAAAGATAACGAATGGAAATTACAAACTTTCATAAAAACCCAAATATATTTAATCATGTTTAGACATAACTAGTTGACTAATTTATTGATTATATATTATTAAAAAGAGCATTTATAAAAGATGCCATTGGAACTCTAGCCTTCATTTTGTATTTGTTTAAATAAGTACTAGGCATTAGCTGTCAGCCAGTTTGGCAAGGACTTGGTCACACAAATGGTCTTTACTCAGTTCCAGTCTTGTAAGCTCTTAAAAATGAGCTTATTTTCAGCTGTCCCAGTACAGTCTGAATGTGTACCCAAGTGCTTCGTGGTGCTTCTAGGAGAGTGATTGCAAAACAAGATCATAATATTTGTTGACTAAAATCTTTAGCATTACTACACCATGCAGATGTGTATGTGCGGCTCTGATAGCTGAGACTCCATTGCCTACACAGGTTTCCGACTAGGATTTTTTTTTTTTTTAAATGTGTGGGTGAGAAATGGTCCATGGACTAAGTCAGTTACCTAAATTTGCTTCATTTAAAGATGCACAATTTTCCCTAATAAAGTCCCTATCTCTGGAAACAGTCTTTTCATTGTTTGTTTAGATTTATTTTTTTTTTTGACCCTCTATGTTATTTTGAGGTCTGCTTCATTAAGTTTTCCTAGGCTACTTTTTTTCCCTTTTGTCACTCAAATGCTGCTCGGTCCCTTTGGTCAGGACTCTAAAGCTGTTTATAAAACATAGTGTGACAGAAGTCTGGCATTCTGTTCAGACTGGGATTTCATTGTGCTTTGGAAAGTGTGCTGTTAAAGAGGAAGTGTTCTTATCCAGATCTATACAACTTCTGACAAGGCTGTTTACATTAATATAAACCAGTAAGTCTAAAATTGAAATTTTCCTCCAGGGATCTAGACTGTGCAACACCACACCACCCCTCCCACCCCCACCCCTCCACCCCCCAATCTATTTGAACAGGACTCCTACGGAGGCTTCTGAAGATAATTAGATTTCATAAAATAATGACAACTGTGAACCACCATGTATGCCTTTTCTGTGTGTGTATATATATACACACACACATTTTTATGAATATATACCTCCAGAATATGTTTCAGCAATGTGTACGTAATTTGATGGCAACAGAAATGAATATAAGCTGGTCTCACTAAAGGGTTAGTATTGACTTGAAAGTGCACTTCGTTTACTGTTTCTGTTTCTTAGTTTAATTCTATGTCTTCTTGCTAAATGTTGTAAGTTTTCACTGCCTATACAAGAATCTTAACATGTTTTGATGAAGATTTTAAAGGTGCTGTATTAATCACACTTTTCTCTGTCCTTTTGTTGTGAGTTTCAAGAGTATCATACTGTCAGAACTGTAGATGTGCCATATTGATCTTGATGATTAAATCAGCCAAAGGAAACTTGATTTCTAAGGGAAAACTTAATATTCTTGAAGCCTGAATGTCTCCTAAATATTTATAGGCTACAAAAGTTGATCAAGTACCTTTGTTTGCTGATTATTACAGTGAATGGTGACACTTAGTCCAGGTTCTCATCATATTAATGTGATGTAGTAATATATAAATTCATGTGTGTGTGTTTTCAATCATATGAATATGCAGAGGTAACTTTTTTCCCTATCTTGGCAAGGCAGGAAGATAAATAGGTGAAAATGTGTATGTGTTTGAGTGATAAAGTTGGTTTAATGATTCTTGGGGAAAAATTTCTTGTGGTACATACAGTAGTGACTTGATTGAACAGGACAGAGTCATGCAGTTCAATTAATGTGCAAATATGCGTTCACTGAACTTTCATTCCATTTATCACATGGACATGGAAATAGGGTCATTTTTTATCTCTGTATTATGTATATGACATCGTAGTTTGCTTCTTGCATGTTGCTATGGGAAAAATAGCAATGTGGCACACCGCGGGCAAAACGAATTGGAGATAAATTCCTCAGCTGTCACAAACATCTTTAAGTAGATCTTTGTTTGAAGATAAACCTCTTCCTTCTGCAAGGATTAACATTAAGAAGGCTTTTGCATGCTCTTTCCATTAAAATTGTATGCATCTCTTGGCCATATGCTGTGAAAAATCATTGGCAACAATTGCCATGTTTATGAAGTACATAGGTAGCAAAGAAAGTGTAATCACAGAAAAAAATCAAAAGGGACTTTTAGTTGAAAATATGTTCGTATTCACCATTGGTTATTTAAAATAAGAATCCACCCATTTCAAACTAAGGTTTTTTTCTGATGCTTATAAAGGTTTCCTTCCATCCTCAGACCCAGTGGAATTTGTCTGAGGACTTCTCTCTTTTGACTAATTATTCTAAGTTAGGTTTTCAAGGGTACAGTTCATTACTCAATTTATACACTGGAAATTCTGTTATTGGAAAGTATAGTGAATAAAGCTTTTTTTCTTCTATTTTATTTTTATAATTAGGAAAAAAGTTTTCTTTTGATGTTGAACAAAAATCATTCGTAACAGCAGGGGAAAAAGATGGAATTTCATAGGTACAATGTAAAATAATGTGACAAAATTTTCCTTTCCTAGGTACCTATAAGAATACAGAAATGCGGTGTAAATTTTCATTGTTCTGTTTCATTGATGGTCTAAAGTACAGAGCTTTTGGCTGACATGGGCAGCTGTATAAATTAAAGACTAGCTGAATTCCATGTGGAATTGTAATCTTTGCAGACAAAGCTTGTAACCTTTAAACAAACCACAGGCCAAGTTCTCTGCCACGTAAATTGGCAGAGCTTCATAAACTTTAATGGAGCTGTACCAGTTTTTAAGAGCAGTGAATGTGATCTTAATTTAGGTAGAAGGTGGTGGAAGCTTAGGCGTATAAAGAAGTCTGAATTGTTAATTATCATTCCCCACACCTTACTGTTAAACAGGAAAAGGTCCCATTGGCTTGGGGACTGCAATGTCTTGTCAAAAAAGGTATTTTTTCAGCAGTTATTTAGTTCAACAACTTACTGCTTTAATTAATATAGTAGAATGAATCACTGCAATGTGGTCCTCTGTGGTTTTGGTCTTTTCCTCAGTCAGCTGGTCTTCTACCTTAAAAGCGGCAAGAAAGAGCTTTGAGTCTGAAGCACAGCTAAGCACTTACCTGTGTAGTGTGGTTAACTTGGGTTGACACCTGTTAAAGTTCTAAATGTGATCAGTCTTCTCATTTACTGTCTGTGAGCTGAGGTTAAGGTAATAGTTATGCCTTCTAGGGCATCCACATATGCAAACACAAATATTATCAGTATACTCTTTTTCTTTGTGTGGATCAAGGTGCAGGTGTACTGGTATTTGAAGTAAGGCAGTACTTGGTGATACGCAAAGAAATAAGCCTGCCCCATCAGAGAAAGAATAAGTCATATTTTGCAAAGGCGCTAGACTAGTAGCACTAAAGTGGACATTATTAAAAATGGCATTATGTAAAAATATAGAAAGGACCATATTTCTTAGTAATTAAGCCTCTTACTGCTGCTTAACAGTGTGAGTGAAATGGGCAAAACAGATATTCTGGCAAAAGTTTATGAATGAAATCTAAGTAGTTTGGAGAAAACAAACAAGAAAACTCACTAAAGTGCAGAAGTAATGTAGTTTTCAATTGGTACAAAAGCATTGATTGCAGAAGTTATAGAGCATTATGGGCTTATGTGTAGGGGAAATAATGGGTTTGTAAAAAATAGGTTTTACTTAAGTTAATTCACAAGTAAAGCAATTATGAGCCAAACAGCATTTTGTTTTGGGACTTGTTTTCTTCAGTAGGAGGCTTTGGAAAGGTCCTGCTGACCATTCACATTGTATGTTTTAAACAAAAAGCTTTACTTATTAGCAATACTTACTGCAAAGGTGAATGGTGAGACTTAGGAGGTGTTGTTTGGGGGAAGTGTGTGTGTGTTTTGTGCATTTATTTTTTTTTTTTTTTCTTCTGACTGAAGTATTAAAACTGTCTGCTTTCCCATTCATATTTGGCTAGCCACTACCTGTGTTTCCTATCCTCCTGTAAAAACATAGGGTTTGAGGTGATTTAAAACTGGAGCGGCTGTTCTTACATTGCTGTAACAGAGGCAAGAAAAAAAAAAAGTGTTGTTCTTTGGCTCCTGCTTTTCACATGGTAAGGACTGGGAACATGAACAGTAGTGCCTGCATTGGTGTACCTGTGGTGCAGGTACCTGTGGTGTATCTGCTTCAGGGAGAATGGGAGAGAGCAATCCCTGCCCAGCTTTATGAAGGCAAGAAAAATAGACCTGGGAGAGAGATTGTCATGTAATGGAGGAAGGTGGGGAAGCTGAGCAAGGAATGGGTGAAACATACCCCTTTCTCCTCCTCAGTGAGGACAACTTTGAAGATGGGTCAACATGGCAATTTCCTTTTCTGCCCCTTCAATCTTGAGTTTTCTCAGATGGTATAATTAAAATGTTTCTGTTGTGGGTGAAGCAACAGCGTGCTTTGGGATACAGAGGAAGATCTGCAGCTTTCACCTTATAAAAGGGCAAATGACAGACTGCAGCCCAGGATGTGTATTAGCCTGCTGAGGCACATTTTTTTTCCCAGCAGTTCCACATTTCTTTGCCATTGAAACAGGAGTCCAATTTCTGGTCTGATAGAGAGTTTCCAATTATCTGTAGTCTGAAAGGGGTTTATTCACATTATGATGGACTATTCGCATATGATGAATTATTTGCAGAATGAGTAAAGTGTTTTCCTAGCCAAAGGATGCTGTCTGTTTGGTTGGGAGTTTATGGTTATGAGAATAGGCTAAAGTCTTCAGAATCATCTTTACAGGGTTTCTATAACAGAACAGACTAACTCACAGCAGTTGGTTTGAAAATTAACTCTTCCTTGCTGTATCTCATTTTCTTCTTCCTTAGTGCCCTTTATCCCCAAAGGACATGGTGAATGTTGTAGTGTATAGGATTTGAAGAAATTTAGCGTAGATTCCAAATCATCTAGACAAGCTCAGAGAGTTCAATCTTTTTTTTTTTTTTTGGACTCAATTACTTTTTTCTGCAGACTTTACATTCTTAGACTTCAAACATAACAAGAGAATTTCTTTCCTGCTCTGGATTCAGTGAATGTTTGTGCTGTAACTTCTCTGGGGAGGCAAAGTAGCTCCCAGCTGAACAGCTCTCCACATACAGCGAGATTTTTGAAAAAATGAAATTGAAAACAACATAGTATTTGAGCTCTAGATGATGTATTCTGGCAAATAACAGAAGGAATTCTACAGATAAACATGGATGATTACATGTTGGTAAAGCTATCAATTGTCAAGAGACCAGAAGAATGTTCTAGGAGGAAATATCTATGATGTTTAATGAATTTTGATGCATCGCTACAAAACCTGTGTTACAAAACAGCTTTCTAAATCAACAACAGGAATGTACTTAATTTATAAAGTCAATGTTCTAAGAACTGTGTTGTGTTCATTAGTTTAGTTTGTCTTGCATTGACTTAACCCAAGAAGCTAACTTAATACTGTTCGTAAGTTAGTTTTGAAGCCTGCTTTTCAGAAGAGAATCAGAATAGCAGATTGAGGCCTAAACTAATATCAACAGAAAACCAAACCAGACAGGCAAACTAGTTTAATCCTGTCCCTGTTAAACTTTTAATAAATACTTTATTCATTGTTATATGGACTATGTATTCAATTATGATTCTCTATTGCTCTGTACAGTATTTTGAGTTTTGTGTAATGTCTCATCTAAAAAGAGTTACAATGGCACTAACAAGTATTTTTGAATGTGGCTGTAACTGGCAGAAAGTTAGGTTTATGGCTCTTTACTGAATAATTTAAACACCAAATTACAGACTCACAGAACGGTAGAGTTTGGAAGGGCCCTTTTAGAGATCATCTAGTCCAACCCCTCTGCCAAAGGTGTTCACCCAGAGGAGGTTGCACAGGAACACATCCAGGTGAGTTTTGAGTATCTCCAGAGAAGGAGACTCCACAACCTCTCTGGGCAGCCTGTTCCAGTGCTCTGGCACCCTCAAAGTAAAGAAGTTTTTCCTCATGTTTGGATTAATTCATGTTCAAATTACAGGAGTCATATAAAGTAGCCAAATGTCTCTTCCTGTAAGTGCATTGTGGTAGCGAGAATGTGAAAGTTTAGCAACCACATGAGCCACTAATTGAGCTTCTTCTCCCACAGGTGATTTGGCACTTAATTCCTTATCGCCAATGGCTAGTCTCACTGAGATACTCTGCTATAAATAGTTGGTGGCTTCACATTAGCTTCTAGATTGCAAAACTGCATCTAAAATCTCCCTGATCTTTTAGTCTCTATACTGTCCATATAGAGACTGGCAATTTTCTGGGTGGTTTTTTTTGACCATGTAATCCTTTGCTAGAAAATGCTAATCTGTCAAAACAAAAACTATTTATAGAAAAAATTGGTAAAATATTGGTATATTTTTCATTAAAAAAAAAAAGTTGTAAATTGTCACAATACTGTGACCCAGTCCAAAATTCTCTTGAGTTCTGGGATACTTTCTATTTTTTTTTTCCGTTGTTTGATTGGGGGCTGAAGAATGGAAGGTGTTTTGTCACAAAAGTTACAAAGAATTCCAGTCTTAATAGTAGAGTCAGAGGCTTGATACCTCTTACGCTGCTACTGAAATGCCATCAAGTATGTTATCAGAGGACACTGTTAGGCTTTTCTGCTGCTGGGTAAGATGGTCCAATTTTCCTTTTGTATTTGCAAATGCTCACTTTGTATTTTTTTGAATTCTAACAGTTACGACCTTTTAAAAAAGAAGACATAAAGTAGTAATTTGAATTTAAGGGGTCGATTCATTTTCAAGGTAGGTACGGTTGTTCTCATGTAGACATGTGTTTGAACTTTTTAGAAGGTTTCCTAAGGTGGAAATTGCCATGCCATGCGTAACACTAGAAAACTGTAATATTATGAAATATTTTAAGCAATTAATCAACCACTCTATGGCCCCAACTACAGAAACAGGGCTTTGAACAGTCAGCTGAATTTTACTCCCTGGATTTTCTGTTTTCATTTTCTTGAGAAGGGAGTCTTCAGATGTGTTGCTGTTCCTGCAGAGCATGGCCTGTGTTTTGGTTTGGGGTGTCTTTTATTATAAAGACCCCAAATTCAACTATATAAGTGGCAAAATTTTCCCAATATTTCACCCATATGTGCTCAGCGTTCTAATTCTACCCTCCTAACTGACATCCATATACCAGAGTTGCATCACAGTTGCATACTCTTGAGCAGGACTGATGATGTGGAAAATTGAAGTGTTTGGTTTATGTCACCAAACTCTTTAAAAATGAAAAATAATGAAAAAAAAATCCCTTTCTCGTTTTATAAAATGTCGTAAAGACGTATGATTGCATTTTGATTAAAAGTAATTACAAGTAACCTTAATTAGCTCCTGATCCCATGAGTTTGGAGGAATGCTCTATTTGAAATGAACTAATGTGAAAAATGAGTATTTCCTGAATATTTCCATAATGAACAAGGATGTTTTTCTTTCATGCTTTCTTAGTGTTTAAAAGTAAAGAACTCTGAAACAGTAAATCAAATTTAAAATGCTCAGAACACAGAAGCCACTAGTAATCTTATTGTCATCATTCCCATAACTGATTTTAAACATTGGATTTTCATGGATAGGTAACCATTTACTTTCTACATGAGTTGCTGTGATAAGAATTTATTACAGGACCTCGGGGAAATGTTGTTACATCTATTAAAAAAAGTTACCATTAATTTTGTGGAATTAGAGCATCGATTTAATTTGGCCTCCTTTAATTGATGTTAGGTAGCTTGGGAACTGATGTCCTCACTTTGTAAATGCACTTAATCACTTCTTGCTACAAAACCTTGAACGTAATTTTACCAATCAGAGCTGACAGTTGTAGGGTTAAAGCTCAAAGCTAATAAATTTGCATGGACTAGATACTGTACTACCTGGTGTCCTCCTTCAAAAATCTTTATGTTGCAAAGCAAGTCTGTATAATTTTAATTAGATAATCTCACTAAGTGTTATTTTTCTAAATAAATTTTATTTGCTCATGTTAGCACAGTAATTCAATTTGGTGATGTTTTTCTTCATGTGGAAAAAATATTCCTCTGCTTGTACGGTTGTCAGCTAGCATACTGTAGAACATAGTTAAATATGTGGTCAGAGTGCCTGGTATTAAGTGGTACTTTGGTTGTCATTTCTGAAGGCATAGAGGTTTTAGCAGCATGTCGACAAAGACACTGTCAGGTTAAAAAGTCATGCAATTCACGAAAGCAAATGTCAACATGCTCAGGTTAACGATGGCACTTCAAATGAATGATATGGAAATAATTACTTTAAAAATTAGTCTGCTTATTCTCATTTGTGGTATTTCTTCAACATTTCACACTTCGTTTGGAGAATAAAAATAGATTTGCGAGTGAAATGTTTTAATGACTTATTCCTGATGAATAATCATTGCTGCAATCAAAGTTTTCCCTGGAGATCATGGCCCAAATAAGAATGAGATGTTTGTTGGGGGAAGAAATAAAAACTCCAGAAGCCATTTTACTATAGAATACCACTTTTCAATGAAGTTATTTCCCCTCTTATTATTAGTCTTCTTTGCAATCTCCCAGGCATCTAGTAGGAGCAGTGGAGATAAAAGAGCAAAAACGCCTTTTGTCTTGGAAAAAGTCCTCAAGCAGTCAAAAAAATCAAGTGTGGTGTTTTTTTTGGTGGATTTTTTTTTTTTCCTCATCAGTGCGGGGCTAGCAAAATAAATAAATCCCTGTGGCAGCTTTTCAGGCTATTAGTAGGTTACCCGGTCTTTTTTTTCTATACTACTACTAGTGAAGAAAGCTCTGGTTATCCATAATGGAGCGCACATACCCCTGTAGTTACCAGCATGGTACACCAGCGATCCTCTTCCACTTCAGCTCCATTGGTGAATCACAAGTGTAAGGCTTTTTGAGTCACCTGTCTGTGAGATTTAGTCATGCTGTAGAAGAAAAAGGTGATCTCCCAAGTAACTGTGACTTCCTATGTGCTCTTCTTAGTATACTTTCTAGACTTAGTAAACTGGGATACAGTATTTTCAGTAGCTGCTCTATGACTCTGAAAGACATTTCCTTGAGCTAGCAATGGAAGGGATTACACTGCCTTCTCATCAAAAAGCTGAGCTCAATTTTTCATTTGGTTCTCACAGAAAATGAAAAATATTCTGAATGAGGCAAAGACAGAAACCAGGTTTTTTTAGTGGCTTTTTTTTTTTTTAAGGTGGGCAGATAAGACTAAATTTATGAAAAGAAAAAACATGTTTAAGAATTCAAAATTGTGTGAATAATCATCTAAGCAGACCTTGGAGCTGAAGCCTTTCAAAGACATAGCAACAGAAATTGACCGCAACTAAATTAGCTGTTCTGTGGACTTCCTCTTTTTCATTTAGTCTTTAGAAACTTTATTTGTATCTATGGGCAAAATTAGTTTGTGTTTTCAGTTCACTGACTTGAAGTCTACTCTGTAAACACATAGCAGAGAGAGACTTTTAATTGTACATTTTCTTTTAGTACACTTTGTTTTCTTGTCAAATGATTTTTCTTTGTAATAAAAATACTTTATTCATAAAAATATTGTATCCTGCCTTAAAAAAGTAAACCCAGTTGTTTCAAATTTATAAATGAGAATAAACAGCCTTATTTCCTGAGAGATCATAACTCTTCTCAGGTAAATACGCTAGTAGGCACTTTTTAATTATGAATGTGAAATACTAAATAGATCAAAGAAACTTGAAAGCTATTTTGGCTTACTATGTAATTAGGATGTGTTTTATCTTTACGCTATTCAGATTTTGATTAAAATTTTTGAATATATTGACCACTGTCAAATTTATCACTCTTCTTTTCCCATTTTGCTTTTCACACATAACTTTGAATATTTCTACCACTTGTCTAGGACTGCAGATAAGCTCTTCTGATGAGCGCAGAAGAGTTTGAACTCTAAGGAATGAAGCAGATGATGTTTTAAATGTGTAGATATTTCCCTCTCAAAGAGAAGGATTAGGAAATTACTTTTAATCTGAATCCTCTTGATCCAGATGAGGCAGTGGGGTGTTGATAACTGATACATTGAGGGCAGATGTTCAGCTTTCTCTGAAATATTCCAGCACTGCAAGTCTTAGAAACTGAGAGGTATAATGAGGGATAGTTCTACACAAGGAAAAGTATTGTGCTGTGCACATGGTTAAAAGCAGTGTGTATTTATGATCTCATTTAATGGAACTTCTAATGGAAAGGAGGAGAGACTTCCCCTTGCATATGTAACATCATTCCAAGCTAGTACCTAGCTTGTGAGCATCCTCCCTTCACGTGGCACACGATCTGCTTTTAAGCAGTTAACTAAGTAGGCTAGCTAATTCCCAAGCAAAATGCCAACAATGAAGTTCTTTTTGGTCTGTTTTGCACCAAATGTATTTAAAAGAATACTCTATGGGGAATACATCATCTGATACGATCGGATCTGAGAATCACCCAGTTCCTGTATATGACAATATCAGTACCAAGCATCTATTCTTTAGGCTGTGGTACATCCATAAACATGTATTTTGTGTAGTTAACTACTTCTGGCCTTTATGTTAGAAAGTTGTTGTAACAACTTTACTGTGGCACTGAAGGAATACTGTTAATTTTAATACAGACATGTTATTTCTTTCAAGGACGTGGAGTTTTCAATACTGTAAAATTAAGGTCATTGTTCTGTCATTCTCACCTGAAGTAACTGCTTTTCACTGTGTTCATAGGGAACTTACCCTATTGTGTGTTGCTTAGATCTCTCAAAAATCAGTTACAAGTAAATTCCTATATTGATCTGATTTAATACAGAAGTGTACAGAAATACTACCGGGATATCATCACTATAAAACCTGTCCTGGGGATTTTATTTAATTGGATTTGCAAAGTATGCATTTCTCTGGTCTGACATTTTTATTTTAAATATTTATCTTTCGAGTCAGTAGCTTGCACTGACCGTTTCACTGGTGAAATTGAGGACAGCTTGGGATCCTGTTGTTGACATTTGTATTTAACCTATAACTGCTAGAAGGAAATTCATTAGTGAATATACAGTTTGCAGTAGTTCATTTTACTTTTTTTTGTCACGCAGCAGGGTCACCTCTCCTAGATCCCACAGCCAACTCTTTATTGCATTTTTTTTAATGAGCTACAACACCTTCAGGGAAGCTTACCATGAGGGCCAGCTTTAGGCACAAGCAAAGCAGGTAGTTGCCAAGGGTTGTAAAGTGATGAGGGCAGCAAAATCCCAGTTTTAGGCAATGCAGAACTTCCCTGCATCTCCCGGCGGCAGCTGTGGCTCCCTACCTCCATTTCCCTCATCCTGCGGTGATGGCAAAGCAGGTCTACAACCACAGCCTAGTTGAGAGGCTTGGAGCACTGTGATGGGCCGTTGCACATCCAGCCCTAATTTTTGTGTTCCTCTAGCTCTGTCCATCTCCTCTAGAGGGCAAGAGGTTACGGACATAATATAGCCCTACTGATATGATGCAGGGCTTGCTGGCAGATGCTGGTAACAGTCCACACTTGCCTTGTTGCTTGTCTTTTACAATCTCAGTTGTGCAGATGCATGCATTTCACATGGGCAATTATGGAGAAAGATAGAGGCAATGGGATTGTAGTACTTTCCAGAGACAGACAGCTTATTCTAACTTTCCAGGCAAAAGTAATGTTTGAAGTCAGTTTGCCAAAGCTGTAAAATTGAATTTGTCTATATTGCAAAGAAATTTTGAAATGCTTTTTGGTTGATTCCACAAAAACGGATGATTCTATTCATGTTCTTCATGCTATGTGTTGTAAGGTAAGAGTAGGCAAACATGGGTTACTATCATGGTGACAGGTATAGTCTCCCAGCAGTGCATGAATGGGTTTGCAGCTATCTCTTGATCTTTCCGAGAAACCGTAAGAATTCTTCATCATGCTATTGCCTAATAAACATTGCAGCCCATTTGCAGGAGCAAAGGGGAAGCAGAAAGAGCAAGAGCCAGTATGGCTCCATACCTGTGAGTCATGTTCTGGTATCCGCTGAGTGGCAAAGCTGTTGAGAACTCCTGCTGTTCCACCCCGTTCCCAACAGGCAGGCATCTGCTGCTTTCTGGGACTGTGCGGTTGTTCCTCAGCTGATCTGTGAGTCTGCAGCCTTGAGTGAAAGTAAAGTCCGGTCAGGCTTCGGTCTCAGGTAGGGAATGCAATGTTGTTAGTTGCTTTCCTTTAAATGACACCCTTACCTGTCTGTGAATTCATTAGGGTGCTATTAGGCTCATCAGACCAAGATGCAGGACTTGGACCAGGCCCTAACATAACTTGCAAAACTAGCTATTTTTTTAGCTCTGAGAAATCTAGAGCTTGAGAATTAAATTCCCAAATCTATCCCTGTGGAGTCCCTGAAGAGTGAATTTCCTGGAGTCCTTCCCTTAGCTCTCTGAAGTGGAGGGGATGACAGCTGGGTTCTCTGCTTTAATTAGACTAAGGAAGCAGCTCATAAAAGATTGGAAAAGAGAGCAGAAATCATCCAACCTCCTAGTGGAAATGCTGCATGAATAATGTTGAGAGGGAATTGGTAGCTCCAAAAAGTTAAATAAGCCAAACATTTGTCAATTGTTTTTTCCATCTTTTCAAATTTCCCTGGTAACAGTTGGGCGAGTTGGTGATTCAGAACATGGTTCCATTTATTTGGTTGAAAAGTGATAAGAGTTGTAAATATTTCACAGGAATCTGTGGCAAGTTTCCTCTGCTGTGACTCATAAGGATTTGGATTATTATTATGAAAACATTTGTAAAGTTATTGTCTTTCTTTTCATCAAGAAATGTTCACTTGGGAATCCATGCTAGGACTGTGTTGTTCACTGCTTATCTGTTTCTCTCCAGAGTTTAAAGCGTTAGACACCGTGTCAGGGCACTAAAACAGTGCCTGGTGGTGTGGGTGACAGCATGTAAAATGAATGCCAATATTCAAACCCTGTATAGACTGAAAACATTAGCATCAGGCAGCTATTGGGAGAAATAGCAATTGCTGTTGCATTCACAAGGAAAAAAAAATCCAAATTAAAGCTAAGCAAGTGTTTGGGGTTTTTTTAATACGCATTTCGTTCTCCAGGGGTAGACTTTATATAAATAAGTAAAGGAAGAAAGGAAGAAAATATTACCCCCAATGTTTCTTTCAGCAAACAAAAAATAGTATTTGCAATCTTTCAGGTATTGTGTTGTATACCAGCATAACGGGTCCAAACTGAAGAACCCTAGAATGCTTTTCTACACGGTTTTTAAAGCGTAACTCTTTTTTTCGGAGGGGATAGTTAAATAACTTCACCCTGCAGAGGTTTAGGGCTGCAGAGTATAGATCTGTCAGACCTTGATACTTAAGCCACTGTTTGCTTAAGCCTTGAAAGGAGCAGTGTTTTCATTAAGGGTATTCATGTTATTGTGCAGTGACTGTGTCTATAAGTTGCTTCTAAAAAGTGAAAAGACTACAGACAGAACAAGTTACCAGTTAATGCAAGTGCTTTCCCAGTGGAAACAGTTCAGGACCAATTATAGCACGTATTCAGCTGTCTGCGTTCTCCAGAGTATTACGTCGCAGCCAGACTGGGTGGCTAACCTTCTTTAAGATACAGGATATTACTGACATATCCACAGTGGTCATGTGTGCTTCTTTCTGTGGATCTAAAGTAGTCATCAAGGACTTTAAAACCAAAAAAACCCTATGATTATGTTAAACAATGCCGTATTTGCTATACTCGGACCAGAAAGCAATTTCTCTTCTGGAGGCTGTAACCTCCTTTAAAGCCCTTCTTTTTAAAAAAAAAAAAATTATAAAATATATCCCCCACCCCAAATCCTTTCAGAGAAACTCTTCTAAATCAAAGACAAGTTAACTAAGATAATCTGGATATTAGGAAGTACAACTGTTGTATAAATGTAACCTGATAGAAAATTATTGATTAACATTTTTCTGCTTTGTAATGCTGTATGGAGAAGGAACTGGTTGCCTCTTTCCCCTGTGTCACCGAACTCAGTCTGATGACAGACATATTTAGACATTTGTGTTTGATATGTTTTATACTCCATGTTCATAAATCCACAAATGATGTGGCAAGAAATTGTCTAACACCAGGCAGGTAATCGTGTAAAGAAGAGACTAATAAGTGTGCAACTGAAGGTTTTTTTTTTTTCTTTTTTAATCTTCCAAGCATATTGTCTGTTACTATAGAACAAGTTATGTGAACAACAAATAAATTGTTCATGTTCAAGGATCAGTGTTTTATTCAGTAAACGTTTTGACAATCTATAGCTACTTCGAATTAAATTTAAAATTCACAACAGAATTTATCCTTCAATGTTGTCAATTTTAGTTATTTCAACTCATGTAAAATGTCCAGTGAAACCTTTTGTGAATAATTAAAATAGAGCCTGAATGATACTTCAAGGTATCGCATTAACAATTTAATTATTTCACAAAGCCATATGAGTAGTTGATATTCTGTTATACTTCTGATAACAGCAGAGCTCTTTTTAGGAACATCTCCATTGTCTTGTGTGAGGTAGAAATATTTTTTGTGTGCTACTTTGGCTACATAGATCTGTATGCACACTTTCCTTTTCCCTTCTCTACATTCTGTCATGCCTGTCTGTTTAATGTATAGATAGAGATCATGACTTAAAATAGTTTTTAAAGTGTCACTTAAGTCACCTTTGAATACTTAATACTTGGCAGAAAATTTTGGAATAGTACGTTGGAAGTGGTGTTACTTTACTTTACCAAGTCGCAGGCAAAGAAATATAATGTTAGTTATGAAGTATAGGTTTAGAGCTTGGGATTCGTCCAACATACCTAAAATGCAGGTTCTTACATTTTGCCTGCATATTATTTTAAGTCATGCCATTGATTGACTTCTGTTGCTGCAGAAATAATAGCAATTCTATTTTAACATAGAACAGCTAATTGTTCTACTACTGTCTTGGAAACAAACAGCTTTTCTTTTGTCTGTGATGATGCCTAATTGGATGGATGAAGTTGAAAATGGGAGAGTAAAGCCAGCAGAGAAACAATGAAGAACTGTCACCAAGTGTTTTGCATGTATAACAGTGTTGAAACACCCCAAACCAGGCTTATTTTTGTTCTAACGTAAATAGAGTTTGAGGCAAGTCAGGGCATTTGATAACAAAGGAAAGCCAAGCCTTGTGTAATGCAATACACAGAATACATTTAGTAGGCAGTCCTGGCGTCACAGTCACTGAACGTAATGGAAGAACAATACTTATATAAATCAAGTTATTTTAAAACTTGGAGTATGTCCTGGTTTGAGCAACACAGGACTAATTTCTCTTCTAACGCTTGGGACACCTGCACTTTCAGAAGACTCTAGTGTCTGAATTTATAAAACTACTTACTTTGTAGCCAGGTGCGGGGATGAGGAGGAGCAAGACCCGGGCACTTGACCCAAGCTGGCCAACAGCATTATTTCATACCATGAACGTCGCATTCAATATAAATTAGAAAGTTTGCTGTGAAGTTCTCTTTCCTTAATGGCTGGGATCCTGAGAACATGGTAGACTAATAGGCAGGATATTTTTTAATTAGCTGCACTACTAAAAACTGTAAAATTTGCCTGGAAGTTTCAGAGGTTAGATATTTTGCGTATCAAAAGAAACAGACTGGGTTAGCTGTGCAAAGCAAGTATTTAAATAATAATAATTAATAATGGATAAACTTAATTTGCCTTCCATTTGGATTTCATTTGTGTTCTAGAATATGACTGAAAATTATTTTTTTATATATATATATATATGAACGAATGTCCTTTAATGATGATTACAGGCACTGGATAGGAAAGCTTTGTTATATAATAAATGTCCCTGATTGTCTTTGCATTTGACCTAAACAATTTTATCTAGAAAACATGAGTAAATAGGACTGATTCAGATTCTACCTTCTGCTCAGCATATTGCCTAGCGCCAGAACTTCGGCAGTGGTTCTTCCCCTCCTGCTTTCTGAGTGACGTGAAAACTAGCCAGCAGAGATAGCTTCCGCGTTTAGGATTCCTTTGGTGCAGGGTCGTTGACTGATGTTTTGAAACATTCCCTTTTTTTTCTGACCCGTGGGCAAAACTATGATATTACTGTGTACTGAGTATTCACATGTGGGTGCGCCATTGTTTCAGTGTAAAGACTGCCTTAAAGCTTCTCTTGCTTTTCTAAACCTAGAAGCAACAGGGAAACATCCTGTGAGCAGGAGGGTGCTGCCTGCATGTCTCCGCATCATCACTGCACTCAGTAGAGTTGTTGAGGCTACAGACTGCCCTTCCATTGCCACTCTATGGACAAAAGACGGCCAGGTGACATATCCTTCTAGTGGGAAATAAATCATAGTGTGATGTATTGCCTTGCTTATAGAGCAATGAATTATGTACTTGTTCTGTCTCACAGAATTCTTCACTTCTGAATTCATTGCACTAATTCAGCTCTTCAAAGCATTCACAAATCTGTGATCCTTATGGTCTTCTGATTGCTTAATTATTCTACAAGTTATTTTTATAGAAAAAGTCGCAGCAGAAAGAATATATGGGATAACTTGTTCTAGTTGTACCTAATCTCAGATCTGTCTGTGTTGTGCAGATTCTGGCAGATGCTCACACAAGGTCATTCCTCTCTGTGCCTCATCTCAATTGCTCAGTTCAGTCAAGAATCTGCGCAGAAATATATTCTGCTTTCAGTTCCTTTACATAGCAAAGGACAAGTCTGCTCTGAAAATATATGAACTGTCCTGTTTTAATAGTAATGAAATATATTTAGGAAATTAACATAATTTTTAGTTGTTTCAAGATCACCTGGAAATTACTTTCTATTTGACTTCTAAATTTAAAATAGAGACTTAGCAAAAAGATAAGTGCTCATAATAATGTATTTTTGGGTGCGGCAAGTGAGTAGTTTTTCTTCTGCAATAAAAAGAAAATTTATTCTATAAAATAATGGGATGCAGGGTTAAGTAGATATTTTAAAGGAGAGGTCATTCAGACAAACTGAAAAAATGTGTAAAATTGACTGCCCTCTTTTTAGTCACTTGACATCTAGATTTGTATAGGTTATTCTGACAGAGATATGATACTTTAAGAATATAGCTTGTTCAGCTAGTCTCTACTTCAGCAGCCATCACAGGCAGAACTGTTGGAATTTATCAGTTAATCCTGTACAGGAGACAAGCACATTTGTGTTTCATAATAATAGGTATAAAATTAGGGAATAACTTGAATTCTGTAATGGATGGATTTTCTTGTCTGCTGTAATAAGTGTCGGTTATGTAAGGAGGTGGCAGAATTATACCTGATTTTATTTATTTAAATGGTAGTCTGCAACTGCAGAAACAATTGTATAGATTTTTTTCAGACTTTTTTTCTTTTCAGAGAAGAAACTTCTATTTGTGAAATATGCAGTACTTGAGCATTTTTTCCTCAGTTGTGAGCATTTTCCATTCTCATTGGGAAAACTCATCATGGGAATAATCACATATTATGAATGGCCTTGAACAATAAATAATGTCGTCTTTTGTTGTTAAGAGAGTATGTGCATCTTACCCATCTGTCTTCCTCCTGTGTTCCTTCTATGTTATTATTCTACAAAGTCAATTCTTCCAGAGAATCTATTTGACTTTTCTTTTTTCCCTTATAAGAAGCTTACAGGACAAAAAGCAATAGAAATTCACCTCAATATTGTTCTTGAGGAGCTATTTTCCTGTACTACCTTGAGCAAGCTCCTTGCATAAGAAAAATGAAATAGAAGGGAAAAATAAAACTGGCTGCCTTTTATCTCTCTCATTTAACGAAGCAAAATTCTGCTGAAGTGTGCCTTGGAGTATTTAAAACAACTAGTGATACAGTAATTACAGGCTCAAGAAAATGTCACTGCCTTGTGTGGTGCTCTAGGTGAAGCTTTGCAGGAGTAATAAAGATGAGTTTCCCCAACTTCATGTTGCCAGAAGTGAGGAATTGTAGAGGCACGGGAGCAGTTCCTGACAAAGGAATCTGAGAGTCACTAGTGACACTGTGCACATACTTAGTCATAAGCAGCATTGCTGGCCTGTCTGGCTGCCCTTGCCTTTTAGAAGAGGTTAAAATGGTAATGACAATTTAAAAGAGGTACTAAAGAGAAACTAGAGAGTTTTCTGTAAAGGCACAAACCCTCAATAATAAGTCCTGTTAATCACAAGTAATATTTCATCCTTATGGCTGTTCCTTGGTTAGGTATTTGTACCACATCATCTCAAGCTACTAATACTGTCACGTTGGTTAATGATGAGCTCCAAGGTTAATGGCTTGACACAGTGATGCCTTTTGATCCTCTTGAAGTCCTCTGTTACTCTCCTTTCCGTCTTTATGTACAGCATTGCATAAGGTCATATATTTCTTGAAAGAGCAGGCGCTTGATGTAAATAACATTACAGCTGGAATAAAAAAAGCTTGATTGAATAGTATATCTCTAAGCTAGAAATAAAAAACAGGTGGTGTCACTGCTAGTTAGGCCTGAAAAATGCTGTAGCTTTTGCTTTATTTGCTAGGTTTACGGGCATCAGAAATGTTCTGACAAAATATTGGTGACTTTTAGAAACTGAGATGACTATCTGAAACAGATACTGGTAAATATTTAAAAGGTTTCCTTTACTTGTTAGTTTGAGGAGAGAGCTGTTATAAGAAAATCTAGACAATAAGCTTTATTGTAACAAAACATAGTTGGAAAATGTGATGTTAAAAAGATCTCTGCTGTTTGTGATCCAAAATTCTACCAGTAAAATATTCTATAAGTTTACCAGTATTTCAGGGTATAGTCACAAAGAATCAGAATAAAACATAATAAAGCTACCGTGTGTGAAGGAATCCGCCCAAAAGGGAAACCCAACAGTCAATAGTTCACTCTAAATATTGATACAGCAGAAATGGTCTAGGCTCTGTTCATCCTCATTTTGTGTTGTCATTCACAAGGTATAAAGCTGAGTAATTGATTTTGTTTCCTCTAATAAGCACAATCCTCTCATTTTTGTGGAATGTAACTTTACAGTTTCTGAAGAGGTTTCTTGTCTGAAAAATTCATTGCTATTTAGGGTACAATTGCATCCAGCTTTAGAATTAATGCCTTGTATTCACATCACTGAGCAACTATTCTGCATCATGTGTAGTGGAAAGTTGATTTAGGCAATTTTCCCTATAGATTTGTGCATATGTCACCTTTGGGCAAAAGATGAGCTAATAGAATTGAAATGAATGTAATTGGCAGAAGGTCAACCAGGGAGCCGTATATGTCTAGAGTTTCTAGAAAAGCCAGAGTTGTTTCATGTTGGCGTATTACTTGATTAGTATGCAGGTAAGGTGGTTGTGCCTCAACAGAATAATTGGATCATTCAAATATCTGCAAACCCTGGTGTATCTACAAAGCCTGAACAGTGATTAGATCCTGCCTGTTCATCGCAGCAAGCCTTGAAATTCTTCCCACTGTGAAAAACTAATTTTCTGTGGGAATTTATTAAATAAGAAATCTGCATGCCACTTTACCTTGTAAGCATTACCAGCAGAATACAAAGATTTCTTTTGACTTTGATGTATGCACTTCGTGGATGCTTTTATATCATTGTTTTGTTACTTTTCTGCATTCAGCACAAATTCCAGTATTTCTTTGTTACATAGATTTCTGGAGAAGAGTTGCATCTCCATTCAATGATAAAACAGCAGTTCATTTAAAGAGAAGGGAAGGGGGGAAGTGTATGCTGTGGGGAAAAAAAGAGACGCAATTAAAACATGACAATGTATTTCAGTTGTTAAGAAAAAAGCCAGAACCAAATGTTCACAAGTTGTTGCATTTCGATATTCATATTTCTGTGCAGAAATTGGTTACTGCATCAGTAAACAAATTTTATCATGTCGTCTGATTTTTGTTGTAAAAATAGAATGCTAATCTGTGTTAATAAGAAACAACCAGTATTACAGCGTAAGATTTCTGTGCTGCCCAGCAGATTTAAAAAAAAAAAAAAAAAAAAAAAAAAAAAAAAAAAAAA
>RSEF01000014.1:15071172-15144848 GCA_003993805.1 Himantopus leucocephalus | reverse complement strand
AAAAAAAAAAAAAAAAAAAAAAAAAAAAAAAAAAAAAAATGAATCTAAGCTTCCTAGCAGGATTGCAATGTAGATTTCATCCATATACAGAAGTGCTCTGAAAGGCAAAATTGCAAGGTCCTTTCTATACTTAAAAAATGAACTCATGCTGTATCTGGAATGCCTTGGAGCCAGTGTCTTGGTCAAAATACCTTTTCAGTAAGAGGATGTAGGGTGTGATTCAGCTTCTGATCTCAGCTAATGGCAGTCGGCTTGGTTGTAGTGGAACAGAATAGTCCAAACACGTGCCCTTTTTCACTGCGTTTTTTTGTGGTTTTAAGTACTTAATGGCTGTGGTACAGCTACTCCTGGAAGCTGATCTAAAGTTATAAACACAGTATCGCTTAAGCTACAGTGTAGCAGAGCCACAGTAGAAGATAATCACCTAAAAAGAGTAAATCCTCTTGGGTTAAGAAAAAGAGTGGTATGCAGAGCTAAATGAATAATTCATGCAAAAAAGTTTTTTTTCAGCTTGCAGAATGGTTTGAGATTCTCTCAACTGTGTATTAATTATTCAAATGTTTCTGAGAAATGTTTTTCTTAAATTTTATTGTAAATATTGGAAATTTGAGATTGATTCTTGCAACAATTGATTTAGAAAAATGTATGGACCTCCCAGACCTTAATTGGTTGGGTACACAAGCACATATGTGTCTATATTTGGTGTAGATTTAAAACTTGTTTTCAGTAAAATCTCTGTTTAATGAAACTTAAAACCTTCCTCTTCACAAACTGTAGAACTGTAAAACACAACAGCTTTAATTTTTTATGAAAGTGAGCATCCAGCACAGTGTAACATGGCCGAAAGTAATTCATTTGGAAACTCAAATGGATCTTTAAATACTTTTTCCTGCATAATTTACACAGCTCGGCTTGTGTGATACTTAGCACTACTTATTAGTGTTGAAGTCATATTACGCAATAGGGGAATATTTCTTTGTTCCTTCTCTTATGAGTTGTAATTGTCACTCCATTGCTACATGTCAGTATCCAAGTGGTTTGAGGGTGGTACATGAAATACCCATATATTCGTGTAATGTGACACAGTCTTGCCATAGAAAAAATCCCAAACAGTAACATAAACTAAGTCATACTGCTAGCTTTTCCTCATCTGTGCAAAAGGGAGGAAAGCGTGTCATTGCCTTGATAGTTTCGTACTTGTAGATGTAGTGCTGAGGGACGTGGTTTAGTGGTGGACTTGGCAGTGCTAGCTTAATGGTTAGACTTGATGATCTTGAAGGCTTTTTCCAACCTAAACAATTCTATGCAATACAAAAGGCTGGTGTATTTTTAGTGTTTTTGCTCGCTGCTTTGAGGCCTGTTGGAGGAAACATCTATTAGATTTCTGTCTAAAGTAGTGCTACGGCATGAACTCACAGACCTGGGTACTGGTGATGGATGATCTATCTACTTGAAATAGGTTTTTGACGTGTGATTATTTACATAAGAGATGGAAATGTATTGTTAATGTCCTTGCTGAGTTCCATTCAGGTAAGTACATTTTGCTTGCTTTGCCAGAGTAATTACAGTTTGCTTACCTTGCCATAGTTCTTCCTCTAATTTCAATCAGATAAAATTAATCAGCAGTTTCCTGTAAAAAACTGTTAGATGCTGATTCTGCAAATGCGTAATGTCTGTTGTGTTGTGTTCCCCAAATGACTGCATTTCAGTGATGGTTACAGTAATACACCTGGAGAGGAATGAGGGTTGTCTTCACTGGGAAAGGTGCTGTATAAATGTAAGCTGGTATTACTACCTCCTTTCTCCTCCTCTGTTACTAGTTCTGTATCCAGTGCACTATTTTTACCGTCTAGCCTGTGACTCCGAGCCATTAGCCTCTGATGTGGATTTTTTTCAAATGCTTTTTGAAAAACTAAATGCACTACAACCACAGTATTTCTCTTATCTGTCACAGCAGTACTATCTTCAAAGAACTCTAGGAGATTAGTTGAGCATAACTTCCCCTGCCTAAATCTGTGCTGGCTACCCTTAATCATACTGTGTTCTCTCGAGTGCTCTTCAACCTCATGCTTTATTTTTCTCCTTCAATTGACTTTAGTTAAACTTAGGACGTACATGTGGAGTTTACATGAAGATTAGGCATGGGAGAACAATGTTATCAGTGAGCTTCTACATGAGGAACAATAAAGAAAAACGACTCTCCAGCCTAGGAAGAAAAAGGTGGCTGGGGAGCTTATGAGACAGATCTATAAAACTGGAGTGAAATTGAGAGGATTAATAGCAATGATAGTTCATTGTCTCTTCCACTGCAAGAATGAGGACACACCAAATGAAACTAGCATGCAGCAGATTCAAAACAAAAGGAGCTGGTTATTAACAGAACCTGTAATTAAACCATGGAATTTCTTACTGTCAGATTTTAGGGTTGATAAAGTTTACATAGGGTCAAAATGAAACTGGGCAAATTTATGCAAGAGTAATCTGTCAAGGCCAGTTAAATGTCAAGACATGGAAATGTGAGGAAGTCCTCAGGCTACAAATAACAAGGGATTAGCCCTACATGTTAGCCCTGTTCTTGGAGTCCTTCCTTGGCATCTTCTAACCATGTGATATTGAGCGATGTGGACATCTAGTGTGGCCTGCTCTACCCTGTGTTTTAAATTTCTCCGAGTCCACTGTAGTTCTAATTGAAAGCTTTCTAATAATCTAAATCTTCAAGAATATTCATCTGTACATTGACATAGGTTTTGGACTCTAGTTCTCACAAGGATAGAAGTTTAAAGTGGCTAAAGCATTAGCTAAAAAAACAGTGTTATGCTTAGTGCCAAACATGTTTGGCATAGTTTGCAGAAATTGAGTGTTCAGACAACCTGTGCATTGATTGCAGATAGTTTGAAGTTATACTAGAAAATGCAAATGACTCCATTTTATCTCTGTCTTGAGTTTACATTTTGTGATTGGTTGGGGTTTCTTGGTATTAATTAAAAGTTCATTTTTCAGAGCAGTGGGGTTTTCTTTTTCCTGCTGAACGATTTCCCCTCATCCTCCTCCCAAGGGATAGAATTACCTAGAACAAGGTTGAAGGAAATATTAATTAAACTTGGTGATAAAATAAAGCCTACAAAGACAGTGTTTTGAGTTCCTTGTCAATTAATCTCCTTATATAAGAAGTTCTAAAATTTCCTTAAATTTCATCACTAAAGGTAGCATTACAAGGCAGAGTATGTATACAATGTTAGAGTGGGCCTGCCAGGATATCAACATTGGAAATGTAAGAGCATAATCACTTCCTGTTCGCTTGCTTGGACCTTCGAGTCAGCTCAGTAATTTAAATATGTTTTTTCTGGTGACATGCAGAAAGGTGTTATGATTGGTTTTATCTTTTTTGTTTAAAAAATTATTGTGACGAAATATATAGAAGTAGGGGAGTTGGCATCAGATTGCCAGAGCTGACTTGACAAGAGTTAACATTCTGATGGAGTGGGGGGAGAGAGAGAGAGACAACAGAAGTGATTCTTCTCTGTTGATAACATATTCAGTTTTACTGATCTTCAAACCCTGAATCAGAAAGAGAATGGTAAACAAAGAAAATAAGCAAAATGCCATGTACTGCTATTGCAAAAGAAAATACTTGAAATATTTAAATAAACAATATAGCTTGGGCTTTGAAAGTAACATTGATTAAAACTGGCCATCCTCTAGCTGTGGAAGGATTTCATGTGTGGATTGTTTTTTTTAAAGTATTTTATAAAAGCAGTTGATTTTAATGGACAATTCATGAACTTAAGTACACGCCCAAGCAATTTCAATTTAGCACAGCATAACTAGAACTTCAGCTGTACTGGTAGCTTGGCGTTTCTAATTCTATATAGCCACAGAATACCTGAGCTGTTAAGTCAGCTTTTAAGTCCCAATGCACTAAAATGGGAAATAAAAGTAATAATAATTATAGATAATTATTAATGTAATATTAGAGTAGTAATATGATTTTGCTCAGCTAGAATTTCTCCTCTTTGCTTTTATGTTCTAGAAGGATATATATATGGTTGAGTTAGTCAGAAATGTTAATGAGAAATGAACTTTTAAGTCTCATGCCTGATAACTGACACTGAGAAAGGAAAAGAATAACTATAGTTGTGCCCCGCTGGATTGATCTGATGGCAGCTTAATGTAGGAAAACATTTTTCTTAGTGTCAGTGGACACTAAATGTAGCCTGAGACAGTTTCTGACTAATCACAGCTACTGATCACAGTGTTCAAATGCTGCGCAGTGATGAAACCATTTCTCTACTCTGATGGAGTGAACAAAAATGTGTAAAACTAAATCATTGAATGTTTTTGTGTAACAAATGTATTCATGGAAGTCAAAATTTGCTCACTGACAAACCACAAGTATGATATGCAGCTGTCTTCGTTATTCATGGCGAAATATTCAGTCAGCTCTAGCAACTTATTAACATTAGTCAAAGAACCTTTTAACAGAAAATAGAACAAGTCTTCATATTAATCATGGCATGATCTTTTTTGTTTATATCAAGTCATGTCAAAGTGATGCTTCAATCTTATCTCATAAAATGTAGATTGTAACATGCATAGCAGTGTCAGGATAATTTCTGAATTTCTGGAGACAGAAATATATCCTGAAAGACACTGAAGGAATTTAATAAGTTTTTAGTTGCAATTAAGCAGAGGAGCCTCTGGTAGAGAGACATGGTTGTGATGGGAAAAGGACAAGAATTGTCCCAGGAATCCTCCTTGGTTACTGAGAGCACAGACAGGAACAAAACACCCGCTTATGGGAGGTAATCAGACACTTCAAGTGGATTGAGCAGAGGGCTGAGGGATTAAGAGTTGCTTGATAGCTTTGGTCAGAGAATAGAACAAATATACCTAAGAGAAGATATAATAAAACAGTAGGAAAATAAATGTGGATGTTTACATGTTCCTAGAAACCTATGTATTTCAGGTATGTCACAATGAAAATGCTTAATGCTATCACTGGCTGTCTTTATAAAAGTGAGTGCTGATTCCCAAGAGAAGAGTGGTTTTTGGGGAAAAAAAAAAAATCGTGATTATTTTTTTTCTTTCCTGCTCTTTTGATAGTGGAATAAGGTGCCAGATAATTACTCTATTTCAGCTTTCAAGGTCTACAGAATGATTTTGAAGATTTGGTCCAATCATTCTTTTAATTAAGCATTTTAAAAGTTCAGTGAGACTGAATAGCAAGATTGAAAGAGTGGAAGTTTTAAAATGAACTGACAATTATTCATGGGTCATCCTTTCTCAGATTTCATTTAATCAAAGACCCAATAAAAGCACACATTGTAAGGTGGTTCATTTTTTATAATTTCTTTAACTTTTTAATCTCATTTTTAAAATTATAAGAGTCATTTAGAGACTAATTTTGAGATTCCCTCCAGAGTTTTCTTAATCAGGCACATTTTATTCTGTCTGTGGTAGCTGTGCATTAAGACTCACTGAGTAAAGTAGTTAAAGACTCACTGAGTAAAGTTAGGCTCCAGAAGGAAGGGGGGTGCAAGAGACCTGGTTAATATTCAAGCACCACTTCCTCCAAGCTCAAGATCATTGCATCCCTAGGAGCAAGAAATCAGGCAAAGGAGGCAGGAAACCTGCATGGATGAGCAAGGAGCTTCTGGAAGAACTCAGATGGAGGAAGGAAGTTTACAGAATGTGGAAAAGGGGACTGGCCGCTTGGTAGGAATATAGGAATGTTGTCAGAGTATGCAGGGATGCAATGAGGAAGGCTAAGGCCCACTTGGAATGAAACCTGGCAAGGGATGTCAAGGACAATAAGAAGGGCTTCTTCAAGTACATCAGTAGTAAAAGGAAGACTAGGGAAAATGTGGGCCTGCTGCTGAATGAAGTAGGAGGATGCAGAGAAGGTGGAGTTACTGAATGCCTTCTTTGCTTCAGTCTTTGCTACTAAGGCTGGCCCTCAGGAATCCCAGACCCTGGAGGGTAAGGGAGAGAGCCTGGAGAAAGGAAGACTCTCCTTTGATTGAGGAGGATTGGATTAGAGATAATTTAGGCAAATTTGACACCCACAGATCCATGGGCTCTAATGGGATGTACCCATGAGTACTGAGGGAGCTGGCAGATGTTGTTGCGAAGCCACTCTTCATCATCTTTGAAAGGTCATGGAGAACAGGAGAGGTGCCTGAGGACTGGAGGAAAGCTAATGTCACACCAGTCTTCAAAAAGGGCAAGAAGGAGGACCCAGGAAACTACAGGGCGGTCAGTCTCACCACCATCCCTGGAAAGGGGATATGGAACAGCTCATCCTGGATGTCTTCTCTAAGCATGTAGAGTATGTTATCAGGAGTGGTCAACATGAATTCACCAACGGGAAATCACGCTTGACCAATCTGATAGCCTTCTATGATGGCATGACTCGCTGGGTGGATGAGGGGAGAGCACTGAATGTTGTCTACCTTGACTTCAGCAAGGCTTTTGATGCTGTTTCCCATAACAGCCTCATAGATAAGCTTAGGAATCATGTGTTAGATGAGTGGACAGTGAGGTGGGTTGAGAACTGGTTGAATGGCAGAGCCCAGAGGGTTGTGATCAGTGGTGCAGAGTCTAGTTGGAGGCCTGTAGCTAGTGGTGTTCCCCAGGGGTCAGTACTGGGTCCAGTCTTGTTTAACGTATTCATCAATGACCTGGATGAGGGGATAGAGTGTAACCTCAGCAAGTTTGCTGATGACAAAACTGGGAGGAGTGGCTGACACACCAGAAGGCTGTGCTGCCATTCAGTGAGACAGGCTAGAGCGTTGGACAGAGAGGAACCTAATGAAGTTCAACAAGGGCAAGTGCAGGGTCCTACACCTAGGGAGGAATAACCCCCTGCACCGGTACAGGTTAGGGGTTGACCTGCTGGAAAGCAGCTCTGTAGAGAGAGACCTGGGAGTCCTGGTGGACAAGAAGTTGCCCATGAGCCAGCAATGTCCCCTGGTGGCCCAGAAGGCCAATTGTATCCTGAGGTGCATTATAAAGAGCATGGGCAGCAGGTTGAGGAAGGTCATACTTCTACTCTGCCCTGGTGAGGCTGCATCTGGAGTAGTGTCCAGTTCTGACTCCCCAGTTCCAGAAAGATGGAACTACTGTAGAGAGTCCAGTGGAGGGCTACAAAGATGATCAAGGGACCGGAGCATCTCTCTTATGAGGAAAGGCTGAGAGACCTTGGTCTGTTTAGCCTGGAGAAGGGAAGACTGAGAGAGAATCTCGTCAATGCTTATAAATATCTAAAGGGAGAGTGTCAAGAGGATGGGGCCAGACTCTTCAGTGGTGCCCAGTGACAGGACAAGGGGCAATGAGCACAAATGGGAACATGGGAAATTCCATCTCAACAGGAGGAAAAACTTTACTTTGAGGGTGCCAGAGCACTGGAACAGGCTGCCCAGAGAGGTTGTGGAGTCTCCTTCTCTGGAGATACTCAAAACTCGCCTGGATATGTTCCTGTGCAGCCTCTTCTGGGTGAACCTCTTTGGCAGGGGGGTTGGACTAGATGATCTCTAAAGGGCCCTTCCAAACCAAACCGTTCTGTGAATACCTGTTTAAGTATGCATCTCTGGCTGTGCAGCATTGAAAGTACGTGTGTGCAGAACTGAAGTGCATTGGTAAACTGGGTCTACAACATAATGTTGTTAAGAAAGTGACAATAATGTCATTAAATTAACTGAATACATTAGGAGACTCTGATTTGATAGCATCTTGTTGTTATGTAGATTACCTTAAATCTTTTATAGGATACTGCAATAAACGAGATTCTAAATTTTAACTGTTTACTGATCAAATATAGTGCTCACTTCTTCCTGTTTTAAAATGTAAGGACAAAACGTACTTTATTATTCCTTTTGCAAAAATGGGGTGTATTCTTCTGTCTCCTCTCCCATACTGGATGAGAGGCTGAAGCAGGAAACATTACCTGGCTGAATAAAGCAGAAACCACAGATATGTTTTCTAGATCATATATATAACCCTAGGTATCACTCTATATGCACTAAAGGTGGGCTTCTAGCACACCTTTGATTTTCAGAGATTGGTGAATGAGGAAGAAATTAGGGTTAAGAATATTGACTGAGCTCTAAGTGCTTGAGCTTGAAACTCAGAAAGTTATTGAGAATATTCCTTACCTTAAGGCACGAACAGGGCTCTAGCTGCACTTCAGTATCATAATCCTCCCTGCTATTTCATGAAAACTAGTTTGTTATCTTTATTTGGTAGTTTAAATTCTGTATCAAGTACATTCATTTCAGTCCTTTAAAGTGATAAATCTCAGTTACCCAGTTTACCAAGAATTACTGACTGAGAGGCAAAAAATATTCATTTAGATAATTAAAACTATGTATTGTCTGGCAGTTCTGTCATCATTCCAATATCAGACAATATCGTATACTATACTGGTACCACGGTATACACCAAACTCCGGAATGGAGTCTTAAATAGAAGAGTTTATACAGATGAAATATCCAAAGAAGGACGCCGTGGCTGTGCACAGAGTTCAGTTACTTGGTAAAAGAACTTTATACACCATGAAAGTGCCTTGATCAGAGCTAAAACCAGAAACCACAGTCATAAATGTGATTAAATTGCATTACTGCTGAAGAAGTGGCTCTAAATCCACTTGAAAATTCTACATGGATACTAAATGGTATACAAAATAGAGAGTCGCTGGTCTAACTTTTGCTGAGATATAAGTAGAAATCATAACTATTCAGCATTAAGCCTTCCCAAGTACTGTATAATCAAATTGCAACAGAGACCCACAGTTGTTACGGCTGTGAGAAGTAACACAATGCAGCAAATGCCACCGGTGTGTGACTAACTTATTAGACTCATTATAAGGACAAACAGTAAAGTTTGAAAACTTCCTTTGTCTGTGGAAACCCAGATCTAACTGACTTTCACTGGGACTTGGAATTTTAAAAAAGACAATCCTTTAAAACAAGATTCCAGAGTTCTTATAATGACAGCTTCAAAGCGAGTCTGAACTATATGTCATCCGAGACTCAAGTTATACATACAAACAAGAAAATACATAGTAAATCTGAATAGAATTGTCTGTAGTCTACCTTAACAGAATGCAAGGAGCAAGGTAAATCAGTTCATCTTTCTAGGTAAGAAACTGGCTTTTCAAATTGGTCAGCTCCGTACTGTTTCTTGGAGAGTGATGGAAATCTGCCCTCTTTCTGTTGAAGCCTCATGGAAGCTGTTAAGTCATCCTGAGGGGTTGTGTGGGTTTTCTTTAACCTGGTTGTAGAATAGAATTTGAATGAAACTAAAATATTTTTGCTCTTTGGACTATGTTTGCCACCTTCTTAATATCCCCTGCTTAATCAATATTAAGGGTATAAAAAGAACGTTTGGAGATTTGGAGATACAAGCTCAGTGTTCATGAGCTGTTCTGTTCAGGGGTGGCAGGGGTGAATTTACCCTCCCTCCGGCACCCCTCTGCTCTCCCACTGGTAGCTATGAATATGCTGCATAAATAAGCACAACTATATCTTGCCACAGTGATTCCACATAGATGCTAGAGTATAGACGTTTCTGCATCAGCAACCTGGGATCATAATAGACTGCAAGGTAAATTAAAAGCTGTTCACTTCCCTTTAAACTGCTGTGTTTGGGTCCTGATGTTCTTCACAAACAATTAAATTTAAGACCATCTCTGGGAGATTTTGCTCTCTTCCAGAAATGAGTTAATAAGAATTTTCAATTTCTTGTTGTAAGTCTTAGGCAGAGCTGGAAGCTATTAGAACAAAATTGCACTTTGTCATGGGTAACTCGATGCAGTATGCCTTTTCAGCCCACTGTGGTCTCTGGAACATGTAAAGGTGGCCATTTTCTCATCTTTTTGTCTTGTTATCCAGTGCCTGAGCTTCAGGTGGACCCCCCAGTTCTGGTAGGATTGACTCTACCAGGATTGATGGTGAGATCATTACCATTATTTTAATTTCTATAATAATATTGGGAGGTGGAGTAGGTGACTGCTAATATACTTATTGCTGGCACCTTCTGAGCCCTTTTGTTAATAGTTATCCTATACAGAGATTGGAAAAATGCATCTTTTTCACCTGGGGCATTATGCTTTACTTAATACAGTGCAGAGATTCTTCTCTTATTCAGAAGTCTTGGACGGTGGTCTTTGTTAGGTAACAGGCCAGCAGGCTTTGAGGACTCAGTGGCTTGATTCAGTGTGTGACAAATTTTGTTTTCTTATGAACATTTCTGGAATGCTTTTTATCTGAAAGCCAATCCAAAGGTGTGCTTGTTGATTCTGTGTTATGGTGCAAAGCAACAGCTAAGTAGAGATTTCTCTTACTCTTATAGAGATAGCATTTGGATCATTTGCTCTGATCCTTTTCTTAACGTTTAATAAATTCCTGGCTGCTACACTTTTGTTCATTAACTTCAGTTTTGAAAGGATCGACTCAGCTTTTTCAGATGTGTACATGAAGATGGAAGAATAGAACCGAGATGCTTGATTCTTTCAAGTCACAGTCCCAGATGCCTCCAAACTAGTTTGATGATCGTTATCCTGCTGTAGTAATTTAAGCACCTTATTGCCAGGATGCTTTCTAAGAGTGAAATTAGAAATTCTGAGCTGTTAGTCTAAGCTGTGCTCTGCTTCTGTATTCTTGGTTGAGAGCATTTTACATTTTCTCTATCAATTTTGAGAATCTCGATTGGGCTAATGATGTTCAAATGCCCTTTGAACAGAGAGACAGTAGCCTTGTGCTTTTCTTGCACTTTTTTCAGTACAATGGTCTAAAAAATTTTCTGGGGCTAAGAGAAGGCCTGAGAATAAATATACAATTAAAAATACCAGTGTTTTGGAAGTGCTGGATAGTGTCAGACAAATCTTTGGAGGCGGGTCCTAGTAACAACAGTTACTATGTAGAAGTGCCTTGGTTTTACTTCAGTAGGTAAATTCTGTAGTATTCCTTAGGAATAACTCTCAAAAATGTTTGGTTTTAGCAGCTTCTCACTCCTCTTGTCTTGTAATTTTGTAATGTTTATTTGCATTAGTAAAATGTACAGACTACACTAGCAGCTGATTCGGAGAGGTAACTCTCCCTTGTGAACTAGCAGAAAAACGGTATCAGAACAGACAACAGGCATGTAGTTCAAGAATTAACTCTGCAGAGCCAGGCAGACAGATCCTTGGTACTGTCTCTGATCATGTGTACTGGAACAAACTACACTTTTGTAAAATGAGTTTAAAATACTCAGGAATGAATAGCAGTAGTGTGTGAGGAAATAATCTTTAATCTTGTTTCATGGTGTTTTGTCATTATGATAAGATCCTGTAGTAGGGTAAACACCATGAGCTGCCTTAATGTCTATATATATGTAATAGATACTTAAGCAACATGCATGTATATATATTTTATTGACCTGTTCTTCCAGCTCATTAAACACAGCTGTCGCTTACTATCTGGAGAAAATGCAATGAAAGTCATTTGAAGAAGGAGATGATTGGTTGTATTAAATCCACCATGTGTTGTTTATTTTGCTTCGTAAACGAGAAGCCGTTTTATTGCAGCTGTTTGCCAAAAAACAGTCATCACTAAGTGGGGTGAAAAGAGAAAATGGTAGAGAAGCGTAATCTGATATAGCTAGTGGGAGAAAAAGCCTTTTCCAATGTTGCTGGATAATGATAGAGATCCTCCTGTCAAAACTGTAGATGAACAGTAGAAAGAGCTTACTGGAATTGTCTTTAGTTTCAAAAGCATTTTGATTTCTAGTCTACATTGACAGTGAGTAGCTATTAATATTATTTTTGTGTCCTCTAATTGTTCAACTGCTTATAGGGGTAATAACATACCAAGGTAGGTGTTAAGCACCCAACTCCCATTCATTTTAAAATCACATTGAAGTTTCTTATTCCATGAAAATTTTCCACCACTTTCCTTAAGTTCTCTTGTCGTATGTCCTTTTGAACCATCGCAGTTGATGACATTAAATGAAATGTGTATCTGACATGTAATATTAAGGGTCTGAGGGAACTGACTGTTGTCTCTCCTTGGTGAAGTCATTTAACTTCACTGTGCATCAGTTACTTCCAGAAGAACTAGCTGAGATACTTCTTTTAAAATGGGAACTTTTATTTTTGAGTCAATGTTCAGGAAATTTTCTGAGGTTGTGGATACAGTTTATGCGAACAAAAAGAAATTTTGAAAGATATCTACCCAAGAACACTGAAGTAGTCACTACACTTTCATTCAATGTCCATTAAATCAATCCATCAAAGAAAATTACTGCTGGCTTCTGCTGTGGAACTGGGTATTTCATGAAGTGAGGTTTACTTTACAGGTGCAGGTGTATATCTGAAAGTACAATCTACAGTTGTACCAAATGAATTTAACGCTGCAGAGAAAGGGCAAGAGAAGCCTATTGCTCTTCCTACAAAAACAGGACAGTGGGTATGTCCTTTTTGAAATGTGATGCTTAATGCTGCCCTACATTTCTACTTTGTCTTCCTCTGCCCACTTTCCGTAGTTACTCACTAAGAACTGTGTAAAAATTGTCATATTCTCATACTAATAACCTCTAAATTCAGAGTGCTGTCACTAGCTATAGTAAGAATGACCTCCAGAGATAACTGTCATGTGCAATGTTGCACAATGGATAATAGATGTAACTTTAAAGCCAAATTCTTTATATGCAGAAACATAAAGATAATTTTATATCCTACTTGTTTTAACTAGTCTGCAGATGCCTGTTTCTGGTAGAGCAATGAGAGAACAATCACTGTAGTCTTTCATGTTCACAAAGATTTAGAAATAGTAGCTGTTAGTTAAGAAAAAAAGGGATATTTGGTTTCACTTATTTTACACTATAAAAAAACCAAAACACCAAACCCCAAGCTGTTAGATACCTAAATTTTTAACAGGGATGCTTCTCTATGCTCCTAATTCTTTTAAAAGCAGAGAAAGCAAAATGCCGTCAGCACCAGAGTGGTGCATAGGCTTCACATCAGTTATACAAGTAGACATTATGTCCCCGGGATGTTACAAAGAAGCAGCTGATGGAAGCATTAACATGTCTTGAGTCCTTTTCACTAAAAGACACAAGGTCATTGCACTGGCTTAGTGAATGAGAAGTTGATACCTGATTCCTTTCCATCCTTCTTGCTCTGACTGTGCCTTAATCCACTGACTTAGTGTTTTTTGGAGGGGGGAGGAGGTGAAAACAGCCTAAAGAAATGAATATTTATGTACATATTTCTGTAATTTAAATTCACTCATTGAATCCAGCTAGAACATACAGCTTCCACCAGTGGGAGGATCAAAATCTGTAGAAGTGCAAATACTGCTGGTGAGAAAGCTTTCTTCGCTAAAATAAAAAGAAATGGAAGCAAACCTTGTGGTTAATGATGATGAATATCATCAAAATGAGTGCATTCAGAGGAAACACATACTCTTAAATGCTCTCTATATATTATCCTCCTGTTTTTCTTTCATAGCAAAAATTATAAGTAACGGAAGAAACATACTGATGCTGCCTAATGTGCACCTACATATGTATCTCTAGCTATATCCTAGAAATACTGTTAATTCTCTTTTGTAATGATCATTACTTAACAGTAAAAAAACAGGTGGCAAGCCCAGCTTGCTTACACGGGAGAGAGTGCAGACATGGTAAAGGAGAAAATGTATTTTATACTAGCTTTCCTGTCTTTAGTCTCCAATTAATTGCACTTAAACCAATAATCAAAGAGAGAACAATAAGCTTTTACCCTATAATACGTGAAGTGGTTTTCATTAAAACAAGGAACCAAAGCTGGGCTTGGCAGTGAAGCCCCTGACACTACTGCAGCCCAGGGAGGAAAAAAGGCAGGGGACTGCTTTGGACAGCTGAAGCTGTCTCTCCTGACCCGTCACAGTCACGGCACTGCTGACAAAGGGAAGCAGCGGTCTTCCCTTTGTGGGAGCGGTGGAAGAATCCAGAAGCGTTGCAAAGAGTGATTATCAAAGGAAAGCTAGAAGCTCTGCTGAGCATACGCTGATGCCCTGAACATTTCTCTCTCTCAATTTTTATTTATTGTCTACTTATTCAGTCTATCTAATGAACAACCTCAGTATGTAGCCTCATAATGAAAACATTACAGAATATTTCATGCTTAGTTGGAGCTGAATTTGTCTCTTTGTTTAACCAAGACACACATTTGTAGGGTTATTAGAAAATAATGCATCCACTGTATGTTTTAAAATAATTGCCTGACATTGATTTTGAAACGATGAAAATGATCAGAGAATAACAATAAGGATATTATTGATAATGCATACTCATTAATATTGTTACTTTTATCATTAGTGACAATTCCTAGGAGCCACAGTTTTGAATTAAGCTTGTGCACCAGCCACTATGTAAAATCAGTCCAAAACCACAGACTTTGCCTCATAAAGGTTATGATCTAAATATAAGATAAGAGATGACAATAAGATGTAGCTGTAGTCATAACACATCCCCAATCTAGGTTTTATTAACTGGGAAGGACATCGCAGCAAAGGTGAATTTTGAGGGAAAAAAATGAGTGAGGTTGATGGGCTTTATTTTTTATTATTGCAAGCATGAAAGAAATTGTAAAAGGGTCTCTTCTAAAATCAAGTACGGGGCCAATGGACATTGCTAAGTGCACTGTTCTGGAGTAGGTCACCTGCTATTTACTGAATATCATGAGAATTCTTGAGCTTTGAGGTCTACAGGGACCTTTCTGGTGACTGGCATAGACAGCTAATTAAAAGCTAGTTATTGGCAACCATAGCAGGGGATGTGTCTGGTAACACATCTGAAAATAAGACTGCAGAACACTGTCATATTTAGTAGCTATCTAATATCTTCAGTAGTCTCATAATCTTTAATGTAACATAAAACATATAAGTTACTTAAAAAGTAAAAATGTTTAGTAGCTGTCAGTTACTGGCCTGACCCAGAAGTCCTTCTCAGGAAAAAAAAAAGATTATAATTATGCGATGTTATAAGCAATTAAATTTCAAGCCTCGGACAGCATTCATTGCCATAATAGATCCCGTAATCCCTCCGTCCTCAGGTGGTGGATTTTCAAAGGTATGTTCATGCATATGTCACAAGGATTCATGTGGTCTCTGCTGCCACAGACCTGCATTCCTTTCTGGGTTAGGTCCCACTAATTCTAAAATTTGACTATGGGTGCCAAGGCATAACTTGCATTCCAGATATTTCCCTGTTCCTGGCCCTGGAGACAGCACACATCTTCAGGATAGCGGTCTGTGGTAGCCCTTGAAAGTAGCAGCAAGCACAGTGCTTAATTTATCCATTGTCTTTATCAAACCTCTATGAACGAGTAGTGCTGTGAGCCAAATGTGCCGTTGATTTACAGCACAGCAGCAGTGGAAAGATGGGGGGGATAGAAACCCCAGCACAGTGGTCTTTTTGAAAGGAAAAAAAAAAATACTGTGCCAGGATATTTTAAAATTCCAAGTAGAGAGTTTGTTCTTAGGTTAAAATGGATATTCTCACACCAAAACAAGTCATCCTGGTAATGGTCCTCCTAAAAGGAATGCTTCTGAATGTGAACGGCAAAAGCTGTTGTTCATGAGGTATTCTAATTTTTGAATGGTTTCCCAAAGCATCACAGTTTTCAAGAATTTTTAAAGAAAATAAAATATGTACTGAAAATGTGCAAAATGAGCAACATAATTTTCGAATTAGTTGAATGTAATCATGCTTTGCATCAGGCAAGCAGAATAATAATTTGATAAGAAAAATAACAGGTAAAACAAACATTCTTGTATTTAGAACAGTCTGGGTGGGGTTTTCGTCTATTGTTTTAAATTTTGTATTATAATATAAGAAAGGTCATACCATATCAGAAATTGAAAGGCTCAATAGATGTATGTTAATCACTTAGTAAGAAATTAAAGACAGACCTTAGAGTAGATTAAATAATAAAATAAAAAAAAAGAACCTATATTCATTCGATGTCTGTCTCAACTGATGCATTGTCACAGGCTTTTAATGGGTCCAAAGTCCCTGGAGGCTTCCAGATTTCAAGAAACTGAAATGAATCTGACAGAGGGGTTTTCAAATGGATTTGTAAAGGTTGCACGAGTTTCCTGTTGTTCTTGCATATTATGATCATTGCCAGCTGTTGTAAAGAACTATTTGTTTAGTTTACACAGTCTGAGACAACAATAATTCAGTAAATCAAAAGTTACTCATCAAGCATACTTTGTCTTCATTTTGAATATTTCCCATTTTTGCTAAGAAGGAAGGTAGGAACTTTTTGTCATGAAAAATCAACGTGACCTTTTACAAAAAATCAGGTGCAAGCATTTCAGCATTTAGATGTTCTGACATTTCAATGAAAAAGTAAATGAATTTTAACACATAATATATCTTAAAATTTTTGAATAGTAACATGAATTGCTTTCCCTTACTTGGTTTGAAATTTATTCATGTATTTTGAAGTGATCGTAAGAGTTCACCTAAGTAATAATAAAAAAAACTTGACCAGGAAAAAAACTGGGAAATTTTAAGTAAATTCCTTTTTCTTAATTCCTTGAACGCTCCTCAGCGGTGTATAATATATGATTTCTGTCAATCACTTTCAATTTTATTTGGTGATTGCAAGGTATGAAGAAATGTTACTGCTAATAGAATCTAAAGTATGTTTAAGACTGTTTAAACAATTTTAGGGTTTGGAGCTGATGTGATGGGCAGGGTCATTACGAGTCCAGCTTGATGTATGTTGCTAATAGTAGACATGAAGCATGGAAGAACCATCGCAGACCGCTCTTATTCTATAAATCTCTAGGAAACATTATCATAACAGTGGCGGGAATTGTTGGTTCCCAAAGGTTTATGGCTTCATAGGAGAAACCGTTATGCACAAATTTGACTTTAACAATGTGACTTGACCATCTGGTATCAAAGTAGCTGCTTAGCTGAGTAAAGGTGAGGACATGCTTGGATGCATTGCTGGGTGGGAGTTTAAGGGAGGAATGAGTTCTAGCAGATAGGTATTTTAGAGCAAAGGAGTTCACCTACACTGGACCAACACACTTCTGCAGTTTTTAGATAGAACACCTGATCTGATAGATATTTGAAAAAATGTTGAATACACTAAATAGTAAGAATTTTTATTTGTAAAAATATTTTGTTCATCACCTGGGCATGACCCAGATTACCTGTTCATAGCTTAAAGCTTTTCAAGTGAATGGATGAGGCATTCATGTTTCTGGCACACTGAACTTAACCATAGTTGAAACACAGAGGAATAAGTTAGACAGCTCCATCCTCGCTCCTTTATTGTTGAAAAGACTGTCCTTGAAAGCAGTAATGTTTGCTTACACACACCGTTTAAAGAACATGCACTATGAATTTTAGAGAATCAAGAACAAATTGGTAGAAAAACACAGATTCCCTTTTTTCTAAGCTATCACATCTGTGAGGTATGTAGCATACAGTGCACAAGTGTAAGTATAGGCAAGGGGTAAAATTTAATCTGTAAAGAATAACATTTGGTAATGCATTTTAGTTACTAGAACTGTTCTAAACTGTCAGTGGATAATTGATAGATCCTCGGCATCCCTTTGTTCTCCCTATGCTGTAGGGATTGTTTGTCTTTTAACATAGAATTTCCACCATAGTTTACTGGAGTTGTGGAAGACAGAAAACAGTAGTTCTGACAACTGGAGGAAGTGCTTGTGTTTGAGGATATTCGAGGAAATAACCTTTGCAGTTAAGTGCTTGTGAATTTTCCGTTGTGGTGGCTCAATCCTGCCGTTTTCACATAAGGAAAAACCTGCCTGGTTTACATAAGCACACGCTTTGCATTGGTGCCATGCATTGGCATTTGGTTCAGTGCCTGTCGTTACCTGTTTTTTTGCGTGGTTTTGTGTTTCTCCTTTGTCAGAGGGTAATGTGCAGGCTAGTTTTGTGTCACCCAAAGCCTGCTGGTTGAGTCATGCAGTGAAGTTATCAGTGCTGCCTGTTACATCTGTGGCAATTCTACCCAGAGGAGATGTTGCAAGACAGTGAGTCCCCAGTGGGATGTAATAGAATGGAAGCAGATGGTGAGCTGAAGAAAATTTCAGGGGAGGATTACATTTTCCAGTTACTGTCTTTTTGATTTCACTGTTATTGTCTGATGAATTGTGTCAGATTTGATCCTTCAGATTGAAAAGCTGCTTCTCAATGTGCTCCCAAATGTACAGATAAAGTAAATGGCTGCTGCCAGTGTACTCTTTCAGAAACTTAATTTTTTAAATGCATATTAGGAAGGGCATCTCATTTTGCCATGTCTGCTGTGTGGTTTTTACCTTCAGCTGAGGATTCTTTTTTTCTGTCGTGGTTTATGTTGATGACTGGGTTTTCAGTAGGCTACCGTTTTTTGATCCATAATAGTATATGCCTGTGTACTTGTAATTTATTCTTGGACACGGCAAGCAGAAATGCGTTCTCTTGCCCTGGCTTATACAGCCTTCCTTTGGCTCTGATGAACACTGGGATCTATATAACCCCATTTGCAAAAGTGAGTTTAAGAGAGAAGGGAGACACAGACCCCAAGACCTCAGAACTGGAACTAACGTGGATTAGACAGTCCGTGTCTAGTGGAAGAGTAAGCCCAAGCTCTGGGGAATGTGAAGAATGGAAGCTGGTGACTGCTGGCACCAAGAGGAAAGCTCCTGCTCCACCTAAAGGCTTGCAACTGCAAAGCAGGTTCACTGCCCTCAAAGCTGAGGGAGAAGCCTGATGGGCTTTCAAGCAAAGCGTCTGGGCCAGCTAATCCTGAGCCGTGTGGCAGATATATGTTTTCTTTAGAATTTTCAGGAAACTATATCAAAGTAGAGGAGGCTGAAGTTAAGTCACAGGGTATTGTAGGAAACAGTGTCCTGTGCTGTCCAGAAATCAGAGTCCAATGTTGAAGCTGATCCATTTTGTACAAAATAGGGCACAAATTGGAGCATCTTCACTGTAAGAATATAGGGTGCTCTGAAATCAGTGTGGTTTATTGTTCTTTTGATCTTTGATCCAATTACTTTATAATAAAATAATTGTTGGGTTAGGGAAGAAGTAGGGGACATTTAATTCCACAAACTAATGGTTTGGACAACGGTTGGGATAGGAGATGCTTTGCCTTTATGTAGCAGAGGTATTTTGATCCTGCTTTTTCCCAATTCTTCAGTGTTCCACGCAGTACAGTTGGCACCACTGCCTCATGTCTCTTTATGATAGTTTCCTAAATAAAAACCTGTTTTGATTGACAAGCAAATATTTGCCAAAGTATATCCTATTTGTGAAATAGACGACAAAAAACCAAACCCAAACCTGTTTGCCTTCTAATAATCACAATGAAAAAGTTCACCCAGCCATGACTTTCAAGATAATCTGTTTAAAGTAAGGATGCTTGCTTTGAAAATTCTAAGCAAGTACGTGACCTCACACAGTAACTCTCACTCAAGACCATGCAAATGCTTGATGACAGCTTCAAATGTAGCACACTCTGATAGGGCACACTGTATTTCTAAGGCCCTATGGCTAAAATATTAGAAGCTGTGGTACTCAAAATATGAGTAGCTGTGACTGAGATGAATAGTTTTCCTCAAGTTGGTGTGAAAATAAACATTGTGCAAAACGATCAGCCCTCTGCTGAGTGGAGACTGGAAAAGTCTGTATTGGTCCAAACTCAGATTCAATTGGTGAATTATAAGTAAACATTTCTGTATCACCTGGGAACTCCCAGACCTTTCAGTCCAGGATTATTTTTTCTAATTATTAATTATTATTTTACATGATTAAAATTCAAGAGGACTAACAAACATCAGAGTACTATTTACAAATAAAACATTTCCTGTTCAGTACAGAAGTGTAAAATTCTTTCTTTATTGCTTCATCTTCCCAGTGTCATTTTCATCCACAGTCGAGGACTGAATCTGTTCTTCTTCTAACCATGATTCCATGCTACTGATGCAGTAATAGCCAAAGAAGATTATTGAACGCACAAACATTATCTACATCCATCTTATCAATAAATGTGTCATGAGCCAATTTGATACAATTACATAGAGGTGCCCTTTCTACAATACCAGTAGATCACTTTGATGTGCGACTTAAACAATAAGACTTTAAAATACTTTAAAATACCTATTGGAAAAAAAGGAAATCAAAACTTATTTTCAGCAAAAGGATATTACCTAGATACTCATTAAGGGAAGGCTGATAGTTCATCTTAAAAAAACCCAAAAACCCAGCAGTAGAAAATCTTTCATATAAATGACGTGGAATCAGGACTTAAATCTTGGATACAATTAAGCCTGCCCCAGCTGTGGCCAAACACTATTGTGCCTACCCCCATATTAGATGTTGCTAGAGTTAATCGTAGGGTTTTTTTTCATATTACAAAATGTTCATTACTACTTTGTTGGCTGTACATAGGAAAATGTAAACAGAAACGGACCTTTTCTGTATCATTCCTTTCTATATGCTTATATCATGTTCAGTCTTATTTTTCTTTTCTCAGCTAAATGCTCCGTGTTGATTTATTCCATAATGGAAGATGAGGTTATAAAAGAGTTTCAACTCTTCTGAATTGAATTGAGGTACGAGGAGTGGGTAAATCTAAATGAAGTTGAAGTCTGTAGTAGGTCGTAATGACAGCTTTCTGACTGCTTCCTTTTATTTAGTGTTGGCTTATTTACTCAGGCTTAGAAACTCATAAACATTGTAAATACACCTGTAAATGTAATGAACTTCTTTTCTAGACTGTTACGGCTGAGCTTACTGTGGTATATTTTTATAATTGCAGTTTTATGTATTTGTTTGATCTTCCTCCTGTACTGATGTTGCAGATAACTAGGATATTTGAGCTACCTCCTGTTGTTGCTGCTTAAGTAATGTGGATATGTGGTATAAGATGCTTTGAAAGGGTACATATTCAACACTTTTCATGTGAGAATGACTTAGAAGGATTGGAAGTTTCCAGCAGTTCAGAATGTTTGACTCAGCTGCCATGTGCTACTGTCTGGAGCCTCAAAAAACAAGAGGTTCATCAGTTTTGAGGGAAAAATAGGCTGTGGAATTCATATCTATATTCGTAAGAGACTGGCCAAATTACCACGCAGCTGTATAGCCTTCACAAAGGCTGCTGCTCAAGCAGCTACATTGCTGATCTCATCATGCAATTTTTCATCTAAAGAATAACAGTACATTGGAAGAGTGTAGGGAGTTATATATGAGAAGGAAGGTGCGGTGACAAAGTTTGGTCCCATAAATGGCCTGGTTGGGACAGCATGGTGGGGAAGAAATAGGGTGTGGATTGGTAAGAAGGATTCAGAGTGCAAGCATCTCGTTTCCTTTGCAGATCAAGTTTTGATACCTAAAACATAACTTAAGAATAGCATGTTGTTTATTAGCGTAGTCAGTAGCTTATTAGAATGGTAGCTGTACAGATGTAATTATCATCTTCTTGCTCTAGTTTGCAATTCTCAACAAGTTTCAATACGTACGGAAATTGTACCATAGATGTGCACCTCATTCTGTGAGTACCAACTCTGCATTCATCGAGCACTCTAGGAAAAGATGTACATGTGCACCTACCCACAGAGACAATCCCATGAAACCGAATGTATGTCATCCTACATTTCCATGCACTCTGGTTGGAAAATGGAGGTTTCATGGCAAACAACAAAAGCAAATTAATATAACTACACTTCAACAAGCACTGGAATTTAACAGCGTTTAGACTAAAATGGGTATTTAGTTTAAAATTTGATTTGTGCCTTTATTAATCAGAGTCCAAACTCTTGATTCTGTTTCACCTCATTTGCATTATTCCTATAGGATGGAATTAATGAAAAAAGTATCATGAGTTTATTCTCCATAAAGGGAAATTAGAGTTGAATATGGCCATTTTTGGAGTTCTTTCAAGCATTTCTATGTTCCAGCAATCTCCGTGCTGTGAAAGCCCCTTCAGGTTTTAGACAGTTATATGTGTCTTTTTGTTCCTCTCTGATGAAGTTATAATAAGGCACCGAATCAATCAGAATCATTTTTCTAAAATTAAATACAAACCCAGTGCTTTGTTGTGCTGTTGCAGCACTGTCAGCTGTAGATGATAAAGTAGTATAAATACAAATTACAGCAGCAACAGTTTTTTTCTGCACAAAGGTAGGAAATACTACTTTCCTCTGCATGTTTTTTATTTAGTATAACTGCTGACTGAACGGAAACAGTTCAGGGGATTATCCTACATGAATTTCAGGAGTGGTATAGTGGCTATGGAGCGCCTGTCAGCTAGCTCTCATGAAGTTATTGGCAGTAGGGAAAGCGGAACTCTAATCACATTAGGAAAAATACTGGAAAGTGAAATTAAATTGCTTATTTTTAAAACAGGCCGTAAGGGTTAGAATACAAGAATGTCACGATGACTCCCTGTGACTGACTGTCATGGGCATTGGTGTCCGTGCTTCTGAATGGCTGCAGTTTCTGTAGACTAAGACATAAATACCTCTTGAAATAGGGCTCAGAAGTTATGTTTCTAGTTTTTTCAGTAAGCATGTGAAAATTCCACATCAGGATTGTGGCTATGTAATTCAGTATTTCTACCATAATGAATGATCTCGTCTGAGTGTGTTCATTCCCCTGTCCCACACTTCTTAACGTGCACAGAAGTGTTGGGCCAGACTTCTCTGCGCTACCTTATGCAATTCAAAGCAATACATTTCTGTTTCCCTCTCACTTTGAAAAATAAGGTTCTTTCAAAATCATTAGGTAATGATATTGCTCTAAAAGAACCACATAATATTTTAGCGGCAGGACTCCTCTTGGTAGCGGTTTAATAAGTGTGGAAGTACAGGATGTAAAGTGACTGTGGTTTATAATGTTGCAGGTAAATGCTACTTCCACTCACCCCATGAAAAGCTTTTCTCATAGAAACTTCTAAATTAAATAGTGTAGACTGATAGAAATATTTAGCATGTTTGTATCTTTGGTTTTGACCCTCCTAACTGAATAAATTTTTGAATTACAGTTTAGTTTTTTGTCCCAATGTACATTAATTGTATAGATAAAATCCATAAATTCTATTGTGCTACAATATGTTATACAACATAAAACCAAAGACCAAAACAAATTAGACCTCAACATAAATAAATACTTTAGGATTTTTCAGGAAGCTATAAAAGATATATGGGATTGATTTCTTTAGCATCAATAAGTATCTGTAGCCTAAGTTTCTTGAGCCGGTATTTCTTTAGTTTGCAACTGCAAGAGAGATAACGCTGACTACATAGCGAATGAAAGAATTTGTGGACTTCTTGAAATTTGGAAAGCAATATGTTCATTGGTATTTTTCTGTCCTCTCTCTGCCTGTTTCAGCATTCTCCTTTTCTGTTTACCAGGCTCAAATAACTTTGTATTTGTAACTGAAGTTAATAAAGATAAACAAAGTTTATATGCCCCTCTAAAGGGCTTTAGTGTAAAATCAAAACAGATCCTCTACTAATCATAATTTTGAAATAAATGAAAAACACCTTGACAGGACCATCTTAAAAGCACATTGGTGTAAAGAAGTGAAAGTAGGGAAAAAGCAATAACCCAGTTTAACCCTCAGGAAACTACAGGCAAGAAATAGAATTTAGCTGCAGTGCTTTATTGTGGGAAAATCTTTGAAATTTATGCTGTTTATGACTGCAGTGAAAAATTAAAGAGTAGCTAAAAATTAAAGGGTAGTGAAAATATATAACTTAGTGATAAAGTTTAAATAAAACAGCTGATCCTATTCCTCTGTGGGACAGTAACATTCCCCGTATGTGGAAAATGTTAATGTTTCTTGATGAAAAAAAAATTATGACTTAAATTGAATAGTAAGACACTGCATATGTTGGATTGCTGATAAATAATGCAGATGCCAGAGTAGTTAGAGATGAATTGCATGAGTGACTGGAATTCCTGGACACTGTAAGGGTAAAACTGAGCCCGAGTCATCAGCCTGGCAGCATTACTCTGCTGAGCAACCTGAACCAGACTTGGCGGTGCTTGAACGTGCATGAGCTGTCTTGACTTCGATCGTGATGAGGGAGGAAGGATTTCTTTAGCAGCAAATGTTAGGTAGGAAGAAGTAAGCTATCACTGATAGCAATTCTTTTAATAGAAGAGCGCATCGGGGAGTTGTACGTATGTGATGGAAAGAAAAAGAAAGCTGTTACAGACTTACTGTTTTGTGCTGAGCGCCTAGGTCTGGCTTAGGTTAGGACTCTGGGGAGGAAGTGTTGATAGTTATGTGATACATTTACACAATCATTACTGCTTAGTTTGCCACAACAGGGAGCAGCATCAAGGTTGCTCGAACTTCTGTCCTTAGTCTGCAGTGCAAGAAATATGAGGTGAAATTGTGCTCTGGTTGAGCCTCTAATATTATGCATACCTAAGACAGAAGTAGCAAGGTATGAGCAATTTAAAGAGTTTAAGGACAACTGAGGCTGTGTATCAAGAGATACTAGTTTTTATTGTAATGTAATTAGGAAGTCTGAAGTCTTAAAAGATACACACACATACAGATAGACGCACATCCACATACAGGAAAGAAAGAAGAAGGAAGAAAGAAAAAAAGAAAGGAAAAGAAAAAAAGCAATCCTTGTGAGTTACCTGTTAGATGCAAGCAGGTGGATTTTATATCCTACTGGAAAGGACAGAGGCAGTAAGCCAGCTCTGGCTCCAGACCGCCAAGTCTTGTGTGGAGTTATGAGGAATCTTTAATATAAAAAGAATCTCTTGATAGCCCTCCCTGGTCTCTGTAAATAACAGACATGAGTGAAATGGTGGTTGTTTTGTAAGGCTAAATGTTTATCTGTTGTTAACAGAGCACTTATTTTTCTTTACCTTTGGACAGGGTTAAGACAAAAATAGATCCTGCAGCATCTTTTTTTGACCATGACATTGTGTATTTTATTCAGTTCTTTAGTACGTTGGAGAACTGTGGCAGTCAGCTTGTTCCTTTCAGCTTGTTCTTAATGTTAGTGTTTGCTGTTTTCAATGATTTTACTGGAAAGACTCAAAAACCCCAAGAAAAGCCTTCAGAATGTGGAACTTCAATTATTAGTATGTAATCCACATTAAGAGGACTTCTATAAAGAGTGTAGAAATTCACATTTTCAGTATGTATTTTTTACAAAGCTGTGAACCCTAGTTAATTTTAGAAAGTCGCATGAACTATAATAGATGTCCTCTGCTTTAAAGTCAGATGACTCAGTTGAACCACAGGCCCTTGAGCTTTTCAGGGCTGCATTGGTATGGAGGCTCTGACTTTTAAAAGGGATGTTAGTTGTTGAAATGGAAAACAGGTATGCTTGACTTTTTTTTTTCCCCCCTGTTGAAACATTTTTCTGCCATATGGTTTGAGCTTTTATTGAAAATCTGTGAAAGTATTACCCTAATGTTAATAGCTAGTGATTTGGACTATGTAGTCGAGGAATTTTGTTACATATTTCTGGGGACTGCTTGCCTTCTTTGACCCATACCTCGCGTAATAACTGTATACCGCATTTCTATTCTCTCCCTTGACAGAAACTGATAAGATATGAGCAGGCCTCTGGTTTAGTCTCACTCACTGAAGAGGTTTTCTCGCAGGGCTGTGCAAGGAGGAAACAATAGGAGAACTGGGATTCAGAAAAATATCTTCCAGTTGAAACATCTCCAAAGCTAGTCATGCCATATTGGAACCTCCATTCCTCCAAGCTGTCAAAAATCTAGCTTTCAACAGTTGTGGCCTGATTTTCAAAGCACATAATGGCTATGTGTCCTTCTAACTAGCATAGCAATCGAATGTTCAGCACATCCTAAAGTCATTCTGGGACTTGTTACTTGTTTATTTGGATATGTGCCTGAAGAATGGCAGAAGACGAAGTAAAGATTTGTAAGCCAAACCTGTAAGAAGGTGGGGTGAAAACTCTCACTCTTTTCTCTTCTGTCATTATTCTTATTAGGCAGCCTTTGAAACTTAGAAGAGGAACAATGAGATTTTAAGTTCCCACCAGATTTTTAGGGGGAAAAATCATTGCAATTTGGAGGGAAAAAGAAAAGAAAAATTGTTATAAAAACTTTTCTGGCTCTCTAAAAGAGAGAGAGCACACATGTGAAGCTAAATGGATGCACATTCCACCACACATACCAAGCATCTTACAAGGCTTTGTTTATATTGGAATCTGTCTCTAGTTCTCCCAGCAGATTGTCATTTGGACCCCACATTTGTAGCACTGGAACAGTCTAAGGCCACTAGCGTAAGAACGCTTTGGAATCAGATCTCTGAAAAATACTAGGATTGAAAAAGATTAATTACAAATATGGCTTTAGAATATAGAATAGAATGTTTCCAGTCGTAACAGAAAGTGTCACCAGATTGGAAATCTTTCCGGGAAACCCCAACTTACCTATTTTGTTCTGTAGAAATGATTCGGTATTTGTGGTTACATCACAAGGACAATGTGGTTTCAACTGACTTTGTAAGGACAATATATTTTGAAACACTGAATGAAATCTACTGTGTAGGGGGTAGAGTAAGTCTATCCAGACCGACATTAAAGGAATTTTCAGATGACTTTAGTGGAATGCTTTAAGGGAAAAGGCAATCTCAAATAGTAAAGCTTCAGGACACAGAATTTGGGTACATCAGTGTAGCAGTTTGGGGAAAATATACTGGGGAGGAGCATTTAGCCAGAGGTTTAACTGGTTTTGCTGGCAGATACATGGTGTGTAATCCTTTATTCACAATACAGTTGGAATCTTTTGGAGTCTGGATTGCACAGATGCTCCTAAATGCTGCATAAAAATGAACGGTGCTCATGGAATATATGTATTTCTGTGTATTTCAGTTTTACATATTGTGTTTTTAGCATGTGGTACAGAACAAACAAAATGATGGCCCCCTAAATTGCAGCTATTTCAAGATAAATATTTCTAGTGATGCTAAATTTTTCAAAGACAGTTTTCATAATATGTAATCATGCTTTTTGGCTGCAGACTCCTAAGTTTTTAAGCACAGATAGCTAAATCTAAAGTGTGCTCTATTTCATTTGCTTTTTATTAAAGCTAAAACTTTAGTTCATAAACCAGATTTCATATCTTAAGATCAGGATATCACTTGCATTGTTCTCTGAAGTACCTGGTGCAGATACTAGAAAATAAAACCTAAACTTTATAGATCGGTAATTCTAATTTTCTGTTATTGATAAGCACATACAGACTTCTCTGTATTCTAAATTGGTTTTGTGTCGTAAATTATTTCCTGAATTCTGCATTGTGTTCATCCTTAAAGAACACCTGAGCTTATAAAAACTGCAAAAGCATATAAATAGCATTCTAGTTGACTGAGATAGCATAAACCACAGAGAAGTGAGTTAATTTTGCTTTTCCCTAATACACAAGCACCTGTAATTTCCCTTCCACTTGTTGATGTTTGGGTGCACCTGTCTGTTGCTGTGTTCATGATAGTAGCTTTCACTGAAATTGTATTTTGAATTTGCTAATAGCACTCATTGTAATTACTGTGTACTACTTAATTGGAATTCATGTAATTATTATTTTAAACTGCTTTACATGTTCTGATTTGAATTTTTAATTTAGAAAACACATAGTCAGATCTTCGATCTGATTCCCTTTGGATCACTGTGGATGGAGCATACATTTTAATGTTTCAGGTTATTTGTATGCAACAGAGTTTTCCCAATCTAGACTCCTGAATATATGCTAGTACTTATATGTGCAAAGTTACTGTCGGTCCAGTGTAATATATTTTAAGTTCTAAAATCTATGTTCGGTCACACAATAAAGTAGTTCAGATTTGAGGTTCTTTAGTAAAATAATATATGTATAAAATACTTTGTCTTACAAAGTGCAACTGCAAGTTACTTTTCCTACACCTTTTTTACATACACACTGCTAATAAAAATACCTAGTTGTGCATCTATACAATTTTTTATTATTTATTCTTTATTTCAGAAAAATAGGTGTCTTTATATCAAATTTGGAGGTCACCTTACAGGCTTTAAAAGCAAACTGTGTGGATAAGGATGCTAGGAAGTGATTAAACACGTGTGGTTTAAAGAGGTGTGGATCAGATTTCTACCTAGCTGTGGCCTTTAGATGAGCTCCTAACAGCTGATACTGTAATATGCTTTTTCTGTAAAAGTACAGGAGGTGTGATTTGCATCCAAGGCTGGGGGAGGTCTTTTTCTTGTGAATGGTTACAGTCCTGGGGTTCTGATACATTGGCTTCAGTGAGAGTAAGACTGTTGTGAAGCAGGGCTTACAGTATCACCAGGTTCTTATCTAGTGGCACTAAGCCTGTCCCATGTATAAAATAATAAGGCAGATGCTATTTTAACACAATAATTTGGACAGCCTTACTTTGTTTAGTCCATCTCCAAATGTTATAGAAAGAAGTGATATAATTATCTGTATTCTGTTACTGAAAGGCTAAGTATGTCTCATGAAGAAAATCTCAAAAAGATTTTAATTAAGTTAAACTAAAATAAGAGCTGAAGTATAGAAAGTGCCCTAAAGAATCTTTAATATCAAAATGAGCTCATACCATCTTCTAAAATAAAAATTAATACAGGGAAGTTAATATTCCTTCAGTAAAGAAAATTAAACCAGAATTGTACATTTAGTTTTAGAGGTCTTGAATACTCAGCTCTTACCAAGTCCTGTTATCTTTCTGTCTGTCTCTCAAGCAGACCATGAAAGAGCTAAGTCTCGGTGGAGATAGGTCTTTAATGTCTCTCGGAAAGCAGAGTGTGTTCTTATTGCTGAGAAACTCACTGGTCCCCTGCTCTTGATACATGGAAAATAAACTTAATCCTTACAGAAGGCCACTGTTGAATCTGGTACCTTGGGAGGTAGTTTCCTTACAGCGGTGTGTGAATTCAGTTTATTAATATTAATTAAGGAAAAAATACCCTTTACTATACCATTCTAGCATCTCAGAGCAGCATGTAACCTGTTAACATCATCCACTAACTGTGTGTATCTTCGTTAGCAATACGGAAAGGAAATCATACTGTGAGAAAATATTAAGATGCTGTTTGCAGCAGGAAAAGTTTGTAGATCTTTGGTTTATAATTTGGAAAACTTGGTGAGTGCCTGCGGATTGTCAGATGCCAAATGATACATGAGCTCCAGCAGCACTGAATTGCAGTTAATGACCTACTGTTTCAGGGGTTTCAAGTCTGAAGTTGGATTTATGTCATGTTTCTTCTCAACATCTGTGTAGATGCCTTACAGCTTGTGCTTCACATACCATTTAAAGGCCAGTGTTAACATTTTCAAACCAAAGCATATGCACAGCATGACTCTTTTTATGTATGTGTACCTATTGTGCTCATTGCTGCGGCTTGCCCCCGTCCAGCAGTCAGCCGTATGGTTCCTTGCACTTTTTCTTCATCTTTGTTTCTGCTGCTGCTTCCTGTACATTTGCTCACAAGAAGTAAGTTTTTCTTTTTCACCCCCCCCCGCCCTTGATGAATGGCCTATATCTTAGTGCCGAAGCTCACCTTTTTCTTAACTGAAAATGATTGATAGAGTGAGAATAACAATGGAACAGTTTGTGTGTCTTGACAACCTGAGCTTTTGCTAGGGCTTCCCTCAAGGGATTGGCAGAAGTGTTATTCTCTGCAGGAATTTAGATAGCTATGAATCTAGTGAGAAACCAAGTGGGATTTTAAAACTCCTACTGTATAGTCTGAATACCTTTTACAAATAGCAAGCCGAGAATGCTCTGTTGATTTTCTGTCATGGAATACTTTAAGGGACAAATATTCCTTTTCGTTTTACACAGACAGCATGATTTTGGCAGATGAATTTCAGCATTATCAAATACAAGTTCACGTACTTCTATTTGTTTTAAATGTTAAGAAATAAGATGAAAGACCATGAATAGACTTTGTTCAAAAACATTCATTATTCCTACATCTACATATACTTTGATGCACATGCTACATAATTCTACGGTGTTTTAAGAATTTTGTTACCGTTCTTGTTCTACTTTCATTTAAACGTGCTGTTTTCCCTTAGCATGTTACCCTTACATTTTTATTTTTAAAATGAATGTAACAATAACCTTTTTGAAAGAATGTCTGGTTAATTAGTTACGCTTTTAAATATAATGAGCTCTTAAGGCCAGATTTTCGAGTGGTATGGGAAGATGGCTTCACTAAGATCAAGGGGCTTGTGCGAAATTATACCTACAGAAGATCTGAATGTAAAGCTTAAGACAGTTGTTTATTAAAATTTGCATGTCTAAATTTAAGCAAAGAAAAAAAATCAAAAAGTTACTCAAGTAGAACAGATATCTAAGTGATATTGACTTTCACAGGTTACTAAGTCATGAAGACTTAACGACAGTTTTGCTTCTAGATCTGTAGATAGAAATGTGCTGGGAGAAGTTAATGGCTTTGAAAATAGAAGACCAATGTACAGTAACATCCTTGAAAATGCTGACTTCATAAGTCAACATTTAAATGGGAGCCTGTCTTCCTACTAAATAGCTTTTCAACTTCTTTCTTATCATAGTAGACCTTAATTAAAATAGTTCAAAGGAGTTGGGTCATAAAACTGCATTGTTTTCTTGTGCTAAAAAGAATTTCTGCACTCAGCAAGACTTCATCAGTTCTCATAACTTAGCAGTTGAGCCAGTAATCTTTTCACTATGGTGAACCACACATTAAGAATGCCATAAGCAATTATTTAATCTTTGTAACTCTGGGTTAGTTCAGGACCACAGTGGTCTAATTAAAAAGTGCTTCACTGTATCATTGATTTCTTGATATGAAAACAAAGTCCTACTTAATTCTGCATTACTTTGAAAGTGGTAATGCTGATAGCCAAGCTTTCTACATAAACACTGAAGGGTAGAGAAAGACACAAATGTGTCCATGCATGCAGTTTGTAGGGGCAATAAGGGAAGGGAAGAAACAAGAAACATCAGAAAATGGAGAGAACAATTTAATTCATGGTGGAAAACAAGGTCTATGAAATTGGTTTAAAATACTTGTTCAATCAGCCAATCTAACTAAATTCTGAAGGAAGGTTTGTTGTTGTTTTCTTGAGATAAAGCTTTGCAAAAAGTACCGCATTGCTAGCATCAGGCATTGGACTTCAGTGATCTATTCGCTTGTCAAAACATCAACATCACAAATTCATTGCATTGCCTTACGAATGACCTCCTTTTAGCCCTGGTTTCTGTAGTTTAGAGTTTCATTCATTTGTCATGTTGCAATCCTATTTCTGGTTTAAATTTCCACTTCTGTTGAAGACATAAGTCTAAGTAGTAGTGTGAAAAAGCCCATAACCTCATTTATAACTGTCATGACCTTTAATTCAGAAGCCATAGCTCCAGAATAGCTGTAGTTAATAGTCTTTTCAAGAAGTCTATTCAGTCTTTGACTAAAAATTCATATGATAATGTTGATTGGGAAATTGAAAAAAGTCACATGGAAAGTGAATTGGAAAATAGAATTTTTCCTCTTTTTCTAAGAGAAAAAAGAAATCTAAAAATCTTAGTCCTTTTATTTTTATGGTTATTTCAATTCAGCTGTCCTACTAGTGGGCTTCTTGCTCCAATTCAGCTCTCTAGTTTTGTGCTTTATTGTATTTTCACAGTGCATGAAAGCAGTTATGTTATAGAGTCTGGTGTCATGAGATGATGCTATGTACTTGTATAACTCTCTGTAAAGAATAAGTTGTAAGAAGATTGAATAATAACAAGCTAATCAGCTGAAGTATTTTGCTTTTTAAACATTTGAATTTCTGTAAAATATATTATCTGCATGAAGCTGCTGCTCACTTGAATACTCTTGCTCATTCATCACTAAAAACAATTTCCCTAGGAAAAAAAAACAATTGACAGTCTCTACCCTACTACCATTAATGAAAAATAAAATGGTATAGCCTACGTCCATTTATACTAGACAGCTGTGAGCAATTTTTAAGGGGAGGCTATAAAAATATCACTCTGATTGTCTTTGCATTTATGGATTCTTTGTAATCAGAATACTAGCTCAAGCAGAACAGAACTTTCTTACTTCTTTGGAGTTAAATCTGCACCTGCCCAATTAGAGACCAAATTAGATACCTTCTGTAGGCTAGAATAAACTCTAAATAATTCATCCTGGAGAATTTCAGAAAGTTGAGTATATGAAGGACTTAAAAAGAAAAAGTGTAAAACTACATTACGAGCTCAAGTCCCCTTGTCTTCTCAAAATTCCTCTCTCGGTATTTAGAATTCTATTTACATCCAGACCAGCTCCACTGTCGAAGGAATGGCATCTGTCAAAATCAGTGCCATCATGTGATGTGCCAGTAAATCCTTTACATTTTTGCATATTTTCCCACATATCAGGAATTGCTTTGACATGTTGAAACAAATGCCACCAAACCAGTTTTCACAAATTTCAGTTGTACTCAATTTCTTAGTATACTTCTGCTTCTTGCCTTTTCTATGATAATATATTAAATTCATCATCACATCCACAGTGTTAGAAGATTATCCAACTTCTATAAACTAATTTGGATGGAGCTATCTTCTTGTTCACAGTGAATTCAGGATCTCTCACTTGTGCACATATTCACTGCCTCCCCAATTATTTTAATATCCTTGCATAGTTGGACTTCTCACAGAGAATGACTAATAATGTCAAATGCTTAGAATCACCTGGTTTGGAAAGAAAGCTGCCTTCTCATAGTCTCGCCATATGCTGGGGCTTGCTTCTTATAGCAAAAAAGTGTAGCTTGGTGTAGCTCGGTGTAGCTCATGTAGAGCTGTTTCCCATATTTCCAGAGAACTGATTTGAGGTTTTTAACAGCTCCTTTCTTGCTCCTGGCTCACCTTGTCAAGCTGCTTAACTCCAAAAGGACGATGGAGCCTCTTATCATTTCTTAGCCCCAAGGATGCAGACAAAGATCTGCTTCCAGCTTTGCACCAAGCCGGGTAACGTAGCAACCCTTCCAGCTGGCTCCTGCCAGAGATGCCTAAAGTCAGTTACCCTCAGATTCTGCCCTTTTATGGTTTCTTACTGAGCTTTAAAAGAAAAAAAAAATCTCATTATTTTGTTGCTAAGTCCATAGCGTTCTATTGTACTGACTCTTTGGTTAGAGTTCAGTGCAACAAACTGTGTAGGGAATATTTTTTAACTCAGATAAAGTTTTGGGAAACATACTATGTATTGCTTGCAATTTTGAAACGTAGCAAGTGCTATAAAGTGTTTTTTCTTCAGCTGACCCAAACCCATGAAGAATGGATCAGACCGCCTGTTGCATGTAAAAACACTTTGCCTTTTCCTGCTTTGAACCATACTTGCTTATAGTGGTATTTACTTGGGTAGCATATCCGTTAGCCTTGTTTATGGCTGCATGGGGGACTAGACTATTTTACTCTCAGAAGGCAGGTGAAAACTATGTGATGCTGAAATTATTTATTTCACATAAATAACTTAAGCAAGATCATTAACCTCATTCCAGTACAGTGACCATACCCTCTTCTCCACACACTGCTCTTTTAGTCACACCATTGATGATTCATTATCTTTCATACCATATTCAAACCTTTGTCCTTGCCATGAGGGATATATGCAGTTTCTAAATTCTGTCCTTTAAAACATGGAAAGTTGTAAGGAAAAGGGAAGCAAGAGTAGAATGAACACTTAGCAGTTTTCTATCATTACTTACATGCAACTGTGTTTGTGATTTAATTCTTCAGGTGCTTACACAAGCCATGACTCTTCAGGACATATATTTTTATGTGTATTGGTTACTGCATGGGTACAAACCAGTGTTTAGCGAGACAAATCTGGTGTTCGTTTAGCTATTGTAACAGTGAACTGTAGATGCGCCGTGATGCACTACACTCTATGCAGGTGTGGTTGCTTTCAGAAGAGGCAGGGTACTGTATTACAAAAAGTCCACCACCTTCAGCAATGAGAATCTTCTCATTGACTTTAATGGGCATTAATCAGGCCTGGTGCCAGTTACTGTTTATGTGCATGTTTATATTTAAGCAGCAAACACCGGAAGCCTTCATTAAGCTTAACAGTGAAAGTGGATGACCTCTCAGTATCAAAAGCAGTCACATACAAATAGTAAATTAAATCAAGCATTAATCAAAACTGTAAAATAGCCTGCTTAATCCTTTCAGAAACAACACACCCACAACCTTCCCCCAAACCCTTGTCAAACAAATGGTTTTTGCAGTGTATCTGGAAGGTCATCAAGTCCTGGGCTATTTCAGGAGCAAGTTCCAGATGGTCTCTAACATGCTGAATAATGTATGTCTATGTGGGAGTTGGGGGAGAGGGGCTCGGAGGAACTATTATACTGATATGAGTAACCCTATGCATTTTGCATTCATATATGACGAGCTAGGTGTTACAATTAAGAAAGCTGTTGCATCCTTTGTTTCAAGTGGCAAAAATAACTTGTTTCAAGAGTCTTTACTGACAACATCAATTTCATATTTCACTCAACAGCACTCTACAAAACCTTTAGCTTTTGTTTGGACTACGTTTGTCTTGATTACGGGAGCACTAGTGTTTTGCTGGTATGTGGTATTCTTAGCTTGACATTCCATGAACAGTCCTCTTTTATCGCATCATTCTTACGATGCTATAAAGGTAAAATCTAACAGCTATATATGCGTTATTATACATAAGATAATTATATTGTATAATGCAAATGTATATGTTTAAAACTGTTTTGCATGAATTTATTTGAAATGCACAGGACAGAAAGACAATAAATGCATTTTGAGCATAATATGTAAAACTCCAACTGTCTATATGCCTCAAACGACATGACCGCCGTGAATGAGTTCGTTCTGAGGCTGCCTGTCTGCCCACAGTATGTGTAACAGGGAAAACACTGACCAGATATTAAACTAAGAACAAAAGCAGACAACCTGAGGCGGTTTTTTACTTAGGTCAGAGGTGAAAACGGAGTTTATTAACCAATGGTCCTTTTCAACATTAGCGCTAATGGTACATTTTGATCAATGCTATGATGAAAGATGAAGGACATGGAGTAAATATACTTTTGGTGCCTTCATTTCTGCATGCAGGAAGATACAGATGGCACTGTGTTTGTATCAATTATAGAATAAAAAAGAAACAAAACTAAATACAATAATGTTAAATAATAATAATAATGATGCTAATTATGTCACAGCATGGTAAACTCCTTTTCCTTTGCCATCTTTTGAGTTCCCTTGTGACTATAGCTCTAAATCCATGATATTGGTGAAATCCTGTTCATCCGTAAAGAGACCAAGGATACGGAAGAAATTGCACATAGATAAATCAATGCATTGTTTTTGTCCTAAGGTAATAATATTTCAAAGTACTTTCATGCTGATGGTTTTCAGAATAACTATTTGAAGTGAATTGTTGGCCTTGGACAAATTCCTGGAGGAGAGAGTGACGTACATGTCACAAAAGAAATCATTGTTACAGGCACAGCTCGGTGTCGACAAACAAGTGAGTTGACATAAAGCCTACCATTCAATTACTGGCATAAAGAAATCTCTAAAACAAGATTGAAGGCATGGCCTATGGCACCTCGAGTTTGAATAATAGAGCAATAGTAAAAAATAGACAATATCAATGATGCGGTAACAGAAAAAATTAATTTCTAATCCTTATCCTGTGCCTATTCAGTGGACTAATGCACAATTTAAAATTTGCTATACAATCAGTGGTCAGTAATTGAATTTTTATAATATTTTGTACACAACTAAAAACATGTTTCCAGTTTGATACTGTGGTTATTAACTCAAGATAATTAAGATTTCTGAACTCTCCATTAGAGTTGTCTTCTCCAAGTCTGTCACCGTTCATGAGCTCCGAAGTGCATTGACGTCATTTTGCCAGTCAGTTTATGGAAAAGAATACACAAACCCATTCACAGCAAATTGTTTCCTGGAAAGTTTGGATCACTAAAGTTGATAGGCTATTGGCAAAATGTTATCCAGAAGACAATAGAAAACCAAAATAAAAATCATTGTCAAACAGCTGCTATCCCTGCAGCATACAGTAACGCTCAGGCTGAGCTTTGGCTGGACAGTGTTTTGAGATACACTTTAGGGTGACTGGAGAACATGAAGTGTGAAAACTCTGCAAGATTATGTCCTTCAAAGAGAAATCTAATGAAAAAATAATGAAATTATGACTTTCCCACTGATGACTAGCCACAGCTATTCTTAGGGGAATGTATATGAGTGAATGAGAACTACAGATATTAATTACATTATGGTTATGATTATGGGGCATGTGAATTTAGAAGTAGACAGGAGTATGGACAGATAAGTCTTTAGTGATCATACACATCCCGAAGTCTAAAAAGAAGTAGAATATGTGCAAGGAATTCTAAAGACTTGGAGAAGGGGAAGATTAAGTCATTAGGCTCAATCTTTTCTGTGTCACAAAATCTAGTGCTTTCCATAGGGTTTTGCCTCTTCCTCTGGGGATTATTCCAACTGGCAGTTCTAAGCTTCTACTTTATATATTGATCCATCTGATCCAAATATTCAGTTCTAAATACGGAACGTAAGTTGTCATGTCACTAGATAAGTGGCATAACAATATGCAATAGGACTATTCATGAAAGTGACAGGTGTACATTTTCTTCATGATTCTGCATGATTGCTCTGATTCTGAGATAGTCACGAAAACCCCAACCTTCTAAATAGCCGAGCTCCCTGAGGCCTTTGCTTGTCCTTGAGAAGTAAAATTCTGTTGAGCCAGTCTGGTTGCTTGCAGTGGCAAAGAAGCGGGTAACTGTGTTTCCTAGAACATGAAGTTGTGTTCTGCTTCTGCGTAGGCTAATGTTACTTCATCACCCCCTGCCATAGGGATTTGGGTGTATATACCTGTGATTTGAAAGTTATTACAATTTTTTTTTAAGCACTCCCTTTTTATAACAGGAATTCTGCAGAAGAGGAGGGAGAGGAACTAATGATATTGTTAGACATGAAAATTTTAATTTAAAAGATGGATACTTGGTAACAAAGAAACAATCGGATCATTATTTCTAGCTGTATGATTGTTCCTGTCCAAAACCAGGTGATAAAATAATACGCTAGTTGACTAAAAGCAACTCAGAGGAACTTTACAGAAGGATATCTTTCATTCCGGTGCTTTTCCTGTGGCTTCTTGCCTGCAGTGAATGTTATTCATCAGGGTTTAAAGTTTCTGCTGTTTTTTTAAGTTTAAATGCTCATATATGAGGAATGAAGTGAGAAATTTAGGAAAAGAATCTGCATTTGATATGTTTCCTGTTTCTCATATGGAGGAATTTCATATTTTTTTCTATTCTAGGGCTTAATTTCCAGTAAACAAATGTTTCATCCTTCTGAGTCAGGTATATGAAAAGGCACCTTAAATCTTAATGTCCGAGTCCACTATACATTTCTACTTGTTTGGAATATTTAAGTACTTTCCCGTATATATGAGCTTATCTGTGACCTATGAGGAACTAAAAGAAATGGGAGTATTTCACATGTAAAATATACTAAAGTTTAACAGGCACTTAACAAAAAAAAAAAAGTTTAGGAAGTTATTAAAAAAAAGTATTAAGGTGAATGATGGAAATTAAAGTCTACCTAAGGTAATAGACGATCTGGCCTTGTTTGAACTCTGTTGGAGTTTTGCTGTTAAATTTGGCAACATCAAACTTCAGACTTTAATATATGTTTTTTTATGTGAAAAATCTTTAAAAGGTACACTGCATTTGATTTATTTCAAATTTCCTAACATAGCTCAACTTGGGGTGAAGAATGTGCTTCCTGTACATTTAGCATTTTATAAACAGTTGAACAAGAAATCTTTTTTTTAAATAAAAACAAGCCCAAAGATGCATTTTAAGTCAGCATCAACTCACAAAACTACTCCCTGACACTGCACAAGAGAATTGTGATGGATTAACTGAGTGCATAACAAATATTGTTTTAGTGCATTAGCCCTGATTTCCTGTTCAAAGTGATTGATTGAGCCTCAGTCAAGACAGTGTCCACAGCAAATATTACGCAAACTTACCCAGACACAATCAATCACTCTTATCAAAGGATCACCACATTTGGAGCAAAAAAATGTTAAAGCGCTACCTGCTTTGCACTGTGTTCGTCCAGTTTAAACTATTTTTCTTAAAAACACAGAAAAACAGATTGCCTTTGTAAAGCTATTGTTGGCTTCAGTGTGTTTCTTCAGGCTGGTCAGCTGTAATATATAGAGATGTAATTTGCTTATATTACAACATGTTTGCTATTTAAAAAAAAAAAGTTTCAAAAAAGACATGGTGAAGGCATCATAAGCTAATTTAAATATTTAGAGAATAACCTAACAGTAAGAAAGGTCATTTGTCTATAAAAACTGACCTTGGTGGTTTCAGCCATCATTGATTACCACTAGTAATTCTAAAGAATTCTGTATCTTCTGCTGTTATTTAACAATCATTTAAGCACCTATAAATATTATTTAGGTGTAGTCAAAAGGTCTTATGTATAGCAGGCAAATGTGGTTTTATCGTTTCAAGGGTATGGAACATTCTGTTTTTCTTTGTAAGTGATGTGACTGAGCTTTGTGGTGCTCCGTGTTACAGCAGGCTGTTGTTAAGCAAGACATTGTTAGTGGCTTTTGTTCAGATGGGTCTCTGTCTGCAAACACTAACAACAAACTGAGGCAGCACAGGGTTTTTTGAACTCTGTCTTGGATGGTGGAGTTTAGACTCTCAACACACTTAGTAGGATCCTATTTGATCACCAGAAGAAAAAAAATATTTTCTTTACATTGATAGGAATGAAAGGACCTGCCAAACTGGTCTAAAATAGAGAACGAAGAATAATGATCCTACACTATAGGAAAGAAGTGAAGTAGCAAAATTTCATCACTAAAGGTTGTTTTTTCTTAAAAGCTAAGAAATTTCTTTAAAAAATAGTGGAAGAATGGAAAATCAGGATTAAGGAAGTTAGCAGGCAACTACAGAAGAAACTGTGGAGTTAGAATTGCTCTGTGGCCCCACCATGCAGCAATATAAGCTTACGAACTTTCTCCACTGGCTTGGGAGCTATAAAATAGGGATATCAGACAAGTTGCCCTGAAGAAATTCTGCATCGTCTCTGTGACCACTGCGTACCATCAGCCCGCTAGAAAGCAATTGAATCGAGTTTTCTCCGTTTAACGTCAGTACCAGCATATCCTTTTCTGGACCGCTGTTGGTAGCTCGAGACACCACTACCAACTGTGTTTTAGCTTTCACTTTTTTTTTTTTTTAAGATAAGCTATAAAAATAATCTCTCGAAACCAACCTCTGCTTTTGTGGTAGAGGGATTCTTCCACCCCTGTTCATATTCTAGCTGGAAATAAGAGTTTGTCCCACTACTATGACTCAACACTTAATCCATGCACATTTACGCAGTTTTCAGTTGCCTTCCATCCAGGTAACTCACTGGAGTGGCTGCCTGGAGTCTTAACATTCCACCAACCTCTAATAATCCTAGTTAGATGGATTTCTATAGCGTAAACAGAGTAAAACAACTTCTCATGGTTCAGACAAGAACACAAATGCTTGTCCTGTTTATAATCCAAGACAGCACCTGCAACAGTCTTTAATTGCTTCAAAGCACTCAGTGGGAATGTCTTCAAATGAATTTAAATTGCAAGCTTGGTCAACTAAAATGCTTTTAATTGTTCATTGGCAGCCATTCAACCCAACTTTTACACTCTGGAGTGTATAGCTGCTTCGGTGAGTGCATGTTAATAATACATAGATATATCTATCCAAGAAAACATTATCTAAATGTGTGTGACACCATGCATCAGAGTTAAAAAAACCTACAGTCATAGAAAATGTATTAATAGTGTATGTTATAAGATCCACCTAGTAAGCAAATAGTTGCCCTTTCCTATGTTTTCATTTTCTTCCTTCACCTATGAAATGAAAGAGGAATGAGGGAAGTGGAACAGCCGCAGCGAACAAACTGCAGCGCTCCCCTGCTACCTCCCTCTTCTACCTCCTCCCCACGGACATGCTTCCAGCTTCCTCCAGCCCAATGGAGAGTTGGTCATAGGAGGATGTATGATGTGTCCTTCCCCGTTCCTCTCTCAGAGAAGCTTTTTCGCTTTTTTGTTAGTGGCAGGACAGTCGATATAGGAGGAAACCGAAACAGTAGAAAGTGTCTGTACACGCATGGAATATTTCACTGGCCATCTCCAGCCATTTTTGCTTTCTCTCATGTAAGTCCCAGAGAGTCAAGCTTGAGGAGTTTATAGCATATTGTCCAATTTTGATTCATCATAACTGTACAGTTCTTTATCTCTAGGCCACTTCGGGTTTTTTTGGTACTAGCTTTTTTTACAATAAATCTGATGAAGGTCTTTTGGGGTATGAAGTATGAGTGAAAGCTGTGGTTGCTTTTTCTTACGCTTTATCGTTTGAAAAATTTAAGCTAGCCGTGGAAGTTGCCTTTTTGCACTGATTCAGTTACAGCAACACGTAGTAGATGATTTATGTGATAAAGGGATTTCTTACTAACCTCATTGAGATTCTTTTAAGTTTCTCAGTAGTTGTTTTCTCCGTTATATGCTATCCGTGCATATTGGGTTTACGGGGCAAGGTTTTGGTAGTGGGGGGGAGGCTGTAGGGATGGCTTGTGTGAGAAGAGATCAGGAGCTGCCCCCATGTTGAGCAGAGCCAGCTTCAGACAGCTTTAAAATGAGCCTGCTGCTGCCCAAAGCTGAGCCCATTGGCGATGCTGGTGGCACTTCTGTGATAACATGTTTATGAAAGGGTAAAAAGTGCTACCTGAACTGCTTACTGTAGTGATGTGTCTGTCTGTGCTTCTGTAACCTGTAATCTGAGATTGTGCGCACTATAGTGCATACGCAGATTATCAGTAATTGTATCTTCTACACCATAGCTTCTTAAAAATAGACAAACACCAAATTGTACCTGCAATAAAAAAGAACAGACTTCATGGTAATCATAATAAAATCCGTGAGAGTGCAGATACCTGTAATGGCTGCGTTTGGGGCTCTGCAGAATGTTATAGCTTGGTTAAGTGGGTTTTTTTGCACTGTGTGTAGTAGTCTTGGATCAAGCCATTCTGTAACAAGTCATTTAAGTTGTACAAGTTTCCTAAATATTCAAAGAGGGTTTCTTAAAGCGTTTTTAATTAAGATATTTTAGAAATATAAAGAAATACGCTCTACTAATTTTCTTTACTTAATAGCCTAAACCAAGGTAAACCATTGGAGACTGTATAGTCTTTCAAGGAAATGTCCTTATCAGCTAGAGATTAAATTAGGTCATCTTGAAAACCTGGTTTGGTGAACCAAATTGGTTTGATATTTGACAGTACCTCCCCTGGAGTTTTGGGTTAAAAATAGTGAAATAGTAAAAGAAAATCTCCAAAAGGGATTTTGCATCTCAGCGGATGTTTTTCCTTTGAACAAAATGATGTTTCATTTTATAATTGAAATACAGTATGCCTTTGAACTTTCAATAGCTAAAGCTATTAAGTAAGAGTATCACATTTCATTTGTTATATTACATTTTAAGTTCAGTCCATGCATTTTTAATTCTGTTTATGTCTTGAGAGCTTGCCTCTAGTGGAATAAAACCAATCAAGTATCTAGAACAAGAATTAAAATTTAGGTCCTAATTCACCATTGCCCTGTGGTTCCGTTGTGTTGCTTGAGTAAGTACAAAGGACACACAAAGTAAATGTGAGGACCCTCTGGAGAATACTGTTATTGTACAGGGTCAAATAATGTTCGAATTCTGCCAGGCCCACCTGTTTTGAAAAACAAAGACTGAAAAAATGACATGTGATTTAATATTCACCTTTTTAAAGGACATACCTTTTCTGAGTACAGGAGGGGGATTCAGGGCTGAATGTTAAAACTCGCAAATTTAGCAAGGCCTACTGTATTTTTCAACCCTAAAGACTGTTCTACATCCCTGGAATTGGAGTAAGATCTTTAGAATCTGTGCCTATCCTCTTGATGATCTTTTGCATTTATGAAGGAGGCATTTTTCCTATTACCAGATCAGTCTGGCCAATTTGAAGGGTTTTTTTTCTAGAAAGGATTAATTTTTTTCTTTTCTTGTCAGGGAGTCCTGCTAGGTGGGCTTGATTTTAAAGTTGATTTTTGCTGTTTAATGATAGGAGGACAGTACATGTGATGACTATATGGAAGAGGCGGCAAGTGTGTTAAAGCAAGGCTGTATCTCGGGAACAGTCCTCTGAGGAGGATCTAAACCATAATGCTATTTAGTATCCGACTATGTACTATATTTCAATGAATATCTAGCTTAGAAATACAGTGAATGCTTTTCTCGTGTGTTTTTGCTTTCACTTGTCTGTAAGTCGTCTTTTTATCATTGATTGGGGAAAGTACAGGAGATGATGAAATATTTTAAACTTTTCCATAAAGAATTTGATATGCTATTTTTATTTCTTCCGTTTTCCCAGGCATCTCTCTGCACTCTTGAGGCTTTATTCTTTTTGATTGATTGTTTGTTTGTTTCTTGCTACTGGTCCTCTGTGAGCAGAGCGATGGGAATGTTTCTTTAGCTGTTTGTACTCACGTGTCACGCACTTCTCAGGACTTAATTAATCCGGTCTCTCTCCCTTCCTCAGTTCTTGATGTTCTGACATTCAGATGAGTCACCAAATGCATTATTTTTTTGGTTGTTAGATTGATTTCATATGTGAAATTCATTTCAAATGCCTGTTCTGAATATACTTGTCTACCTTCAACTTGCCTGGCATATTGAACAGAATTCGATTAGATGTGTTTATAAAATGACTTCTCTCCAGGCCTGCAATTCAGCTGAAAGTGTGAGATGGCTGGGGAATTTGTAGCTTGCTAGCTTCAATTGCTGGAACATACTGAGTCATCAAATACATCTTCCTTTGTAGATGCAAAGCAAGTTTCACCGTAGGTATTTAATTACGGCATACAGCATAGTTGGGTAGTGTATGGGTGTTAATGTCAGCTGAGGCTACAGAGTAATATCCAAACAGCCTTGTTTCATCTAACAGACTGGGTCTGGGTTCAGCACCCTAAGGTGTAACTTGTATTTGAAACTAGTGTCATAAGGTGTGAAATTCCCTGCACAAAATGCATTTTGCATTTGCTATACATTTCTATTTCAAGTTTTGTTCCTAAATCTGATATTTGTCTAGAAGTGGCTTCCTTCAAACTGGTTGTAAAAACTTGATCTCTCTGTATAGGGTTATGTTCGTGTATACTCTTTAACTGTATAATTATGAGAGATTATTCTAACTGAACTGTTGTTTTAGGCTTCTTTCCAGTATTACATTGAAAACCAGTTGTGATTGTATGCTGAAAAATTGAATAATCAGCATGTTTACAAGCATTTTTAGTATGTTTTGGTAATAGAAAATATAAAAAATAATTTATTGTTATAAAAAGTGGTATGTATTATGACAATGGCTGTGACCAAATATCTGATATGAGCAAATGAGTATTACAGTGATTTTCTTTACCGTCAGAGTGGGAAGGTAGTTCTACTGGCATATTTGCGTTTCACTCTTCTTCTCTACCAGCTAGTAATGCTATACTATTTCTAGATTAAAATAGCCAGCAAAACGTTTATTCCCATTTTAATCAGCAAAGTAGTATATAATTTTAAAACTATATACACAGAGAAGGTGTACAATGAGAGGATTCTTTAGTTAATTTCTGTGAAGGCAAATTAGAGTAACATAGATGCTATTTTTTTCTACTTACGTATTTATCATACAGTATAATTGTATCTAAAGATTCTAAGACTATGTTCTCTACATTACTACTGCCATATGGGAGTGTTAGTAGCAAGTCAGTGTAGAACGTGCAGTCTATTTACTGTTATCTTTTTATGGAATTTGTGCTGGTGCTGACTTTGAGGAATGTATCATTAAAGCGTCTTATCCTTAAAACATAATGTTAAAGCAATGTTTCTGATGATGTACTACTGTGATACATCATCAGCACCAGGCTTCGTGCTGCTACATTCCCCAGAGCATAATATTGCAAAAGAAAAATAAAAAAGAATACTGTAAAAATGTGGTGTTAACCAGAAAAGCTGACATACTGAATATGTTGTGCTACCTCTGTTGTTGACTCAAGTCCTCAATCTCTCCTCTATATATTGCCAATATACTGTCAGAAAATTCATATGATTATGATGAAAGAATTATGTCATCAATTAACTTCCCTGCTTTAGGATGAAATCTTACTGATATTTGTAAATGTTTGCTTGTTTTCGCAAATATTTTATTAAAATGTGAATATGCTTCCAACAAAAAACCTGTATGAAAAACCCAGCCCAAATTTGGCAAAGTTCAGGCATATGTTTTGTAGGCAAGGCCTTTCTTTAATCAGAACTTGAAATCCGTCAGAGGAAAGGGGCCATAAAATCAATTCTAAGTAATCTTGGAAATGAGATAATAGTCCATTCATCTCCTTAATATAAGTATGAAATTTTCTGGTGCACTTCATGCCTATACATTTGTAAGAATTTTGTCAGTGGAAATGGGAGAGAAGCCATAGGATTACTGTAGGGGTGACTTCCTCACACTGCCACTGCAGGCTTTTTTTCAATTTATTTTTGTAATATTTTTTTTTCTCAGTGAAAATAAGTAGTTCATTTGTGGAGTGATGCCAACAAAACTTGTTACTTGTTCCATATTAAATGAGAATTAGTGGCAAGCCTATAATGTATGACTCATAAGTCAGTGTTGAAAGTTTAAGTTGCAGGTATTGGAGAAAGCAATACCGTGATTTGCGTGGTACAATTCAAGGTGTGACCTGTTTGTGGTAAAACTACTTGGGACCTACTACAAATATATGTTGTTATTTAGGTATAGTTGTGCCCTGGCTTCACTCTACTTTAATCCCTCTATATAGAAACCACTAGATAATACTCAGAAGTTGTTTCTTTAAAAAGCAGCAACTCTTCCTTTGAGAAGTTCCATTTCTTAGCATCAGCTCAAGCAGATGGCTCCTTCTCTCACCAAGTCTCTCAGGATCAGACTCTCTCTGAACAACCCAGTTGGCCTGGGCTGGCTATCTAGACAAACCAAAACATCTATAGATAACATGTATTTTGCTATCTATCATTTCTAGGAACTGTCAAAGAGAATGCAGGCTCTTAAAGAAAGCATAATTTTATTTTTCTCCTTCTGCTAGAGGCTTCCCGCCCCTTTGACAACTTTTCTATACGTAACAAAGTGCAGTTGTATTTACAGAAATGGAATCTACAAAACCCATGACACCTTAACAACTGGGCTTTCTCCGCTCTCCTGAGATGAGAGAGGATGTCCCTTTGCTCCTCATTTTCCTGTGAGTTGTCTTATTCTGTTGTTCATTTCAATTATACTTTCCCATGTTAGAAACATTGTCACGGCATGAAGGTGGAGGCCAAGAAGAATAGCTTCAACGTTGTAAAGAGTCTTTCTATGTAACAAAATCTAGCAGTCTTGGTTCACTGAAATAGAGGGCAAAATTTCGGTGTCATTCTTGCAAGACAGTATAATTGTAAGCGGTGCAAGCCTCATTTTCCTGAGCTAAGCAGCAGCAGAAGGTAATGACAGCTGAGTACCAGAAGGATATTTGCCAGTATGGCTGCTCTTTCATTTTTGATGATCAACTTCTATTTTCCTCAAATGTATTCATTACTTAAAAATCTGATCTGAATAATTCTGTTTAATCATGCTTGCCATCTATACTGTATGCTAGAAAATCAGTCTTTAATATTCAGAAATCTTAGAATTATAGTTAGTTTTGCTTATATTCAAAGGTAGTAGGTTATCTGAAACTTCTTAAAATTGGTTTTTTGTTTTGTTTTGTTTTGAGGGGTACATTAGAGTAGTATGAACTAGCTGAATTTGAAAGGTTGAATGAAAATCCCAAATTTCAGAGGCTATCAAAGGCATTGTCTTCTTGTTGGAAAATGTTAAACGTTAGAAAACGGGGAATTCTCTGTGGCTTGTAATGGCAAGTTCTCCTTTGGTACTGATTTCTGGTCATTTGTTTGATAATAAAATAAAAGACATACTGTCTTCCAGTTGAAGAACTAAGTGTACGTACTAAAATGATTGTTTCTTCATAATCACTTAAGACAGGTAACGATATAAATAGTGGTTCAGAATTTTCTCATGGAATTCCACTGTGTTGATTACTTGATTTTCATTCTAGACTAAATGTTATAATCTGTGATACTTATTTTTTCTACACCAAGATCTATTTGTGACACATACCATATTTTTTATGATATAACTTGTAGACTTTCATGAAGATTTTTCCTCCTAAGGAGATTAAAAAGTGTTATTTACTGATGTTGAGAGCATGCCATATCACATGTACTACAAACTTAAATATGTGTAGCAAAACTACCATGGAACTATTAGTGGAAGAATACAGTGATACAATTTCTCCATAATATAAAAAACTTACTGCATATATCCTTTCTTAAAACCGCTGGAAGTATCTAGTAGGACAGATGTTAACTGAAACAAAAAGATATTTTGGGGTTATTTCAGCATATTGTAGAAGGCACCAGCTACATGTATATTTTCTTTCATTATATTTTCTAGTGAAATTCAAAATAAGTTGCTTTTTAAAGCAAATACTAATGAAACAAGAGCTACTTGCCTTCTTTCAGTACAAATATACTATGAGTTCAATCAATAAAGCATATTAAGTTTTCCAAACTTATGCATGCTAATTTTTGTTTTGTTACTAAGGGTAAAGTTACTGTAGTGTCATCAAAATAGGGTGTGATCACAATGTCTTTGCCCTTCTCTGTATAAAATACTTTTTTGGATAGTATGCTATTAAAACTGTGCAGGTGCTTTGGTTTTATTGTAAGTATTACCTAACTGAGAATGCAGTAAGTGGGAAGCTAGAATTTTAAGCATCGTTTGATTTTTTTTCTTCTCTCAAAAAGAGAAGATAATTCTAAATTTTAGTGTAGACTGTACCCATTTTCTACAGCCTGCTGGGCCTGTGTGCACCGATTTCAGAATTTTGTGTAAAAGGCATATGGATTGTTATATAAAAGAAAAGTTGTATTGATGTAGCTAGTGATGTCAAAATTTTTATTTTACCTGCTTTACATGATTCTCGCTGACTGATTAATTAAAGCAGCACAAAGCTTTAGATGGAAGCAGTAGTGTCTATTCCTATAGCTTTTTCAAAATCATATGTTACCCTGCTGTAAGACAGAAGACATTCTGGTGAGTCACCTGGAATTCCATATAATAGAGGAGTATGCAATATCTGATTTATAACTGTAAAACACTGCTCATTGTCATGGTTAATTTTCCTCCATATACTTGCCACAGCTTCACACAATCTTTGCCTTAAATAAGAATATAGGAGTTGCATGTATATGTGATACTCTCACCCAGAACACTAAAGAATATATGTGCGTGTAGTCCTTGGGTAAATTACGAGTCTACCTTTGGATCTGAAGCCCTTGCATCATAGGCAAATATTCCATGACGCTACATAATTTCAGGCTTAATTAGTTTTGCAAACGTTTCTGTTTTTGGCAGAGGAGTGAGTGGGTAAGCAGCGTGTACTGAAGCTGTCTTAGTTTGCAGTGGAAACCTAACTGAGGTGACTTTTTTGTCATTGATTGCCGGGGAGGTTTTCTCCGGCTGGATGCCTTCTGCCTGGTCACCATAAATTAGTTTTGTGTCACTGCCTCTAACAACCAAAACACACTGATAGTCTTTAAATGATGGTTTATATGACCTGAGACAAGATCTAGCCTTATTTTTCTGCTCTATTACTTTCAAAGAATAGTCTTTCTATTATTAACATGCTGTAGTAAAATAATTTTAAATTCCTTTAAAATTTATGGTGGTTTTGTTCGTTGCATTTCATGAATGCAAACCTTATTGGAGATGTAAACTATTAGCAAGCAGATGTATATATATGCATTTTGATAATGTGATCTTTTTTTATTACTTTAGAATGGTTTACAGTTTGATGGTTTTTCAGAACTCTTCTGGCTTGATTTTTGTACAGCTGTATAAATAAGATAGGAATTGTCTGACAGTATGATGAAGCTGTAAAAATACAGACTGGCTATGAGGGCACAGTCATGGCAGTAAGCAACTAGGTCTACGCTAGCAGGTACAATAGCAGAATCTTCTCTGATTGCAGTCATATTTAATGAAGCAAAAAAGGTGGTGAATAACAGTACCTTAGGAATGAACATTTCTGTTATGATTGCACATTTTTCATCTGATTTTCAGGTGAAGATCAAAATTTGAAACTGTAAACAGTAAACAGTAGTTTTTAATACTTGTAAGTTTGTAGTGTTGCCAGTTTCCAAATGAGTAGTCCCTTGCTTTCTAAAGAAAATTTTTCAAAAAAGTAAATACCTAAATTCAATTTACCCATAATTGCACTTTTGATTAAGAACAGCAAATTCCTCTTTTGCGTTACTGTCTGTCTCTGAGGGGCGTTATTTTTTGTTAATTTGACACAGTGAAGGTGGCTTTCAATCTACTGCTATAGAAAGGCTAAAAAACCCCCCAAACTGGTTCCAGGCGGCTCAAACGGCCCCAGCGCAGGACAGAGCTGAGCCCGTCGGCCACGCTGGTGGTGCTGTGAAAAGAACCGTGCTTATCTGGGGGAAGTCCTGGGAGCCATTATAGAACAAATTGTGTGTATTCCTTGAATTAATCTTCTACCTCAAAGCGTTTGTAAGGCAAATTGTGGGCTCCTTCAGCTCCAGAACTGTTACGTGGGCTTACTAACCCACTTTAGATGGTTTTGTGGTACTTCTGAGCCTTGTTTGGAAAAGTTTATGAAAGCGGAATTCTCCTTATAGTAATGGTAATCAGGAGGTTTAAATAATTCTACCCTGTAGAAATGAACAATATCTACTTAAGATAGCCAAAAAAAGTTAACGCATTATTTGCATCAAAGTTTCTCCTTTATTTACTGTAGTGAAGGCCAGTGTTCTACTGCTGTGATCCTTTTTTTAAGAACCTTGGAATACTTTGATTGAAAATGGAATCCAAAGGGGATTTGTGAGTGGATTACCGGAGTACGATGTCTTGACTCATGGCCTTTCACATCCTGTTTCACAAACTTTTCATCACCTCGTTATTTTCTGCCTCTTTACAGAAGCTGAAGAACGCTCAATGAAAATACATAAATCATGAGACCTCTTCAAAACTTCCTGTCCCCTTTGCTACTCAGGAATGCTAAAATGGTGGAGTTTTCACTCTTGGCACTCAATTCATAAGAGGTTGTCCAGTGAAAGGAAATGTGAAATAGAGTAGAATACAAAGAAACAAAGCTACTATTAGGAAACAGAGAAATGAGGAAACGTAGATAAATGAAAGACAGCATGAAGAAATGGAGGATGAGCGCAGTAATTTTATATTTAAGGCACTAAAAGATGGAAAGTCAAGAAAAAGGGTAAGGGGGAGTGATTTTGTCAGTGTTGTGGAAGAATTACATTTCACCGGAGACCTTGCCTAGATTTTTGAATTCTAACGGATAAAGGCTAATTGTTACGAAATTCCTTTTACTTTGTTGGTATGCAGTCAAATGTGTCTTTCAAACACGGACTTAATATCCTGACTGAGTACAAAATCAGGACAGAATATTCTTGAAAGCAGCTAGCTTTGCATAGTGAGCCATGGCCAGTTCAGTTGTGCATGGTGCTAGTCGCCAGAAGGGTAGAAGAGGGACTGTGCGCCATGGTTTCATGTCAGTTATACTTGCGGGACAAAGATAAATGACAGATAAGTGCAAAGCTGTGTTGTTTATCCATAGTGAGTGACAAACACAGTGGATGCTGCACATAGTGCTGTAATTTTCTATAAAGAATGATTTTGCCATCTTTGTTTCAGCTAGTTTGCACAATTTACATCAAAAATGACCCCTGTGTGATCAGTCCACAAACTGTTTCCTAACAGGCTTCCCTGCTGTGTTGGATTTAGGTGGCAAGGTTCTGGTAGCTGAGGGGCTGCAGGGGTGGTATCTGTGAGGAGAAGTCATTAGAAAAGCTTTTGGGGTCTCATTTGCTCTTTCCCTTTCCCTTAACTGTTTATGCCAATGTAAGATTTAAAAAAAGCTTATATAAAATGTGGATATTCTGCCTTGGATTTCACATGCTTTATGCAACCCCTTTGGGACACAGGGAGACAACTGCTTAAGGCATAGAGCAATAGGAGGTCAGACCCTGCACTGCTAGTCTTCACGGTTGTGACAAGAGGCTTGACAGTACAGCCAGGAAATTTTCTGATCGTGATTTCCTGCATGTGTAGGAAGCAGTAATAACAGTTCATAGATATAGGAAGTCTTCCAGTTTTTCTGTGTGTTAACATGGGAATTTAAACATAGCTACTTATATGGCAGTATTAACTTGTCTGTTAATGAGCAATTCAGAGGAAAAATCTCACCAAAAATGTGTGCTTGCTACATCCCGAATCAATTTCCATGCCTTTTTCATTGTTTCCTACCTAATTAAATCGATGGTTCTATTGCTGAGCTTAAAATGAAGCTGACACAAACTCCCTAAATGCTGCAGAAACCAATGGTCCTTGCAAAAGGTCTTTGTTTTTGTTGCCCCACAGTGCAGATGTGTTATGTCTGTTTTATTAACCAAACTAAATGTTTACACCATCATGTTCCCATATTTACTAAATCCCACTAAACGGAGGTTTCCCATTACTATTACAGAAGTATAATGCCAGTACTGTACAAAGAAGGAAAGAGAAATTGTGTTACAGATATCTATTTCTCACCAGTTACAAGAAAAATATCTGCCTGTCAAGTTTGGTGGTTTTTTAATTGTGCTGAAAGATTTTAACTGTGTTTGGTGTAAGAATACAACATAAATCCTAGGTTCGTATGCTTCTGGAATCTTTTAGCTAGGAATCCTTACATATGTAGCACAGGCCACACCTTTTCAGGCCTGGGAAACAAAAATTGTGAAACGCTGCTCCTTCAAGAAAGCCTTCTTTTTGAAGATAGGTTCCTTTTTTTTTTTTTTTTTTTTTCCCAANAAAAGCATTATCTTACCCTGCAGTTAGTCTCCCTGCAATCAAATAAAGGGCATGGATTAATTGGAGAACCACTAGAAATATTTAAGGAGATTAACGTTAATGGAGAAACAAATTATCTTTCTATCAAATGAGGTTAATAACAAAAATTAGTAATGGCCCCTCACACTTATTGAAAAAGCTTACAGAGTCTGTTAAAGATTAATCATGCAACTTTTTCTGTAAAATCTATAGAATTTCAAGTGGTTTAGGGGTCTTACTGCCATTTTGAAAAGGATCAAGCCCCTTGGAAGCCTAACTCTTACTGCCCTGTCAGATTTTAAAAACTTGTTTCCTCAAGGAATAAAGTGTAACCTGAAGGGATTTTCTGAAGTAGTAGGTGCCTAGTTGAACTCTCGCTGAAATTAGTTACAGAGTCCTAGTTAGCCTATTACAATCTGTCTTGTTCTCAGTGTAGATTTACTATAGGTTCATTAATACTTTAACTCGTAATTAAGTTTATGTAGAAGACTGGAAGAGAGAGTATTATTTTTTTATTGACTCTCTTCTATAAAAAACATATTTACTTAATCCTTTACAATATTTAAAGCAGTTCTGCAATTAACATGTGGCCTCTATTTGCATAAAGGAAATTTGCAAGGGTGATTTGTAAAACCATATTAAGCATCGTTTTTATCTGTGTATTGATGTCATATTTTCTCTATTCATCGACTGGCTGTAAATACATGTTAGAAAATGTTTGGTGTGTATCAAAGTACTGAAGTGCGTGATGTTGCTGCAGTATGACTGTCATGACTTCTAGTTGATTATTTCAACGCAGTTCTTAGCAAAAACGTACTGTCTTTATTAAGACAGTTATAGCTGCAATAGCCGTAGCTATATAATATTGCCTGATATTGTATGTTTGTGTGTTTTTTCTTTTTGTAACCCCAAGTGTCTTAAGGAGTGCTATTTGGTTTTTCTTCTAATTAAAACATTTGGCACGGGGGCAACTCTCAGATTATTTCCCAACTTGCCTGCATCTGGGCAGCCTGTAGGCTACCAGTAGGCTACTTGTAGGTTAAATTTTCACTTGCTCTAAAAAGAGCATTAGAAGAGTAAGTTAGTTGTAATTTTTAGTATCTGAAAATGTGAATGTATTGTAGTGAATGGTGATTAATGGAGGGCACTGGACACAGTTCTCCAGTGATGTTCAGTGCAGGTGCAAACTGGTCCGTAAGTACGAATCCTACATCTATTTTGATTAAGGTGTCAAGGTGATGATATAGTCAACCTTGTAAGCGAAAAATAAATGCCTACTTTCAATCACTTTCTCAGGAAAATTCTTCTGGCAGATTAAGCATGGTTGAAGTATTTAAATTTGTATAAATCCTTATAAAACCCTGATTTATTTAAAACTCTAGTTCCATACATGTAGTCATAGAAATAAACTTAGTGATTATCTATGTACACTTAATTTTTAGTACAGGCTCTATCCGAGCATTAGTGGCCTTCAGCATCTTTTCATCGCAAACTCTGGAGAGGACTTGTCCTTCACAACATCATAGGCTGAACGTCATTAGAGCGCAAATGCTGCAGATGAAGTGGCTTGAGTGTTATGCTAGGAATCACTTCAAGAATGCTGTTTACCGTCTGCCAAGAGAAAGGTGGGGATCAATCTCCACATCTTCTCTCTCATGCGTATTAAAAAATGTTTAAGGTGCTACACATTACCACATTCCATTAAAAAATCCCATTAATCTAAGCCATAATACAAGAAACATGAAAAACCTAAAATAAATAGTGGCGTGTCCCCTGCCCCTCTCTATGCTTTCTTTCAATTAAGTCTGACTCTGAAGTACTCCCATCTAACAACAGAAGGTAGAAATTATTCCATTAAGGAGAAACTTTTTTTTTTTAACAGTTGCGTAGCCAAAGGTCCCTGGTGAGAAGGTTTTCCTAATCATTTTCCAATAAAGAACAGAAAAACCTCAAAGGTGGTATTTCCAGAGGAGTATACTATTAGAAAGAATGGATATTTGAGGAGCTTTATTTTATTAAAAATGTGCAAGAACTCCTATGTGTCTAGTTTCACATACAGCTTAGTGAAAGGTTAGAAAATTAGCTCATAGGTGCTGTTTATACAGTTGGATGCACGAAGGAGACTTTACATTTCACAACTTCTTGTTTCTGACAAGTTCCAGAGTTCCAGTGAATTATTTATGTGGCCACTTATCCTATAAAGATGGAACTGAGGGTACAAACTGAGTTCACAAATGCTACCAGAAAGCCTTCAGGTGATAAGATGAAAATGGATCTTGGTCGCTGCTCATCTCAACCCTGGACTTGAATTTGTGGCCTACGGATGAAGGGTTTTGTGTCTTACATTTTTCATCTCTAACTTTTGAATTTTTGCAGTTTATGAACAATTCATGAACTTCTATTTATCTTCAGCAATTGCTTTATGAATCAAGGATTTAACTGGAATAAGATAATCCAGGAAATAGTAAATTTCAATTCATTTTTATGAATCTAATATATATCCCGCATATGAGAGCAGAGATGTGAATACATTAGCGATAAAAAGACTAGAAAGAAATTACCTATTTCTAACTGTAGTTTAATTCCCAAAGATGTGTAGTCAGAGATTGTGGCAGATGTGACTTTTTGCAGCTCTTGGATTTTCTGGGACTCTCTAACCTTAAAACTGAGTGAATACACCTCTGCAGGTTTTTTCCTTTGCTATTTCTTATTTATAATGGGCTACTTTTCAGCTTGATTCTCTATCTAAAGTGATATGGATCCACAGCTAAATGTTTTGGAAAATATTTCATTATTTCCAGGGAATTTCTTTCTCTTTCTCTTGGCTAAACAATAGTTTCTCTGTATTTGTTGTTGATAAAACTGTTTTAAATCCTTTCTCTGCTGTCAAACATAGAATCGAGTGTGATGTTAGGCAAGTGGCTGTCAATTACATTTGTCCATGCTCCAGGATTTGCTGTCTTCAATTCTGGAGTAATGCCAAAACCATGCTGTTAGGCTGAGGGGCAGGTGATAATTTAAATCCTGTAATTCATGAGCTAGAAAGGCTAGCTAGAAAGTCATTTTGGAACACTGAGAATCAAGTAGTTTTCACAAAAGATTTTTTCAAGTTCTGTCTTTGAGCCCGAGTATTTCAATCAATACTTCAACTGAATTTTAATTTTTGGATGTATGTAAATGCAGGTGTCAATCAATTAGCTCCTCAAATGTAGGGTGAAAAGTTAGAGGTTGTGATGAAAAAGTTAGCACATTCTGAAGATGTCGTAGGTGCCAATTTGTTGAGACAGGTCTAGAAAGAGTAAACTGCGTAAGCTGCAAGTATGGAAAAAGTACTTCCAAACCTGTACAAATGATTCTATATTAAAAAGTTTATTTAAATTATGGCATAATCAATAGAAGTTGCACTTGAAGAAACCATAAAAACTGTCAGTCGCTCTGAATCCTGCTATGACAATGCAAGAATTAAAGACAAGATATCGCAGCACCAAATATACCCTGAGTATCTTCCAAAATTGCTTAACTAGACTCTCCCATTCAGATGCTTTCCCCATGACTTATTACCTAAGTGGTGAGAAGATGAGTACACCCCCATGTCTGTCAAGGTACCCTTGTTTATGACAAGAACTACAAAGCCTTTCTGTAGCATCTGCAGTATTTACTTCGCTCAAAAAAGATGAGTGTACTCCTTGGACCAATAACAGCATGATCCATACAGGCCAGCACAGAATTCCTCAGTAGCCTGGCTGTGTGTTTACCGCTCTAGCAGCTCTTTTACAAAGAAAGTCAGGATCATTGTTGTCATTTTACAGGGAAGAAACCCATTTGAGAGCTGAAGAGAAAGGGGAAGTGGCTTGTGGTTTGTGGCAGTGGCATCCTCAGGAGTCAGGTGGAGATGGAATTGGATTAAAATTTCCCAGAGTCCTGCTCTGGTTCTTTAAGTAGCAACGCATGCCTCCTCCCTTGCAAATGTCCCAAACTTAAAGGAAAAACTGCTTACATCATTGCTTTTAACAATTCTTTTCAACATTTCCATAGTGCTGCCTAAATATAAATGGAAATGAAGCACAGACCCTGATATTGTTTAATCTGTGAACCAATCCAGCCACACAGGATAACAAAAAGACAACATGCAAACCTGTAATTTTCCTCCAGGAAAGGTCAGTTAAACCAGCTTGACCTTTTTTCCACATATAAAGCAATAAGCTATCAGCCCTGTATTCAATCCCAAGGTGCTCTCGAAATAACTTGGAGATAAAGCACAGAGATACAAATCAGTAGATGCTGATGAGTTGGGCATGCGGTGGTTTCTTCGAGATGTTTCTTCAAGAGAAATTTTACATATGCTGTAAGTCAATGTCAGGAGAGAAAAAAATGGTATTTCAGAAAAACAGCTCACTGGAGAACTCAAATTAACATTTTATCACAGACAAATAAGTTGGAAACTCTGTAATTTATAGGTATTTAGATACAAGCACATGAAGATAGTGCTATTAGGGCATTAAAAATAGAAGTATTATCGTTCTACTTAAAGAGTCTACTAAAATAACTGATAATGTCTGAAGGGTTAACTCTCAGTGGACTATTACCAAAGTATATACCAATGCATAATTATTTTGAAGATGATTCATTAAGTGTTTGTGGCACTGAAATGTGTAATACATCAGCAACCACCACAAATGGATTTACTTTAAGCTGGGCTATTTCACTGCAGATGGCTTATGTGTTCACTTACCATTGGTAATGAAACGAACAGCCCTTAAAATGAAGGAATACATTTGCAGCGGTTGTGGATGTGTTATAGATGTTCTTTGCTGCAAATACATTATGAATTTTTAAAGCATTAAATATGTATGTACTATTTATAGCATTCTTACAAATACATGGAATCTTTATGTTTTGAAGACTTCAAATAATTTTTTTTACCACTTTTCTCTTGATTTTTTTCTTTTGCTGCAGCACCTGCAGCATTTACTTAGTCTGCTCTTCAGAACAATTATTTCATCCAAAAAATCACTATCTTTTACCTCCAGTTCATCTCCCACAAACCATAGATCTGTTTTCTTTAGGTCTATTTTCAATTTTTCATAGATCTATTTTCTTTTTTACCTTTTTTTAGAAGCAATAAAACCTTTTTTTCTTATACTGAAATTTTTTCTTATACTTAATCATCAGTTATCTATTTACCCCATATAATTGCAGTATTGAACAACAAATTAGCTCTAGAAACGAGACACCAGGCACTGAACCTAATGATGTTTCTTTGTACGTACATGTCCATTTGGTTTCATGTGTTACACGTGGGTTGGTGTTCTCGGCCTGCAGTACGGTTTAGGTGGTGTTGGGCGATCGTTGAGGCAAGCTCCGTTGTGAGTGACACGTCTCTGAAGCGGCCGGCAGTCTGCTGTGAGCTCCTTAGCCCTGTGTTTCACAGGTTACGCAAAGGAAAAAGACCATCTTGTTTCAAAAGTTATCCAGAGAACAAAAGACTATCTTCTTGCCTCCTGGTGCTGATTAGATGATCGGTAGCAAATCACAGACTTTCTGCTCCCAGTGCTCCTTCCAAATATTTCTAGGTACAGAATTTAGTCGTGCAGCATTTGCAGTTGCTTTATTGGCCTGGATACTGTTGAGGAGGGTTCATGAGGCGAAGGCTATGTGGTCTGGGTAGGTGAACGTGAGGGTGCTGATTGTCTGTTTTGAAAAAATGTGTGGGAGAAGGGCCAATAAAAGTTTTGAGTGCACGTCCACAATGAGTTTGAAGACCTAAACAGGCTGACAGCAGATAACACAGATGGCTTAGATGGAAGCTGGAGGAACCTTCATCGCTGCAGCTTCCGAAGATCAAGACAGTACATGAAAGAAAAGGCAGGAAGAATAAAGTATCTCAGTAAAGCTGTGGAAACTTTTTCTCGTTGAATAATTTCCTTAAATAGCCCCTTTTTAGTCCAGAAACTTCAAGTAATTTATTAGGTTGAGTGAGTTTACACAGCCACACTGAGGCTTGCCTTTGTGGTGTGCTCCTTCCTGCCAGCTCCCTTTGATCTTCAGGAGGTGTTTGCTCCACCTTGCACTCCACAAGCTCTGACTTCTGCAGTGTGAGCCTTCTGCTGCAAGATGTTCCATCTATTCCAGAATTCAGCAGTCCAGAAAACAAGAACAGCTTTTCTTTTGCTGGCCAGCTGCTTTCTTCCAAAAGGTGCAAAACCTGATGTTTTTTATAAGAATCTCAGTGCCTCTTGATTAGAATAATTGCATACCAATTTTATTTCCAACACTATCTGGAAAAAAAAAAGAGTTTGGAAATAAACTCTGAAGACATTTTACTTGAAAGGCAAAATAATTTCAAATTTGAAAAAAACTTGAAATAGGCTTTTATTCAGAAAAGAAATTCATTAAAAGATTTTAAGGATTAATCCATGACTGGGAATTTGTTCAAAACATTATGTTTCAACAAAACCTTTTTACTACCTGCCATTTACTTTGTTTTCTTGCTATTGATAATTTCCTTTAAATTGGAAAATTGTCTCCTTCCAAAGCCAACTTGTTTAAGTGCATGACTAGACAATTATATTTAAATTTGTGTATTGTCTTTGTGAACATTTCCTACAGAAGTTACTGTGAATAGTGGCTTCATGCAATTATGACTTTTGGGGTAGAATCGCCAACATTGTTTTTTATCAAATGCTTTAAGTATACTATATATATAAATAGAAGATACCTTTCTGAAGGCAGTTACCGTCTAACAGATATACAGGCAGGTACATTTGCATACATCCTGTTTAGGAAAGAAAATATTTTAGTGCGTAGAGCTCTGGAACAGCAGACTATTTGTGTGCTGTTCCCTGCTCTGCCACTGAGTTGTGTAGGAATATCCTGCTACCTCTGGTGGCTTTTATTTCTCTGCCCGTAATTTATCTGTCCTATCTTCTAATCAACGATTATTTCTTCCCATAGCCACCTACCGAACCAAAACTTTAACCTCAGCTGGGAGCCTATATATCATAACGATGGCAGACTTCTGAGTATGGAGTTCTTCTAAGAAAGATATGACTTGCAGTTCAAAGTTCTTTGATGTGAAGGGAACAAAGGGAAAACAGGTATGGAAAAAAAAACCCAAGAGAAACTTTTTGACAGTATTTATACAAAAGGAGAATATGTAGGTATTGATATTCAAAAAGAGAAGCTCTGATCTAGTCAGTTAATACCCACCTGTTTCTGTAATCAAGGACAGGTGAAGCTAACAAACACCTGGACAGGAATTAGTTTTAGTTCTATGAGTAGTCCTTAATACTCCAGTGAGTATTTGCTTCTCAGCTGCTTAAAGATAGCTTTCTGTTCATTTCAGTCTGTGAGATCTTCTGTGTTCTTTAATGAAGGATTTTAGTATGTCTTACAGATTTGTGTGAGCTTCACCTGTTTATTATTTTAAACTAGTCTTAAATTCTTCATTCTTAATGCTGCCAGCTGGCTAGAGAAATATTGCCCGTGATCTATCACAGGTAGGTGAGCAGATATTGAAAGACTACGGGTCAGGTTTTGAAAAAATTGAAATACCTAAAAATCTTTGCAAGACTGGTCCTTGGTGCCACCCTTAAAATCTCATATATGGAGAAGAGAAAGGAATTAGAGGCTGCTTCCTGTGGGAAGGCAGTAGATGGCCCTTGCTTTCTTGCTCTGTTTCATAAACCTGGGGCTGCGTGGTCCTGTGCAAGGGTCTTTGAGCATGCGGGCAACAGACTTTCAGAGTACTCTGAATCAAATCAGTAGTGAGCTCTATGTGAGCTGGGATTTACCCTGAAGAACTTAATGGCAAAAATTCCAAAATTTCACCAGGAGGAGATCTTGGCTCATATTGCATGAGCATGTATCTTTAAAAGGTAGAATTGTTTTACGTGAAAGTTTGTCTTTCTGGTTTTCTATCAGTTCAGCCTTAATGAAAGCGCTGACGAAGTAGGAGATACTTGGCCATATGACAAAGCTATCAAAGTAGTGAGTGTTATTTAATCAAAATATTGAAAATTGTTTTATTATAAATACAGGAATTAAGAAAGAGCTGAAGAAATTTTTCCAGCATTGTGTTTAATTTATACTCACTAAGCTTCTACTAGTATCCTACTAGTATTCTACTAGTAAATACGGGTTTAGATATCTTCTACTGCAAAGAATAAACAAAGTTACCCACTGTAAAGTAATTTTGTAGAAGTTTTAAAAACTTTAGCATAATGTTTTGACCTCCAGTGAACATTTGTTGGACACATAAGCCTCCCATACCCTTTTTGTTTTGATTGTAGAATTGGAAGGCTGAAATAAGAAATGCAGGAAACCCACGGGGTTGGTTTAAAGATCCATCCCGGGGGTCTTTAAATGAAATTAATAGGGATCAGCCCAGCTGGGTCACAGAGCAGGACAGACATTTTGAGAGAACCTGTTGTAATAACGATAATTTGAATTTTGATCCTGAAAATGAATGTCTAACTTCATACATCTCCGAGATTTAAACATCTAAGATTGAAACAATGTGGAGATAAAGGTTTCCAGCCATTACTTTAACACTGCTTCATGTTTGATGACGAATAATAATTTCTGAACTTACTGTTTGAAATGACCCAGCTTCCTAAACTGGTGCGGCTTGGTAAAGGTACGGTCATGAGCAGTTCCACTGAGTTATGTTATTTAGGGGATCCAGGGTCACACCTTGGGCCTGAAAACAGCAAAAGAAATAGGCCAAGCCCCAAAGCCGTAAGCAGAGGCATTGGGGTACAGCTGTGTGCTTTTGAGATACTTCTGTACATGATATATATGTGCGATCTACAGTTGAACTTAATATTATGGCTGTATGTATTTTCTGCACAGATGAAAGAATTCACAGGGAGATGATTCATGTAAAGTTTTTTTTAACAAATCATACGCTTATGATTTAATGCTTGCTTCCTCATTGTTGTATTATTACTGGTTTTCGTTTTCTAGCTATACACTTAAAACAACTCCCTGCTCCTAAACCATAGGGGACAGCACATCTATCTTAGGGTATCCTCAGACTACCCGTGTGATTGATACAAGTTTACCTCTTGAATTAAATCTCAGTGGTATTAATTTATTGTGACCAAAGGTTGAGCAGCACAAAAATGTTTGATCATTACAGAATTAATACCTAATGTATTGAAAAGGACAAGGCAGTGTTCTGACAGGTCTTGATGGTTGTTTTTTTTCAATGTTTCTCATAAATAGCTGCTGTCAGCCTGATTTAACAGTAATTCATGCGTTTAGGGACGCTGCGATGCTCTTCTCATTAGCTGAGCATTAGAATTCTTGTAAGATTGGGTTTCCTTTGGGCAAGAGGAAGGGGAGGAAGCAGGCAGAGCTGTCAGGGTATCGCCAAGGGCATCGTTTTAATCAGCAATTTCCCAAGTGCCACTTTCTGTGCGTGTGTTTGTTTGTTTGCCTCCCGCACCCAGAAGTGGCAGCCCCAGCCCCATCCTGCGGGGGAAGCGCGCAGCTCTCCGGGACAACCCCGGGGGGGGGGGGGGGNGGGGGGGGGGGGGGGGGGGGGGGGGGGGGGGGGGGGCGGTGGTGGCGGCCACTGCTCCGCCGAGGACAAAAAGTTGTGACCGCGCCACCGGTGAATGGGGGAGGTTCCGCTTCGGCGGAGCGCCCGGCCGCGCCCCGTGTTGGGCTCTCTGCGGGGGGACGGCGATGCGGGGCGGGGGGGGTCGCGCCGCGCCTGCGGGGCCCCGCGGGGAGCCCGGGCGCCGCCGCGCGGCCGCCAATCCCGGGCGCGGGCGTGCCTTCCGCCCGCCGGGGAGACCCGCTCCCCCGCCCGGCGCCGCCGGGGCTCCGCGCCGCCGCCGCCCCGCTCCATTTCGCCGCCCGCCTCCCTCCGCCGCCGCTCCCGTGCGGCTGGGTGCCGCCGCCGCCTCCCTCGGCGCAACGGCCCCCCGCCGCGCTGCCCCCAGCCCAGCCCGCCCCGCCGGGCTTGAAGGTCACCCTCGCCCGCCCGCCCGCTCCGGAGCCACTTTCCGCGCCGGCTGGAGAGCGGCAGCGCCCTCCGCCCCCGGGAAGGTCCCCGTCCGGCCGGTGCGGGGCTCCCGCCGGCCGCGGCGGAGCGGAGCGGGAAGCCGCCCGCTCGCCCCTTCCACCCCGCCCCGCCGCGGCGGGGACGGCCGCCGGGGTCTCGCCGCCGCTCGCGGGCGGGCCGGGCGCTCCGCTGCCGGTTCGCGGCGAGCCCGGGGGGGGGAGCCGGGCGGCGGCGGGGGGCGCGGCATGCGGCGGTGAGGGCGGCGGCGCTGCCCGCGGGGTAGGGGCTGCGGCGGCGGGGAGCCGCGTCCCGCTGTGACTTGCCCGGACGGGAGAGGCGCCGCGACCCTTCGCCTCCGCCCGCCTCTTTATGGTGAGTTTCGGCCGGGGCCTGGCGGCGGGGCTCGGGGGGGCAGCGGGGCCGCTCGGCGCGGGGTATCCCGGCAGGTGCGCGGCGGCGGGGGCCGCGGCGGCCCCGCTCCGCCCTGCCCGGCCTCCCCCCCGGGAAGGAGGCGCTCCCGCCGTCGCCGGTCGCCGCGGCCGGAAAGTTTCCGGGGCGGCCCGGGTGGAGGATTGCGCGTCCGCGGAGCGTCCGTGGACGGGAGGGGGATTCTCGGGGAGCAGGGGCGGCGGGGGGAGCCGGGGCCGGCGGCGGTGAAGGAGGGGGCTGGAGCGTCGGTGGCGGTGCGGCGGTGTCGGGCAGGGCGCGCCGCCGTGCCCCGGGTGCGCGGGGAGCCGAGCGGCACCGCACCGGCGGGGCTCTCCTCCCGCTATCCATCGGGGAAGGCGCTACGGGGAGAACGCTGGCGCGGGAGGCGGCTCCCAAAATCTAAGGAATAACAAGAAGAATGGCCAGTCGGGTTTCAGATGAGTTACTGATTAAAGGAGTGCAGATATTTAGCTGCTGGGAGACTACTTGCCTGTAAGTCATCGATATTTACTTATTTTATAGGCGATTCATCATATCATTCTCTCCTGTATGCTTCCATCAGGAAAAAAAGTGGCAGTGTTGCCTATGTATGTGTTGACGACAGGTGAAGCAATGCTATGTAGATTTTAAATGTATAGGCAGTTCCAGGTGGAACTGCCACTCTTCAGCAGAGGCATGGTTTTGCAGTGTGACAGTGGCACGCGTTCCACGTTTCCTAAATTTGTAATGTGGCTGTTGGAGACTGTGCTGCCAACTTAACGTGGTTCCTGCAGATGGTGGAACAAATGTGGTCTGAAGTTTGACTGTGGAGTGATTCACATCAGCGAAGTGTGAAAGATCTTGTCCAAAGCTGCAGCTTTTGTTTATCTACTCCCTGAATTGCAAATGTGGCATGGTATGTTATGTTAGAGTCTTAAGTAGTTTAGTGATGACTGTTTTTTCACTTTTAATAAAATTCAGCTTATTCAAGACAACTTGCATCGTAAAATACAAGAGACGCAGAAGATGATGTCCCGAGAATGTCAAGTCCCTTGCTTCACTTCTTGTTTTAGACTAGATGTTACTTAAGAGAGGAAAAACATTGTTTCATTTGTCATTAAGAAATGTGAAAACAATTGTATTCATGGGCTATAAAAGTAGAAGGAGGATTTTGTTACTCTGTGGTACAGACTGATGATCATGGATGAATGACAATCTAAAATGAAGTTGGTCCTCATAATCAAATTATTATTTTTTAGAGACCAAATAGTCATAGCAAAATATATATTGGGAAGAGTGGCGGGTGTGTGTGAATTTGCAATGCGTATCTCAATAGATCGTTTAGTTTTTAGGAAAGTATTTGGTATCAAATGCTGCAGTTATCAGGATTATAGTAGCGATTTAGAATAGCTCAAACTATGGTACTTCTAATTTTTATTTTCTTTTGCTTGAGTGATTTTGAGTTACTGAGTTCTTGGAAAACTATTTTAATGTAGCATCTCTGATTATAGTCCGAATCGACTATTTAGCTTATGTAGGCTTCAAAGGCTTGGCTACCCAAGTTTCATTTACAATTTATTCTTCTGGTAAATACATTAGATGAGGGATTTGGCATATCCTGAAATGAAGTCTGTGTTTATAGTGTCAAGACTATATTTCTTTTTTCTATTAGTACTTAACTGACTATCAGTAATATATAGCTGACAAACGTAATGAATAAAATTCACAATACATTGATGATTTTTATGGTTCTTGTAATTGAAGTACTTGGTGCCCTTGACGTGATGAGGGTGCTTTTCTGGTTTTCATGAAAGGGTATCCTTAAATGACAGAGATACTGGCCCGAGTCAAGTGTCAAGGAAGACAGCGGGATTGTTAATTCTTGGATGCATAATGTGATACATTTCCAGTGTAGAATATGAGTACGTGTGTAGGATGGCAAGGTCCAATTCCCAGCATTGTGAATTATTATAGTGTATAGTCCACACTCTGCGCATATGTAATCCCTTACTAACCCGCACCGCTGCCTTGCTGCAAAGGAGCGAGAATGTTATGTCCTTAGGCCATGGCTGCCAATGCTGGTGGTTTTTGAAGTTTCTCCTTCCTTCCTAAGCTGCAGTCCTACACAAAGCCCCTTTGAAGTTAAACATGGAATAGCAAGGCCAAAGGGGGCTCAGCCACTCATAGAGTCAGTCTTTCTGCCCAGGGCAGGATCAGCTCGTACCTGTGTCATCTCTGATGTATGTTTGTGTACTTTTTCTTTAGCGCTTTTGCTAGTTTTCCCTTCGTCTCATTTTTTTCCTTCTTAGTATATGTTCTTACTTGGTTCTTTTCTCATTTCCGCCAAACTGTCTCTGCCTCTGGTATGCCCAGTCAGTCTCTCTTCCCGTATTTTTTATTGCTTAGTGGGGGACCTACTGCTTCTCTGCCAGCCCTGCATTTATGTTGCCTTTACCAGGTTTTTGCCTAGTTTTAGGAGGAATTTAATGAAACTAGTATCCTTGGTCTCACTTTGTGCAGACAGGCAAGCTTCATTTAAGACCAGAAGAGCTGTTCAGTATTCACTGGCACTGGGGGAAGTTGAGCTAGTTGCAAATACAGGACAGAAGAGACCAGTTAATAATTCACCATTGCTAATTTATCATGCTGTAGCTTTGAAATGGCATTATCTGATTTTTAAATCTAATTATAAGCATTATATACTTTAAAGATAGAATTGCTAGTGCTGGCCACAAGAAGAAATACTATTTACAGTTGTGGAAGGCATGGCTATGTTAAGTATATGGTTGTCTGAAAGGTGTGTTAGTCTGAAAAAGATAAATCTTCCCTAATTAAGATGGATTTAAAATACTACAGCTTGAGAGAAATATAGTAGTTGAAAAATGTTTTCTTTTTAATTGTGTTTATTTTATGCATCTGTCAGAACTCTCTACTGATTTCTTGGATCTTGACTCCTTCCCGTTTCATGTGAGAGATTGGGGATGCTGTTGTCTCACGGACTTTGATAAAAGTAGCGTGTGAATAAAACTCAGGAGTTAGGAAACGAGTGAATGGACAGGGCTTAAATCACTAGCAGGTGGCCTGTTTATGGTCTTGATTGTGAAACTATTTACATCTGTGGCAGAACTTCTGTTGATTTGATTGTGCAGAATTTGAGCTGTGATATTGCCAGAGAGCAGAAAGCTCCTGTCTCTGAGGATCTTTTCCCAAGTCACTCATGAGGAGTCTTATTTTTTTCTTTTTGCTCTTTGTTTTTAATTCTTTACTTAGTTGTGCTTTTTTCAGTGCTCGTAATTATTGTAGTGCAAATTCTCTTTCTTGAAAGTATAATGCTATCTCTGAAACTCTATGTTGTGTATTCTTGAATATATTATTAGTAGATACTGGTTTTTGTCGCCTATTCTGAATGTATGCTTTTATGGTTAAACAGGAAACAGTTTATGAAGTTTTCTATCAGTATTTATTACATTTTCCCTTCATAACTCTATTATTTTGCTAAAATTTAATATGCCAAAAATTACAACTGAATGCAAATAAGAATTTTATCTGTGTCCTTTAAGTTAATGCACTGAAAAATGAATGTAAACTGAAAGGAAATCTTGCCTGACAGGGGAAAACACTTTTGGGATGCTGGGATTTACAGTGGTATACAACAGCAGTACTGAAGCATGTGTAACGTTCTGAAGAGCACAAAGAAGCGATCGTGTTTGATTCACAGTATGGATTACAATTAGATATCGAGCAACATCAAATGCCAAAAACGTGCTCGTCATACTTTGAACTACTAATTTTTGCCAAGTAGGTGTAGTTTAACGTCTCTTCTTTTCTGCTCCGGATTTTGTACTTTGCAGAGAACCTGTCCAGAAGTAAGAATATTTATAACTGGAGGTTTTAATGAATATTCAGAAATTTCAGATAGTGTCTGAGGTGTGTTATGAGGTATTAACTATTTGGCTCTTTTCAAGGGGAAAGAAACTGTTAGGTATTTTGCAAGTATGTATCTTTCAGAAATTTAAAAGTCATTTGAAGTGTCTCTAACATAAGGCATGCACAGAAATCTAAAGCTCTATGACAGTTTTCTCAAAGCCAGTTAAAAAACCCAGAACACTTTGTAACTTTGAATGCAGTTCTAAAATCCTGTCTTTCCAAAGAGCAAGATGTTATTGCGGCTAATACCCTGAAAGGAACAAGGTAAATACACAATTCTAGATTGACGCGTGCCTTAGTACCTACCTGTGCAATTCAGTGCCCTAAAATTAAGGTAACTGCCCGGAGCGGCTGTGCCACAAACCAGGAGCAGCTGTCAGTGGGCGACTGGCTGCAGTCGCTCAGGGAGATTTTGTAAAAATGACCGAGCAAACTCATATCCATTAAAATAATTGCCACTCTGCTTCAGATAGGAAGGCAGAAGGCAATATTGTTACTGCAGGTTGAGCTGAAAGTCTTGGATTGCGTTAAAGGGCAAACATGCAAAACTAAATCACTTTTAAGATAAATGGCATAATGATGACTGTAGGGCTAGATGCAGCTGTTTGTGACCAGTGTTACAAACACTGTAAAAATATACAGATTTTCTCAGTTTGCAACGTGCTTGGTTTCAGCCCTCATGTATAAAACCCCTGACCAAGAAAGCTTAGGGTTCAAAAAGAAGAGATTGTGATTCCAAAAAAAGGAATTACAAGGAAACAGTCTAGAATATGTTTCAAGTAATAGCTATTTTTTAAGCTGGTTGTCATTAAACAAATAGTCGTGAGAGCTGGAGTTAGTGAATCTCAGCTTTCTGCTATGTTTTGTAGTTCCTTGCTCTTGAGTCTGTCATGGTGCTAGCTGTGATTCAAACTTTTACTTTTGGGCATTTATTAATCACTTTTCCATTGGATTTTTTAGAATCTAATAAAGTATGGATACATGCTGACATACTTTTCTTGGTGAGGATGCTCATAGGATCTTGGTCATCCGATTGCTCGTTCCAAAGCTTTTCTAGGGATTTTGTTGCCTCTGGGTTCAGGCTCTGTATTAGATGTGAGCAAATATTGTATGATCAGAACAATAAGAAGCCAGCCTGAAAATACATATTTTTTCCTGAGAAATTCAGGAAATGCAAACTTGATATATAAAATTTTAACTCTAAATGCATACTGTTTTGAAGGTGTGAGTATGTGAAAATGTGGGTGGGTAATTTAGGAGAAGGTTTAAAATGAGGAAGTGCGACTATTTCAGATCAAAGTATTTTCATAGTTAAAGCAGCTGTAGAGAAGGTGGAAGAACACTTGTATAGAGGTGGAAGAGAATGCAGTCATATTGGACAGTCTTACTTGAGTTAAAAATAACAGGACAAAAGTTTTGCTGGGTTGAAATCAACACCGTCATCACATGAGAGAAAACAGTAGTACATTTATATGTACTGCCCTGGGGGGAAAGCCCAATGCGGTTGCAGTTGGTTTCCTTGAACTTAGGTTGCTCTGTAGTCTGTCTTTTGGGTGCTCTATGGCTTTTTTATCTTTCAGATATCTGTAGCATACACACGATAAAACACATGTAGAAAAAAGTTACATATGTAACACTATTGTCTTAGAAAACCCGACAGTCTGTTGTGGAGTTTCTTGTTTTGGTAGCAAAACGAGTGTTAAGCCTTTGAGAACCTCAAACAGATCCAGAGCCCTGGATTTCAAAATAAAATATTGTGTAATTGTCTTGTCTTGAAAGAACGTATCTCTTATATGTCTGTCTATTGTATAAAGATAGTTGTCTTTCACAAAAGTAGTTTGGTGGATGAAAAGACATTACTCTGGGTAGCTAGTGCCTGAGTTTCTGGTTTTGTCTTTTAAATTTGTTTTCTTATTAAATAGGTCTTAGATGTCTGATTTTTTTTTTTAACCATATGTTGCAAAGGATTAACATTTTATCGTTTGGGGAGAGAGAAATTAGACAATGTTGAATGGCACCAATGCAGGAAAAAGGCTGATAGTCTTTGTCAGAGCCAATATTGACACTTTCGTCTACCCTGGCAAAAAAAAAAAAAAAATAAATCCCTTTTTTCACTATTAGCAATTTTTCCTGAATTAAGGATTATGTAATATTATGCACATATTTTGTTGAGCAAATGAATTTGATGGTAAATGAAGATCCTGTAAACAGTCCGTATATGAAAATGTAGAATATTGTATTAAACACTGGTTTCAGAAAAATCTTCTGTCTTCAATTTTATGTAATTTTTTAACACTTTGCCTTGGGATGCAGCATAGTCTATGCATTCCTTGACCGCAGAGCTTACAGTCTTGCTTCTTTGGTGGGAAAAGATACTGAAGCATCAGTTTCAAGTCATGCTACTTGGTGTTTGACTTTGATCAGTGTCACGGGAAATAATTTGATGAAATATGATCTTCTGTTACAATGAAACTCTACATTGAAGCTCTAGGATTTAAAAAAAAAAAAAAAAAAAANAAAAAAGGCAAAATCTTACTCCGCTACAGACAGTCCACTGTGTATGTGAGTAGTTACTTAAATGTCCTTTCCTTCAACATCGAAGATGAGCTACCTAAAATGTCATCTACCACATGGCGATACTCATTTTAAGTCTGCAACAATATAAATGCAAAGGAAGTCCCAGAGTGCATGTTGAATGGAGCCACACAGAGTGACCCAGCAGGAAGATAATGGATCTAGATATCCTCCTGATCTTCCCATGATATTAGACCCCCTTTTCCCACTCCTTAATTCAGGACACTCTCCAAATGGCTCCTTCACTTCATGATGACCTCTTCTCTGTTGCCATCGTGATAATATGTTAGTCTGCAGCTGCCTCCACAGGAGACCGATTGGGTTTCCCCTGGTCATTGCAAGTGTTGAACTCTTGCCAAATAGCAGAATTGTCCACATTGCATGGTTTGCAGACTTGCTGCATTGTGCATGTCCTCAATTTAAAACCAAATTATTTCATTATTAATGTTTGCCAATGCCTGATACCCTATGAGAGATTTTTTTATGTTTTTGTTTCGTTGTTTCTGCTCTGCAATGTTGCTTTCATTTCAGTTTAGTACGGAATGTCTGGTTGTAACTGATTATCAAGGATCTTATGCCACTGTGGGAAAAATCAACCCTAGAGCCCAGTTGTCAGGTGGCGCAGGTCAGGGGCTTACCTCGTAGCCTCATGCACAGAGAGAGCACTCTGGGCTCTAATACCCAAATAGATCCTTTTGCTTTGTATAAGCATTATTCTAAAATCGTACGTTCTTTGGTACTGAAGCCATCTTTTAATCTTCCCACTGTAAAATGCCTTCAAATCGGTCAGCTTTTGTGCTGCTATGATCTTTCATCCTCACTTTGGGAACTGTCATATCCAATAAACCACCTGATTAGTCAGTGCCAGTTGGGACATACGGGTTCAAATGGACAGAATGATGCAGTCAAGTAGTTTGGCCCCTTTAATCACTTTGAGCAGTTTTGTTTTCAGCAACTGCCGTTCCACTGCAGCAAAATATGTAATCAACTTTTGGTGAGAACACTTCTTTTGTGTTTTCCTTTTAATGTGGTTAGTCTGAGGTGTTCCCACTTCCATTGTTTCAGTTCTCCTGGTTGTATTCTTGCCTTTGAAGCAACTCAAAGTTTTGTTTCATTGTAGCCAGAGAACCGCTTTTCTTAAGGTATGTTTGTTTCTTAGCATCTGAGTGGATTTTAAAAGGGACTTGAGTGTTGCTTGAATTCTCATTATGTACAAACTTGTCTATGTAGGAACCTAAGTATTTTATTATATTCTAAATATGAAGGTCCTTTTTTTGCTATAAAGTATCCAAATGTGTATCACAATAAACTTCTGCCGCTGTGCTATAAAGAGTCCTGCAGGACTGTAGCAGTCTCTTGGAGACAGCTGAAAAGGACAGTGGGGTCATGATACCGTCTCCGAGTACTGGGTAAAAACCCTGTCTTTAATGAAAAGAGGTAATTTAAAACAATTTTAAAACACAACAAAGTGGTGAAATTTAGGAAGATGCAATTTCTTCATAAACTTTATACAAAACATGTAACTTAGCAGTAATAGATGATACAGGACAAGGTAATAAAAGCATACAATAAAATGTAAACAAATTGTTAAATAATTAGACATGAGTGAGCCATAAAAATCTCTTGTTATAAAGAGGTATCTATCTTTTTTGTTACAGGAGCCCATAGTATTGTTCCAGTTTCTTTAAAAATCAGATAATCTTCACTTTTGCACTTTTAAGTGTTATATTCTTATGCTAAGAGCTCTCTTATTAAGGTCAATTATGCTACTGCTGTGGATGCATGTCAGTTTTGCTTATCAAAAAGAAATGCTTATCAAAAGAAATGAAAGCTTTCCTGCTCAGTTTAAGGGATTCCCCCTTCTTCTAAAAACCAGCATTAGTGTTGCACTGTCCGTATGTTATGGTCTCCATTTGTATCCAGTAGAATTATTTCTGCTTTGAAAAGAAAAAATTGCAAAACAAAATAGTGTTGCAGACGTCTCATGGTAGCCATTGTAGTACCTGTGTTTCCTAAGTGTGGCACTTTGCCAGTCCTGATTTTCCTAGTTGTTCTTCTCTGTTGGTTCTGGAACTACGGAGGTAAAAGTAGCAATTAACAATTTTATTTTTGCTAGTATTGCAGCTGTCTAGTTCTGCTAAAACTGCTATTTAGCAAAGAGGTAGGAAAGGAAGGTTTGCGTGAGGCATTGTGGTAACACCAAGGTGTGAAGGAGCTATTGTTCTGAGAACAGAAGGATTCTGAATGCTTTGAACGTGGTTTGCTCGCCGTCTTTTTCATAGTTTATTTTTCTCAGTTTGCCTATGACAGAAATTGCAGGGGGAGGCCCGTAACAGCAAATAACTGCTGTATGCACCGTATCCAATGGCCTGACTTAGAGAAACTTGTTGGGTTTTTTTTTTTTTTAGACTTTATCAATACTTTTAAAGTGGGGAATAAGAGATGATCTGAACCGGCAGTTTGGCAACTGTGGCAATCCCTTTCTTTTAGAAGGTACCTCAGCGCGTTACTGATGAGTATAACTGGCAGATGTTAGTAACATCATACGTTACTATAGTCGCACACGCACGCAAACACATGTGCACACAAACATGCACACATGGAGTACCAACATGATATACATGGTACCAAATCTTTTGTGTCTCCTCCTCAAGATGTCAGATATCTCTGGCTTGTGTTTCTGATGCCAGGAGCTGAAGTTTTCAATATACTGCCTGGCAAACAGTAGGCAGCAGTGGTAGGAAGTCTGCACGGTTGTATTTCAGGCTTATTCTAGATAATTTGGCTTTTGGAGGGAAGTTGCTGAGCACTCCTGTCTCCTTGGCTGCTCTCCAGCCACTTTTTTTTTTTTGTAATTAGCTGTAGTAACAGCAATACAGGTAAAAAACAGGTCTCTCAACAGCTGATGGTAATGCAGGTGGCAGTGCCTTTGTTCCAATCAGGACTACTGCCTGGGCTTGAATAGCAAATTTATTGTACAGTGGTGACAACAGAGTTAAAGTTCTGATGATCTTGTCAAGGTCTGTGTCGTGAACTGCTCTGCAGTTGATGTCTGATTGACATTGTATGCCTGACATTTTGGTGCGGTGGGGTTTTGTCTTTTTTTTTTTTTTTTTTTTTTNTTTTTATTGTTGTGTTTGGGTTTTTTGTGTTGCTGAATAAAATAATAATAGGGCTTGAATAATTCTTAATATCAGTATTGCTTTATAAACATGTCTTAAACCAGATGCAATTCTTATTATGTATATCTAATAGTCAATATAATGCCTCTCTATGATAAAGCTTTGCAAGCAGGCAAAATAAAGGAAAAGTAGGAAGTCTCTCGTGATGTTAAAAGTAACATAGTCATTTTTCTGTTTCCATACTTGCACTGTTACAAAGTAGTACACTGAAATGTGAATCCAAATTTCTAAGGTAATTACATTATAATGGATAGTAAATTTTACAATCATAGAACATATTCCCCTGCTGAAGCCATTAAATATTTTGTTACTGATTATACAAGAAGCAGGAAGATTGGACACTAATTTCTAATGTGGAAAGAATTATTTATTTTTAAAGTTTTTCTCAGGTGAGAGTATCTTTCAAGTTGCCCAAGAGTTGATTAAAATACAAATTAGATTGAAATAATGATTGCTCTAGTCCTGGGATTAGTTTTGTTATCAACTTTCATGGTACACGATCATACCATTCACAAGAAAATAATACATGCAAGTAAAGTAGAACCTGAGAACAAGTGAGCTAGGTGATAAACTTCTTTGCTACTTATTTCTGACTTTTGTTTGCCAAAATGAAAATATTCAGCACCTGTAGTTGTGCTTTGCTGTCAGAGTTATGCTTTGCCTGTAAGCGAATACTCTTTTAGTTACATAAGTGAATGCATCTTTATTAGTTGAGGTAAATTTCAGTTGTTAAATTGGCCTCTCTATTCCTGTAAATGTGTTAAAATCAAGCGCTGCGCCTGTCCTATTAGTAGATCTTAGTATTGTTGTCTTTTAAACAGCACATCCTAGCCAATGTGTTTTCCACATTGCCATAAAAAATGACTTTGTGACTTAAGTTGTACTAACACCTCATATTGCATTTGCTGTTTGTTTTGCCATCTAAAATGCCACGTAGTTTGGTCTCAAGTTTCATCTTCTTTAAAGGTCTCCAAAGTCTAAAGAGCTACAGATCGTCTCTCATTTAAATGAGTAGGAAATAACACTGATCATAACGGGGAAGAGGAATGCTGTTGGTGTCTTTTTATCCTGTATCATTTGGGCTCCTCTTGTTACCTCCCTTGTTAGTTTTGCCAATACACATCAGAGCAGGTCATAGTGGAGCTTGAACCTTCGAGGATCATTGCACTTTGAGTTCTCTGAACTGCTAAGAGGAAAGCTGGTCCTTTTTTTTTTTTTTTAATGTCTCAGGCCTGATATTTATGCAATGACTGTGGCGGTAGCATGTGCTGGGTTGACTGGGGGAAAACAGTGATCCTGTAGTCAAAGACTGGCTTTGGGGATGTCCAAAGGATGTGCTTTTTCTCTCACTGCTGAAAGGCTGGCTGTTGTCATCTGTGGATTTTAAGAATCTGGCCTCACCTGTTAAAGAGTAGGAGGATTTTAGGGTAATACCGTATTCCCCTTTCTTTTCTTTTTTCTTTTTTTTTTTTTTTAATAATTTGTTCTGCTGATGTTTAATATATAAGAAAGTTAAATAGTTTAATGAAACTGTCTCAAATGAGGAAATTGAAAGGGAATTCCAAATGAATGTTATAATGCAGTATTATTGCAGCTTGACACTTTGGTATGGGTGGTCCTTTCTGGTATGATGCAGAAAGAGTAAAAAATGCCTCATCTTAGGACTGTGGAGCATGCAAACCTATGAAAGATGGACAGACTGGAGACAAGAGAAGTATGACTGATGTCAAGAGATGACCTGTGTGTTTCTTCCGATAGTTGAACATGTGAATTGGATAGTGTTTACTACGGAGTATGTGAGTAGCTGAGTTCTTGTGAAATTTGCTTATGAATTACTTGCTCATGTGCTGATGCTGTGTGGTGCATAAACGCTTACGGCTCTGTTGTTGGGGTTCTCTGTGTGCCATAGAATGGTTAGAGTTGGAAGGATCATGTAGTTCCAACCCCCTGCCATGGGTTACTCAAAGCCCCATCCAAAGTGGCCTTGAACAACTCCAGGGATGGGGCATCTACTACCTCTCTTGGCAACCTGTTCCAGTGTCTCATCACACTGACAGTAAAGAATTTCTTCCTAATACCTAATCTAAATCTACCCTCTTCCAGTTTAAAACTGTTCCCTCTCGTCCTATCGCTACACTCCCTGATCAAGTGTCCCTGCCCAGCTTTTCTGTAGTCCCCTTAGGTACTGGGAGGGGCTATAAGGTCTCCCCAGAGCCTTCTCTTCTCCAGGCTGAACTCAGCCTCTCTCAGCCTGTCTTCATAGGAGAGGTGCTCCAGCCCTCTGATCATCTTCGTGGCCTCCTCTGGACTTGCTCCAACAGGTCCTTGTCCTTCTTGTGTTGGGGCCTCAAAGCTGGACACCATACTCCAGGTGGGATCTCACCAGAGCGGAGCAGAGAGGCAGAATCCCTTCCCTTGCCCTGCTGGCCACACCGCTTTTGATGCAGCGCAGGATGTGGTT
>RSEF01000014.1:15006214-15071072 GCA_003993805.1 Himantopus leucocephalus | reverse complement strand
GGATGGACAGAGAATGGATTGCGAGCAGCCCTGAGGAGAAGGCCTTGGGGATGTTGGTTGGTGAGAAGCCCAACATGAGCTGGCAACGTGCGCCGGCAGCCCAGAAGGCCAACCACATCCTGCGCTGCATCAAAAGCGGTGTGGCCAGCAGGGNGCAACGTGCGCCGGCAGCCCAGAAGGCCAACCACATCCTGCGCTGCATCAAAAGCGGTGTGGCCAGCAGGGTGAGGGAGGGGATTCTGCCTCTCTGCTCCACTCTGGTGAGATCCCACCTGGAGTACTGTGTCCAGTTTTGGGGCCCCAACACAAGAAGGACAAGGACCTGTTGGAGCGAGTCCAGAGGAGGCCACGAAGATGATCAGAGGGCTGGAGCACCTCTCCTATGAAGACAGGCTGAGAGAGGCTGAGTTCAGCCTGGAGAAGAGAAGGCTCTGGGGAGACCTTATAGCCCCTCNTGACCTTGCAGTACCTGAAGGAGGCATACAGGAAGACTGGAGAGGGGCTTCTTGCAACAGCATGTAGAGATAGGATGAGGGGTAATGACTTCAAACTGGAAGAGGGTAGATTTAGATTAGGTATTAGGAAGAAATTCTTTATGAGTGTGGTGAGACACTCGCCCAGGTTGCCCAGAGAAGCTGTGGCTGCCCCATCCCTGGAGTTCAAGGCCAGTTTGGATGGGGCTTTGAGCAACCTGGTCTAGCAGAAGGTGTCCCTGCCCATGGCAGGGGGTTGGAACTAGATGAGCTTTAAGGTCCCTTCTAACCTAAACTGTTCTATGATTCTCTGATTATATTTTGCTACGTGGGAAGAAAGTAAGAAATGTAAAAGAAAAACTGTTATGTTTTCCTTTTTTGTTATTATTGGTAGTGTACAATAAATGAACCTTGTTTAGCTGTGCTTACTCAGGTTTATATTAAAGACTCTCAAAGCTGCATCCCAGAAGAAAAGAGCTTATAGTGATTAAATCTGGCCTTTATTCTTTTGATTCTGAAATAATTTGAGCTTTCCAGAATAATTTGTTTAGCTCTTGAACAATTGCAGCAGATTCATCAGGTTTCTCTGCACTCTTTGATGGCATCTATGGAGCGTTACACAGCTGGGCTGTGTTCTCAGTTGCTCTTCCCTGTGGTGTGTTTTCTCCTTAGCCTGTTCCAAAGGCAGAGCTTAGGAAGAGCTCCCCAGGACACTCCTTTTGCTCTCCATGGTGCAGCTACATGGTTCTGTTGGGCGTGCAGTATCATGTGAAGTCTATATCTGTGCCCTTAGTGCAGCTTTCTTCTGTGATAGTCCCCTGTACTGGGTGTGTGTGTCCAGCTTTAGGTAGTGGGGCAGGGGAGTGCGGCTTACCAAATAAACTCTGTCAGTGGGGAGGAGTTTTCTCTCTTGCACGTTCATCTGGACTAGATCTCGGGCTCAATTTAGTGGTTACAGATTACTCCAGTGCATGATTCTGTGGAACTTGTTTTGAAAAGCTTGCAATTTCTTTTCCTCAGTGCTTATGGAAAGGAAACCAGATTTTATATTTTAAGAATCAGAAATAACTGGATGGAAAAGCTCGTGCAACAGTGTCATAGTGGGATGGTTGTAGGGTAGAATTTAACTGAAATTGTAGCCAAAATATCTTGCATCGAAGAATAGATGCAAAGAAATGGATCTGTAACTGGGCACATAGGTCACAAGACTGATTAATTTGTGACTGCCAACTGTAAAAAAAAAATCAGAAGTAAAATCTGGAAGAAAATCGCAGGCAGATTCTGCAATAGCAATGTTGAATTGTTTTGTAGGATGAAGACAGGTGATCTCCTCTCCCCCCCCCCCCCCCCCCTTTTCTNCCCTTTTACTATTGAACTTCAAAACTGGATAATTATATTTTGTAACCATCCTGCGCTGTATAGATATTGTGGTGTTTTCATTATTGTGATTGGAGGACAGCACTGTCTGCCCTGGTAAAAAGTGTTAGTGCCAGATCAAGGGGCTGTGAAGAGGAAAACGTGAGGACAGAGAGCAGACGTCCAGCTCTTCCACTCTTGCCTGATTAATTCTCTTTAATTGGGTAAGAAATAGATTCCAAGTTAGATCCATCTTAGGTCCCTTGCCATTTCTGACTTGGTGCTTGACCTTGTCAGTGCAAAGACAGTGGTACAGGAGTGTCCTGGTTGACAGTTGAATGCTGAGAAGATGAAAACCAGAGGGCAACTGTTTGTTAGTAGCTGCCTGAAAATGTGGCAGCACTTTGTCCCAAGTCATAAATAAATAGGAGGGAGAGCTTTCCTGCTTTTCTATCCGTGCTGTGTCTCTACCAGAGAGAGGAAAAACTCCAGAAGGAGCCCCTAAATTCTCTCTAACTAGTGACAAAATATGATTTTCACAACACTGTTAACATAACAGATATGACCAGCTTCCTCCTCTTCTAGGTGGAGTAATTGAGAAGTTGCACAGTTGTTTTTGAAGGATCTAGAAACAGATCCCTGACCCCTGCATGGCAGGCATGAATCTCATGCACAAGCCGCAGTAGGGGTGTGCTATATCAGTACTGTGTTTGGCTATATTGCCTCTATTTTCCATCCAGAGATCCCATCCGAGGCAGGATTCCTAACTGTTAATACCTGGATGCTGTCTAGTTACATTAGCCACTTGCAAAATTCGTTTCATGGTTCCATTTTGCTGATGTTCTTCACAGTGGATGAAGAATGCTGTCACTTATTTATGCCTTGTCTGTGAGCGGTTGAGGTCTGTGCAGTGACCGTAAAGATACTGAATTTAAACCTTGTTAATCACAGGCTTTGTTGTCCATATGGTTCTGCTTTGTACAGTCAGTTTTATTTTATTCAGTGTCACTTCCGAGATTCTCCTCTTAATTGTAATGTAGAAGAATTGTAACATTGCATTGTGGAACAAAACACGCAAGCTTAGTCTGGTATTTAGCTTTTGTTATTTAATCTTTTCTCCTTGATTTGGATTTGAAGGTCTTTCTGTTCATGTTATTTCTGTAATAGCAAAAAACCCGTTGTGTTTTTCTAGAACTCACAATATTAATTCAGAGAACATTTTTATTTTAAAACATTTTACTTATGATATGCTGTGTAATGTATTTTGTTTAAAGCACTTAAAATGTTTTTGAAAATAAAAAGCCTTCTCTATCTACAACTAAAACAACAAAATAATTTTTTCAGCATCTACAATGTTGCTTTTATTTTTATCTGACCTGTGCTGACTGTGCATCTGACAGGGATGGGGGGTGTATGTATATGCAACATAACCTGTTTTTTTTTTTATGTAGATGACTAAGTTTCTTTGTGTCCTTTTAGTTTTACTGTTTAATACTGGAGGTATAAGGGAGGAATGCTTATCTTCTAAAGAAAATACATTCTTTGGGTGGCTGTAGAGTGATCATGAACGATGTTGGTGGTGTGACAATGATGCCAAGCCAGAATCTGCACCTGCTATTTTTTTTGCCAACAGGGAGACTTAATTTTTGCCTTCGCCTCATAATATCAATGTGACTCCTGTGGAACAGTCAGTAAATCACGAAAAAAGAGAGATAGGTGCATCCCATGCAGGATGTATATTTTCAGGCCATAACGTTACGCAGCTGAAGAGTAGAATTAGTTTTTCCTTCTGGTACTCAGTCTTTTAAAACATTTAACAGACAGCAGAGAAATCCTAGAAACTGTTTTTTCATCTTCATCAGTAATACAACACGGGCTAGCTTAGGCAATTTGACATAATATTGTTAGCACTCTGCTTTAGTACTAAATGAGTATTTTAGACATGTTTAAATTTAATATTCTCCTTTTAGTATATATAATATAGAATTTAAGTCACTAGTTTGAATTCTGGCAAGATAAAGCAGTTTCTGGCCAAAAGACTAGTTTGGTCGCTGTTTTGGCTCTGGACAGATAGGTATGTGTGTTCATGCTCACTGCTGGTAGTTTTATTAAAAGCAGAGGTTGTTGAGCAGTCTCGCTCTAATGCATATCCCCCTCCAATTTTGGGAAAATGGTATATTGTCAGGGCACAGCAGGGAACTTAGCATCACCACAGCTAGCACCATACCTAGTCTGTGAATAAACTGACTTCATCTTCTCTTGCTATTGATCCATCAGCTTTCATGCAAGCACTAAATTCATCCTTAAAAAATAATTAGCTCCAGTGTCTTGGCAGAATTCCAAGTAGGCAATTACATTCTGCCTGCTTAAAAATACCCCCTGTAGTTACAATTGGATAACTTATAGTGACAGATGATTGTGTGTTTTGTGATAGGTTTTCGGTGTGGCTTTTTATCAGTGTGAAGTCTGCTGTAATGCCGCAAATGCCTCACACTGCAAGAACCTATTGACCAGGACGGCTTATTAGCATGACAAAGAAGAGTGTCTATGGAAAATATTTCCCCAATATTTTAAAGACAAAAGGAGAAAGATTTAGATGGTCCTTGCATGCTTCAAAATTTTGAAGGCAGTATCTAAAATGTGCCTTTAGAACTATGTGCATTGATACATAAGAGAAAAGCAAAACTGAACCTTGCTTGTTTTGTAGAACTCATAATTAATTATAGAACCAGGACTGACATTTAAAATGGTTGAGAAAACAGAGGGAAGATACTGATTTTGTTTGTTGACTGTAGTACTTGGGGTTCAATTTGATGTTGGATTATTTCAGAAACATTGTTTAATAGAAGAAAAGACAGATATGAAATAAAATACATACTGGCTTATGCATCCCATTCCAAGGGTAGTAAAATTGAAAACTTGTTTTCTTTTCTTTCTATTTTTTTTCCTTTTTTTTTTTGACAGAGAAAATGCAATTTATACTAAGTAATTTGTATCTGGTACTAAATAGTTTGAAAAGATCACGAGAGAATTTGGTTTTACAGATATTTGATGAAACACTAGATGATTAAAAAAATCCTTAAGTAGGGGGAGATGAAACTCCCATCTCCTTCCACAGTTGAAGACCAACGCTACATTTTGATAAAAGAAAATCATCTGACTGAACAGGTCTGATACATTTTCTGATTATTTAAATTTTGTGGCCTTCATGTTGGTGAAAGAGAATTTTGACATTTCATGGGCTTCATCTTTGTTATTGATATAGACACTCAAAAGAGCAGATATGGTCTAGACATCAAGCCCTTGCAATTCTATACTGTCGATAGAGCATTTTTGGAGAACAATATAGAAAAAATGAGGTTTGCAGCCAATTCGAGGTCTTTTCTCCCCTTCTGTTTTGTCTTCTGGTAATGGGAAACCAAGCCTATTTTTAGGAGTTCTCTTTATGATGTGAAAGTGTGGCATCTCTGACACAATTTGCAGAGTTAGCAAACCTTGCAAATTGAAATATGAAGAACTAATAATTCTAGTCTTTCCAGCTTAGGAGTTTGAGAATTAAGAGTCAGTCCTTTCCTAATCATGAAATTGACTTAAATTTTAATAAATACTTTTAAAAAACCAACTTTCTTCTTCTATATGCGGTGATTTTAGGGGATTATAGTAGAACTTTTCGGCAGTTCTTGTTTCAGATCTATGTCTCTTCTGTCTGAAATACAAGGGATCAACATTGCACTTATATTACAGAGACCTGGGCAGTTTCACACTGTATGAAGAGCATAAAATAAATAATCTTATTGATATGCTGAACAAGGAGGGAAAATTTGCTGTTGAAAAGCTTCATTTAATCTTCTCCTAGCGTTCTTAATTCGGACAAGGTTGTTGGTTGTATAAGCTCTTAGAAACAAACTTCAGAACAATTTTGAGAATAACATAGTAGCTCAGATGGTTAATTTATGTTCAGGGATTCAGTTTATTGCTTTTGCCTTCACTTTTCTTTTTCAGTTCTCTTTGTTTTGTTCTGTCTTTAAGCAGTAAAACCTGCCAGGAAATTGTAGAGGCAGTTGTATTACATAGCTTCTATTTTCAAGTTGAGTATTACTTAGGAAATTATCAGAGTAGCAGCTTTTTATTTCTGATGTGGATCTTTACTCTAAATTCTCATGTAATTTAAAAAAGCAAACACTGAGAATATGCACTCATTTAAAGTTTCATCCCAAGTAGTTTTACTTTTTTGCTACATCTCATTATGCACGCTTTTATAATTTCATTAACACTACCTCCATTTAGCATAACTGGTGTAGCTTTAATAGGGTGATTTAATGATTTAATGCCATAGTAATAGTAATTCGTTCAACATTTGTTTTGGATTTGAAGTAACAATTTCTGTGTTTTTCCTGTTTCTGAACATTAGTCTAATCATTCCAAATTAAACAAGCAGGAAAAAAGCTGAAGCCAATTTTGGTTTTGATATAGTTTTCTTTCCACAAGGTGTGATTCATTTGCTTTTCTGCCCATAGTAACATCTTTGATTTCATTTCAGTTTCATTTCAGAATAGCGACAGTTGTGGTTACCTTTTGCTATGGGTATTTTGTGTTGTCTTGGTCCTATCCCATGTGCTTTAGAACCTGAAATAGCTTAACCTATCTATATGTAGCCATTTTCTCTCTGTGCATTTTGGCTTTGTCAGTTCTTCCTTTTCTTCAGACATGCTTCCATAAATTCACCCTGTATAGAGAGCTCTCCTACTACACAGTTTATAGATCTCAGATCAAATTTGAAGGACAGCAGTTAGAAACACATTACTTTAATGGCATCTTTAAAATTGCTGGGAAGCCATTGAGAAGCAATAGAGGCAAAATTCTTCTTAGTGCCATTTGTTTGCAAAGTCACATTTCAGTATTGGACTCTACAAGTGGGGTAAAACAATATCTGTAATCTCTGGGATTTGCAGTGGTGTATGGAAAGGATTAATGCTGGCTTGATTTGCAGACCTCAGCTTGAATTGCAGGCCTTTGTAAAGATGAATAAAAGGCTGGAAACAGTCTACATTTATAGGAAAGTAGGAAATTCTTATCTGAAGATACTGGGACATTGAATTTGATGCTAACCAGCAATGGTAATGTCACAATAGTTGCTTTCTTACGTACAAGAACAAGTTGTCTTCATGCCTCTTTATGGTGCTTTGAGAAATTAAGATCTCTTATTTCACGTAATTTCAAACTGGATCATACCACAAAGCATTTTTTTCTGCTTGCTATCAGTAGATCAATTATTCATTCGCTGTAAGTTTCAAGTTACTCTTTGCCAAGGCAGAGTATGTCATACCAGTTTTGGAAGGCATAGAGTGTATGGTATCTGTAGGTTTGCCGTTAAAGTGATACCTATTCCTTCTTCAGTAGTATGCATTTGACATGATAGTTGTCTCGGAGCCAGATGGAGAGGGGCAGTGCAAAAAGGTACTGATTGATAGAGGCTGAAAACTCTTTATTCCTGATTTGCAAGGACCATAGTGCTTTATACATGATAGTGATGGATTAATGCCTATCTTTTCTCAAATACAGAAGAGGGATTTTTACGGCATAATAACAGTGACTCATCTGTCGATTCTAACTGTGGTCTCTACTACTTTATTGCTTCTTCTCAATTCTGGGGTACCTCAAAGACATTGACTTTTGCAGTGAAGGATGTGAGTGGACGGTGGTTATCTTGTCATTTATTATTCTTCTGTACATAGACTTGGGGTAACTATGCATGCCTAAGACCGCTGTTCCCATTCTAATTTAGCAAGATGCATGCATACCTACTGTGGAATCTGTTTTGATTGTATCATTCAGAAGAAGCATGGATATTGCTGCTTAAGTACGTGTCAACATTGAGTTTTGAGCAGTGAAATACTGACTACCTACTCTGGTTATGAAACCTCTGCTGTGGGAGCTCGCTTCAGCTTTAGGGATTGATTCAGAGTGGAAAAGGCATTCCGGCACCATGGGCTTTCCAGAAAACCTTTGCTTCTTCTGAGCCTCCAGTTAGAAAGTCAATTTTTAAAGGCCAAAAGTAATCCATTAATTGCACAAGTCCTATTGAAAACTTGGAAAACCATTGTGACGTGCAAATTGACGACTGATTTTTAATCGAAAGATGACAAAGTAGGGAATAACAATCGAGAGTGAACTATATATGACGCATAACTAACAGTGAATACTAACTAGGAATTCTAACTCCTAAGAAGACACTCACCCACAGACATGGATCAAATTCATGCTAGATTTTGAGACAAAGTTGTTTAAAATAGAATTAAATTCCATACCAGTCACATGTTTGGTTTTCTTTTCACTTATGCTAGTGTAAATTTGCAGTAACTCCACTGAAAGAAGCAAAGTTCCTAGTGGTGTGAAACTAGAGAAAGTGAGAAACATCTGGAGTCTGAGACTTTTTAGGTAGACCCTTCTGCAGAAATCACAGGAGTCACTTATGTAATGGAAACATCCTGTAATTTTAACTGTGCCTTTTTCCCTTGTTGCCACACATTTCTGTTGCCAGGGTAACCAATCATGAATTGTTCATAGTAAGTGACCTTGTCACTGCTTTTATATACGCCATGAGTTATTGTGCAGAGGATATTTATAGAATTATAGAGGTGATTGTGACTGCCTGAAGACAAGCAGATTTTGTTTCATTTAATTCTCTTCTGGAGAATAAGAGGCTAAAAACCATGCGAGAGGAAAATGCTAAAGTTTGTCTGCAGAATAAATCTTGCTATTGTTCATATAGGGGCAAATACAGCTAATAAGTCATAAGGCAGCTGGATGAAAAGTGGTCAGCTCAGCATCCTGCATGCAGTGTTCTCATTTGATGCTTTTCTGGATTGGACTTAGATATATTCAGATTTACTCTTCTGTGATTGATATTTTTAGAGGTGCCAGAATATTTGTTAAGCTATGTCAAAAAGAGTGCATGATGCACATTTAAAGAAACAAAACCAAAACAACCCAAAACCTACCAAACTGCTTTTTGAACCATTCCTAATGGCAGGAGCTACTGCGTATTCTCCTTGTCCTGACATTCTGTACAGAAGTTAATTAAAATAAAATTACTACTTTGAAGTGAAGTGATAATACAGTGATCACTTAACTAAAGTGATAAAGACAGAGCAAATAAGCCTAAAAAAAAAGTAAAAAAAAACCCCTCCTCTAAAAGTGTAGAGCCCATAAACTCAAAAAAAGAATCTTAGCAGACTTACTTACAGCCTAAAATAGGAGTATTGAGTATAGCTCAAAGATATGCAAACTGTAAACTTGTAATACGGTCTCAGTGATGTTTTAAGCCTTGCAGTTTTCATCACAACACTTAACTTTCAAGTAACTGAATGTTAAGTCGTTATGCTGCATAGGAGGTAAAGAAATAATGCTGGTTCAAAATAGGAAGATAACATGAAGAGTGTCTGAGAGCCATGGAAAGCTTCCTAGCCGTTTTGTGCATTCCAGAAGAAAAAAAGGATTTTATTATGCGATCACCCTGGTAATTCTCTTTGAAGTTGTGTTTTGTAATTATTCTTTTAATCTAGGAACAGGTGTGGTAGGATCTTTGGGATTCAAGGTATAATTATGACATAAGGATGAAGTTCCCGTTTGCCATACAGTTATAATTGTGGTGCAGCAGGGCACTGTCAGACAGTGCCTGTCTGCACGCACTTAGTCTCATTTCCCTGAGTGGTCCAGGAATCCCCCTGCTGGTCTCCGCACAGAGGAGACAGTGGCTGGTGGAGGCGACAGGGTCTGGATTGGAGACCACTGGGACAAGATGACTGAACTCCCATGGCCACGTTCACAGCGAACCTTTACCACTTGTTAAAAGAACTCCTCAGGTGAGGGATTTGGACAGTCCCACAGAGCTCCTAGTGTGCATACAGACCAGTTAACAGACACTACCTGCATGCCTAAGATGTGTTGATTAATTCCTTGGGCAGAGCATGTGGCAGTCTCGGAAACCTCCATGTGTGATTCTTGCTGTAGAATTTACCACACTGTACACGGGGACTTTTAAATAGCCACTAGAAACTGTACTTGCAGATGCAGTAACGGTCACACAGGTCAGTTATGGTATTTGGGAGATGTTTTGTATGTAGTTTAAGATATCTAATAGCAATGGGTTATTCAGATGTTGGAATACTGTTAGATCACAGGCCAGCTGGATTGTAAGAATTCGGCAAAACAATAGCTCAGGCAGTCTCGCCTGATCCAACTGAAGATGCCATTGCAACGACCCTTGTGATGGAGATACCTATCCTCAGCTGAGCAGCAACTGACCATCCTGTTCCAGAAATTTAGTTCCCCACGTGAACACTATGCAAAAGATCCCAATATATTAATTATTGTGTTTCTTTTTAAGCAAACAGTCTGCCTGTGAGTGTCTTTGTAGAAAAAGAGTAAGGCTTATTTCCAGTTAGCAACCAGCTGGAATTTCATGATCAACTAATGATGTCTTGAAACATCTGTCATGCTTCCGGAATTACCTGTTGATAACAAAATGGATGTATTTTATGACTTATGTATTGAGTTAACTTCATATAAGTAGTGGCGTAGCACTGAGTCCATCAGTGGAAGAGCTCTTACTCAATATTTTACATAATGCAAGAAAGCAATAAGCAAAAATAGAGAGAAGGTTGCCCTGCGAATTTTGTATGCTAAACATCAAGTGCTCAATTGGACTAAATAGCATAGCAGTACAACACTGAGCCATTTAAACTGTCATTTTTAAATGGCTGGGAATGGTAATCTCATGGGAGGGATAAGTAGTCTAATGTGTCCTCCCATTCATTATCCACTTACAACGTTCTTTTTTTTCCCCTGTGTCATAGGTATGTTATAATAAGACTAAGCCTACCAGCCTGACACTGAATAAGTACATAAAAAGAACTAACACTTTGTTTGTATGTAGTTCCACTTACTTTGCCATCAAGCTAGTCTAATTTTTTGCAAATACTACTATGCTTATGTTTTGTGCATCAAACCACTCTGTTTTGGTGTTCCCACAATTCATTGCTTCCTGAAGATCTGGTTGCTGATGTAGGCATAGCTAGAGCCACCATAAGCTAAATAAGTATTGCATCTTTGGAGAGAATGATCTAGTTTTTTTTCATTATTTTGCCTAAGTGGGGAAAAGGACAGGTGACCAGAAACCAGGTACTTTAGGGGAAATTCTTTACTCTGAGGGTGGTGAGACACTGGAACAAGTTGCCAGGGAAGTTGTGGCTGCCCCATCCCTGGAGGTGTTCAAGGCCAGGTTGGACGGGGCTTGGAGCAACCTGGGCTGGTGGGAGGTGTCCCTGCGCAGGGCTGGGGGGGTTGGAACTAGATGATCCTTGGTCCCTTCCAACTCTAACCATTCTACAATTCTATGATACTTTGGATAAACTTGGACTTTAAAAAGGTACTTACCAGTAGTATCAGATGTGTAGGCTTTCTTTGTGTCCAGCTGGGCGTTGTCTTATATTTAGTTTGTGCTTATGCTAATTTTGAAACACCACTTATTTTGCTCCGCATTTCTTCTTGTCTGAAAAATGACAGTAATTCTTAAGATCTTTCAGTGTGTTATTAATAGGATTGCAGCTAGCTCTTCGAATTATTTTCTTGCCTTGTATGCTTGCACATCCTGAATGGACTTTGTTAAAGCAAGCAAGTTAGCATTCTGTTGCCATGCAGCAGAGCAAGTAGTCTTGTTTATGTTTGAGTGTTTTAAATGAGGTTTAAATATATAGTATTAACACTCTTCTGTAAATGGTTTTGAGAAGACCATTTGTTATCCATTTGCTTGAGGGATTTGCTCAAACCGCAGTGGTTGGAAACAGTATGTTAGATGAGATAACGTGCAGAAGAGGTCTGCGTTTATGGGTAGGGTTCCGGATGCAATAAAAAACCCCCACAGGGCATCACCTGCTTCCACTGTGTGGCAAAAAAATTTCCTTTTTATACATTAGCATGTTGGTCTGGGTGGATTCTAAATTTTTGCAGCCACAGAACAAGCCTAGATCACAGTGTAGAGCACATTGAGCGGTATGGACACTGGAAGAAGTCTGTCTCTGCATTTATTAGTGCTTAGTACAGAACTGATATAGGTAAGTACTTATAAATTAGTCAATTGATTCACTTGGTGATGGCAGCTCCTACTTATTCTGATTGCAGGAAAGGTTGTCACTCAGGGAATCAAATAGCTGATCAGTCTGCTCACCAGTGGGTGCTTTAAGGAGGCGGAGTGAAGGTGAATAGCAATTGCAGCTTACTGTGGGACTCTGAAGCATAAATACAGTGACAAAAAATGTCATCAGTCATCGCGCGTGTGTGACTTCACAATCCAGGACTACAGAATACATTAAATTTACTTAGTGACTACTAGAAGTTAACAAAGCTACAGTTAAGTGAGATTGATCAGATCTGCACGTCACTGTTGTTTATTGATGTGGTTGGGTCAGGACCTTTTCTTTTCCACTCTTCTCATTGGTGGTATGCTGTTCAATAGCTGTCCCATTTGCTATTCAGGTAAGGGGCTCTATAGAAAGCTAGGGTCTGCTCTGTAACTAGGATTTGTAGGTGAAACTTCAGTGCCAATGGCATTTTTTCAAATCCATGAGTTCCTGTCGTGAAAGTAAATGCTTTTAATTGAACACATTTGTGGAAAAGGGAGCATCAGGAAATGAGCAAAAAACCAGAAGGGACTATTTGAAAATACTTTTTGTATTCTTTCATGTTTCTTTTACTCTTAAATAGATCTGATGGAATTACTCAGAGTAATCGGGTTGACTAATAACGGCAATCTTAAATCGCATGTAGCATTAGTGACTGCATTGTCAACAGAGATCCGTTCAGTTCCAAAATGCAGACTGCCGTCTGCAGTTCTGCATAAACATGTAAGTTTATTCCTCTGCGCATCTGCAAATCTGGGGCTAAGATACCTGTTACGCTTCCTAACTTAGGTGGTTTTGAGTGACTGATGCTACTTACAAAACCAAACCTACATGCGTATGTCATGTACTTGATGCAGAAGCTTAAAGTTGATCTAGAAGCATGAAGTCAAAAGGAGTCTTAAAATTTTCAGTTGAATTTAGGCTTTGAGAACAGCATGCAACAATTTCTTCTTAAAGACACTTAAAATGTCTTTTTGAGTAAACGCTTGAAGTGTTATTAACCTCACAGGCTGTTCAGTTGAAAGTTACATGCAGTTCTTTTAAAATACATAATAGGATACAAATCAGTTGCATACAGAACTTTGAGTCACTTTCTTCACAGCCCAGGCTAGTTCATCCTCTGTGTTTATGCTTAACTGTAATATTTGTTCGAAAGTGAACACTGGTTAGAACAATTGGGCAGATCTATAAAAATTCCTGCCTTTATGGGAAATACCTATTTGGCATTTGGGAAGAATCAAAGTACTACTTCTGAAAAGCCCTCTGAAGCTCTAGAAAAGAGACATCAAGTTTGAACAAACATCTGTATACTATAGGAAAAAATCAAAGCTTTTTTTTTTAGTTGAAAAGGATTTTTGTTAATTGATTAAAGGTCTTCTAAATAAGCTATGGTAACTTAAAATTGATGAATGAACAGTTACTTCTGCATTTGTTTTCCATGCTTAGTACTTTACTGTGCTGTGTCTTACAATGGTTAGAAGAATGTAGACTCTACCTGGGAGTATACATTTACCTGGTCAAATGCATTGTATTATAGTATGGATATAATCTGCAGTATCACTAAAATTGTTGGTTAATGAAGCTATGATATGTCATTCTCACTGTAAAACATAAACCTATATGGGATTTTGTCTGTTGCTAAATTATTCAATATGCTCTGTTTCAATACATTTTATATGTAAGTAAAATTTTGTAAGAAAAACATTGAGAGGTGGCATTCATATAGTAGGTTACAATTGTGAACTTTATGGTCTTTGAGATATATATTCCAAAAATCTTTCAAACAATGTTAATGTTACATTCATAGATATTACTGTGCATTAATTCTTAGGCTTTTTCTTCCATTTTAGTCCCATTTTGTCATTTTTATGCATTTATCTTAGGGTCATAAATCGTTTGCAAGTCTCTGTATCTTGCTTTATTCTGCAATTCCCTATCCTTTCTGCTCACACTGTTTGGGCTACATCTGGAGTTCAGAATCTCAGATTTCAGTTTGGTTTTCTGATACCCCACCTGCAACCCTTTTAGTTTGGAAGAGATTGTGTTTTGCGTTTAGGATGTGAGGATTACAGTAACACTCTGGATTCCCTGTTTAGCCATCCCTTCTTTAACTCAGAAGTACTTTTTGGTATTGTATAGTTTCTGCAAGTCTCTAGTACCACACAGTGAGCCTGGACTTGAAGACAGTACGTGCACAAAATGTATATATTTGTCTGTGTTTGCTGAAGATGAACCCAGCTTTTTGCATGATCAGACAAATTACCATCCTTCAGGAAAAAAAATCTAAAAATAGCAAACAGGGTATGTATACGTTATGAATGAATTCGGTAGAAAATGTATTACTGCTTTCCTGCATGTTCAGTCCCGGGTATTCTGTCTAGAAGGATTTAAATATTGAGGTGTAACATAGGGAGTTAAGAATGATAAGGGATACTAAAAATGACGATGGTACAAACTCAACTTCTCAGTTAGAATGGAACAGTTTGTCTGGATCATTCAGACGTAGACATCCTCAGCGTCCAGCACAAGGCTCTCCATTCCCTCTTCTCCTATTACACATTCAGAAGGTGCCAAAGTGGATAAGGATTCTCCCTCTCTAAAGCAATTCTGAGGTACCTTTTTGCATACTAGCTTGGGGGGTGGGGGGGAAAGCCATGTTAATGCTTCAATGCCACATTAAATCCTTACAGACCATGCCCTACTTATCATTACTGATAATTACTCCAAGTGGAGGTGTATGCGAAGGTATCTAGATATATCTTCCCATTTATATCTTAGCTTCTATACCTCTGCACTTCTCTGCTGACACCATTTGGCAAAAATGAATTATAAGCATACGTCATTGGCACAGTATATTTGCAATAGTGTGTGTGTCCCCCATGCAGGAGAATGAGTTGGTGACCTATGTACCTCCCCTTGCTTGGCTGCCCGCTTCCTGGCTTTTGATATTGAAATAGGAAACAGAAAACTGCTAAATCTGGAACTGCTTCTGAAAGAGATGTTCTCCATTATCAGACAAGCTGCCCGGGACACTGGTCTAACTCAGCCATGCTTGAATTTTCTTTCATGATTGCTGTATGATTACCTGTTTGATAGTTGGCATTATCTGCAGGATGATTATTCGTAAATAAAATACGGTGGCATGCTAATATTTGAAATGTTTGTAGCTAATCAGAGCATTGCTGACTGCAATTGAGCTCTGTTATCTAAACTTACTAAATTATTTTCTGATACTGAATTTATTGTAGCTATTAAAAGAAAGTTGTGACCTTTCTTAATCTAACACTGAAGTATCTCAATTCTCTTCCAGTCATTTGTTGCTGTTATAAACTCTAAACTGAGTATTAGCAATCTTCTGTACAGGCAGATACTCTGGCTCATGTTCATTCAAATTCTAGCTCCAGACTTATAAATAAGAAATGAGTCTTAGGAGTCTCTCTGGAGATTTCTAAAAGAATATACAATATGGTTTAACCTGTCAGACCATTGGATGACACTGCTGTTCCACACTGATAAAAGTGTATGAGTGGTGTGTAAGAATGAAATTTCACTCTCAAAAATGATCGTGTAACTGCAAGACCTTCAGCTACTTAAAATGTTGTTTCTGAATTAGTCCCTGGTAATGGCAGTTGGGAAGCTTGGCGTAGCGCTGCGTACAAACTCTGTTTTGCAATGATAGTGCGCTTCCATTCGCTTCAGTAGTGATATTGAAGCAAGTGAAAGCACACACTCATTTTCTTGACTCTGCTATGTTGCATGGTACATTATATCCTACCTTACTTAGTTACAGAATCAAATGACTCATGTCTGAGTTGAAAAGAGTGAAATTGCTGATTTCTATAAGCTAAATGACAAATAGATGCAGATTGGGAGGGTACGGCTACACTCATGCTCCATAGGTACCAACATTTCTTTTCAAGGTGGTCAAAATGATATGTATCTAAATAAATGCTAAGCAGTTTTTCTGAACTTGTGTTTATCTTTGAAAGCAGCTTTGAAAGTTGCCGAATCTATTTCAGAATTGCAGAAGGTTCTGTTTAAAAGCTTGCCTAGTTTTTTCAGCTGTACCTTTTTTTAACCAATGGTATTACCTCTACCTAGAAGCTTCTTTTAATCTTAACTGCCATCAAAATAAGAAACAGGTACCCTATAAAATAAATGATCGGTATCTAAAATCGCTGGTGATTTTTTTTGTTGTTGTTATGCTGTAATAACAGCTAGAAACTTTAAAAAATAGTTTTAATAAATATGCAGGCTGCAAACAATCTAGTCACTGTCTCATTTTTCTCTGAAACATTTATTCTTTTGTTACCTGCTCTAACGTTAAGGTTTGGGTCAGCAGACAAACATTTGTGTTGTCTTTAGCATGTCTCTAAATGCCTTAAATGTAACTTGGGTTACACTTGACTTCAATTCTTCTAAATAATTAATTTTATGAAACATTTGCTGTTTTTATTTCCAGATATGAAATGTGTGATTCTTTAACAAAAAATACCTGCCTCTTGAGAATGCTTTTGAGATATTGAAAATTTAATTGTAGGTGCCTATTCTGTACTTTAAAAATATTCCCATTTTTGCATGGGAATTTTTTTTCCTAGTCTGGTGGTATATGGGACAAGCTGATCAAAACATAATCATTAAACATCTAGAATTTTCTTGATAATGCATCACAAAGAATCTTTGTGATTACAGCATACGAAGATAAGGAAATATTAGTGGTCCTTCTGGATAATGATTAGACAAACTTTTTTTTTCTGTTCTTTTTTTTGGTTGGTTGATTTGGTTTGTGTGTGTGTCTTTTGGTTTTTTGACTTCTTTTCTTTCTCCCAGCAAGTTAGTCCTGTTTCAATGTCTTTTAATTTCTGTAGGTTCAAGCACTTACATGAGATCCAAAGGAGCTTTTTTAGATAGCGCTGTTCTTTATTACTTTTGAGTCTGTCAGGCCTTGATCTTGCAAGTACATCTGTGGTTTATTTTGACGTGCATGAGCAGTCTGTTTGGTTAAAATGTGTTTGCAGAATGATGGTCTGTGATTTTCTACAAACGCTGGCTTTGATATGCTCTTTTTCAGAATTAAGGTCATCGTTATAAATCTTGATGACAGTAGCTAAACTTCCATGTGGTATGTACGTGTGAGTGGAGAAACTTCAGGTCTTGAGATAACATAGGACTCCCTATAAGTTCTCTCTTTTAACCAGCCACTTCAATATATGTAATAAACCCCTTCATTTTACTTGACTCGATGATAAGAAGTTTTGGTTTTTTGCTCTTTTCCCCTTCCCCTGAGGAAATATCTGAGCCTAGTTTTCTAATAACTGAATCTGTTGGCTTTTTAAAATTAGCTTGAAATACCTCCAGGAACATTATTTGGCCATCTTCAAGGCAGCTCCTAAAATGCTTAATGGTTTTGAAAGTCAAATTAAAGGTTTGTTTCATTTAAGTTGTATAGCTGGATAAGATTAAAGAAAGTGCCCTACTTGCACATAGCAATCTATGTGAAATGGTTTTTTGATCGTCTTCATGCATATCTAAAATACACCTCCAGTTTCTTTTCAGGATCTCGGCTTATTCAGCTTTTACCATAATGGTTCATTAGCCTCCTAGGCTTTTTCTTAAGAGTTGCAGTCAATTTTCCATCTTTGCTGTTTTACATTAAATCACTTCGATTTCCTAAACGTAGTAAGGGGAGAGAACAAGGAAGAATCACGGAAAGAGGGGTTATTCAGTGTGGATACATCATTTCTGTTTCACAGCATACTTCCAATATTGCAAAGTTTTTGCCCCTGGCTGGAACTCTGCTAAATTTATCAGGTATTCCCAATTCTTAGAGAATGACTTAAGTATATGCTGCTGATACCAGTTCTTGTTGGTGCTCATTTATTTTGAGATCAATGGGACTTTACATGTGGATAAAGCCAAGAAAGGGTTTAAACCTTCATTTCACTGGACCGTGTTGCAGTGTTCCACTCTAAATCTCTTTGAAAAGCTAATAGTTACTTGTTCAAATACCACTGAATTTCTGTAAATGAAATGAAAAATGTATTTGTTCTGTAGCATATATAATATTAGAACGTGCTTTCCAGCCCCTTTGGTGATGTGCTGTGTGTTGTTTTGGCTCTGGTTGCAGATGTGTATGGTTTGAATTTTCTTGAACAGTGTATGTAACTGGACGGAGATTTTTGTGATGACCCTCCATCCTCAGTAAATTCAAGAGAGAAATTGCAGCTCATTGAGCTCAGCTTTTCTCCTTGGTTTCAAACAGATGAGGGTTCTGCCTTTTCTCCAGCGATCACATGATCTGTTCTCAATTAATTACCAAGTTATAGTGTGAGGTATTTGTTGTCTTTCCCCACAGAAATCACTGTTTCACTGGTATATATTGAGTTTAGCACAAGAATGCAGCACAGCTGTGGTGGGCTCACCCTAGCCAGCAGGTAAGCACCCACACAGCTGCCCGTTCACTCTCTGTCTGCAGTGGTGTGGGGGAAGAGAACAGAAAGAGCAGAAGCAGAATACTTGTGAGTTGAAATAAGACAGTTTAATAAGAGAAGGATAGAGGGGAAAAAACCAAAACAAGAAGCGGTGCACCACATCCCACCAGCAGACTGATACCCAGCCAGTGTCCAAGCAATGTCCCACCTCCTTTTTTTCTCTACCGCCAGTTCTTACTGCTGACCATGACACTTTATGGCATGGAATATCCCTTTGCTCAGTCCAGGTCAGCTGTCCTGGCTGTGTCCCTTCCCAGTCTGTTGCCCACCCTCAGCCTTTTTGCTGGAGGGGCAGTGTGAGAAACAGAAGGTCCTGATACTGTGCAGGCACTGCTCAGCAATTGCCAAAACACTGGGGTGTTACCAGCACTGGTTTAGCCACAAATCTAAAACATGGCAGCATATGGGCTGCTATGAAGAAAGTGAACTCCATCCCAGCCAGACTTGCTGCAACAACTTAGAAAGTGATTTTAAAGAGATTCAGTGCTTTTTTCGGATGTGTAATTAGCTCTTCAAGTGTCCAGTTTTACCACTATGATTTCAGTGTTTATGAGCTTGGTAACTTTGTTAGAAATTTTGGAAGAAGGCTCTTGCTATATGGAAGAAACACAGGGATCCACTGATGGTAGTTAGCACAGCAAAGCAAAGCAACACCCAGCAGAGGTTTTTTCAAAAACTGCTATCTTCAATTTTTATGAGTTTACCGGTAACACAAGGTGATAGATTCCTTAAACAAAATCTGTCCGTAAACCCGATGTAAATATACTAGGATATAGCTGACCTCTTAATTAACCGCTTCCATAAAAATCTGTTTTTAACCCTGCTCTCATGAGTTTTAATACCTTTTGTACCATTACACTGAAATGCAGTTTAATAAAAAACATGGTTTGTTTATTCTGATATTTAATCTTTTTAACGCTTTCTTGGCAATTATATTTGTAGACTAACAAGTAGCTCCAGGCTACTCCTGCACTTTTGCAGTACCCACTGAACTGTACCCTTGACAGATGTTGGTAGCAGGATCTAGGCCCTTAAGTGTAATTTTCAAGGTGGGAAACAAGACCAAATGCTAGTTGCACAATAGTACAAATTATAGGGGATGAAGATGGTAAATGGTTTTGAAGGGTTATGACGTGTTCTATGTATTTCATGATATGCAGTGTTTTCCTGGCAGCACAAAATAAATTTACTTGTAGAATTTCATACCATGGAGTACTGACTGCTGAGATCGGGATTAATTTCTTTCTTGCAGCTTGAGGTTTTGCCAGAAGGATTTTTTTGCTATGCTGAAGTAGTCTGTTTAATTAATGGTAGCCTGCTGTATATTCATTGTTTCTGTCTCAGACTTGTGAAAAATTGAGTTCAATTTGCAATCATCCTGGTGTTAGTTTCTGTATGTATTTTCTAAAGCTGTTTGCCTTACAATTGCTTTTCTTATTCATCAGTGATCAAGTAAAAGTGCAACAGATTTCATTCCACATTAGAATAACCTACAACTGAGAGACAGATTTTTGTCTTCTGAAAATGTAATGGTGAGGACACCTCCCTCAAAGCACAAGCAAAGTGTAGTGGTATCAGTTTATGCACAGTACTCATCGTTTTGAGAAGCCAACACTTTCCTTTGAGCACAGTGAAAAGCAAATGTGGGCAAATAAGTTGGGATGATTTCTGATGTTTTAAAGGTGATCAATATCTTGTTCTCTTCTTTTTCCTGTTAGTATGTTGTTAGAAAAGCACTCATAAAAACAAACTTAAGTGATGGAAAACCAGTTCTTTTACTTTTGAGAGCTGAATCTGTGTATGTTTTTAATTCCTATTGCTTTGAGAGATCAGTTTTCAAAGCTGTGGATCACAAAGATGAAGAGGATGACAATTGCTAAGGGTGAATAAGAAACAAAAGACTGTGTTGCTGTTGGAATGAAGCAATCATTTTTATGGAAAGTTCCTCTGCAATAGAAAATGGAGATGAATGAGCACAAAATCTTTTGTATTAATGAATTAACTTTCTAGTCTGTACATATTAGTCAGCTTTTCATAACGGTTAAATAGTTTTTAATCTCTCTTTATGATAGCTCTACAGGATGTTTAGAGAGGAATACTGAAGTATGTGAAGGATTTAAGTTTCATAATTGGTGTTTTCTCGTTAAGAAAAAATAGATATACTCTCTGTCCATTTTGTTTCCTTGAGAAATATAAGAAAATACCCAAATTTGGGGGCAGAGTAGGTAAAATAGAGGAAGAATCGAAACAGTAGCAGTGATTTGCAAATGTTTTCACGGTGTTAATTTTGTGAAGTGCTAGTAAAATGGTAATTATTTAAGTTATGAAATGGTTCAGAACCTGTATTTGAACTACTGAATACTATTCAAAGACAAGGAGTGATTAGTGCATGCTGAACTAAGTTACAGGTACACTTTGACTTTAGCCTCTTGTATCGGTAAGTGGCCAATCCTATTCTCTGACATTTTTTATGTATTTGCAAAGTTGCCTTAGCAGTCCACACCCAAGTATAATTATTGATTTTAAAAAAGTAACTTTTCTCATTTGCTACAGAATTGCCTTTTTTTTTTAACATCACAGTCATCATCACTTTGCTTTTAATTAGCATTTATTGATTCTATTTGTCTGGAAAGTGAGCTATGAATTCATAATTAAAAAAATGTTCCCTTTTGAAAAAGGTTTTCAAGCAGATTACCAAATGAGACCCCAGTGGTGGATGTGGTTGAGAGATAGGAAGCATAAAATGTTGAGCGGTAATATTAGTACACTGGCAACCTTGACTAGTGAGAGGGGATTTTTTTTTTTTCCCATAGTGTTTTGTTCTGGAGGTTGTGTGGTTGGTGTGACTTGAAAGTGGTCAGAGGAGGTGAATCTCCAATTCTTTAAATCTGTCTTCTGTGTCGTAGTAGGCAGCATGGGGTAAGTGCATGGTCTTTTGTAAATGTTTCCTTTTGAGAATGTACCCAGCAGGAGACAGAAGTTGACATCGCCTGTTGGCAGAGCAGAGGTCGCTTCTCCGTAATGAACAGAAAAGAAACATAGGGTGAGGATGAGCCAAAAATAATCTGGTTTCATTGTTAGAACACAGAACGTGTAGAAAACATTTTTGCTTAAAGTGAGTTAATTCTGTAGCAAATTTGATGCTTTCCAAGTAGTTGATACAAATAATATAATAAATATGGCATCAAATGCTGCATTGGAAATTCCCATGGGGTCCTTTTGGATGGAGGAAGTTTGACAAGAATTTGAGAGAAAACTCAGTATGTTAGTATATGAATAACTGTTGATACTGTTGTATTGCTATAGAGGAACTATATCCATGCCCATGTTTTTAATTATCTAGAATTGTAGGAGGATGTTGTGAATTGGTTTTAACTTAGAACTCCAGTATACACCTCAATTTCTGTCTAATTGTTACAGAGTATTACACAAAGCTCACGTTCTTCAATTTGGTGAATTAGAATCATATGTGTGTATAGCTTGGAGGTCAGCAGATCTGAAACGTTCAGGCTGTGGACAGTGAAGTCATTAACAATTTCCACTGTTAGGACACAAGGAAATACCTGGACGGTCATTTTGTAGCTGAATAGATTTTTGTCCAGCATTTCTTCTGGGATTGGGATTTCGGAAATAACCAAACAGTAGAATATGGAGGTCAATTTCTTGCAGAACTCAGAGTCCTAAGGAGGAGGACAGAAGGACCATGAAGTGATACCATGAGGACACAAAAAGCTTTTAATGCGGTCAAGAAGCCTATTTTTAACTGCAGAACTAATTAAGATAGTAGGAGTCTGCAGCCAAGAAAAGAGAGGCTGTGAACAGAAGAATCTATGTGTAGGTGGGACGATCCCGCACACCACACCGGTGCTCAAACCTGAAGACAGGTTATGGTCAAAATTATAAAGAAAACTGAGGCCAGCATGGGTTTTCAGTACGTGATCCTGATTTCAAATTTCTAAAAGTAGCTTAAGGAAAGAGAGTACTTCTGGAAAGTCTATGTGTTTGTTTGCAGCAGCCACCATATGTCTTCCTTGCTGATGTGGCGTAATGCCAGCGAGGCTTTGGAGCTTTCGGACAGCTGGAAGAAAAGACAGGACGAGCCTGTGTCTGCCTGCACCTATTCATGGTAGATAGGCTACTCTTACATAGCCCTCACGCTATCCCATAGCTTTCTTCAGGTTTATAGAAGTGTTGCTTCCAAATGGAAAGACTTCCTGAAATATGACATCACACCCAATATGATTTTAAAAATAGCTTACAGAATTTTGACTTTCTGCTTCTCTTCTCCTGCTGCCTTGCTTTGTGCAATTTGTATCCTGTCATTTAAAGGGCTACAATGAATAATTTGCAAGGCAATAAACCTTCAAGTTTATTTTAGTTTCACAAAGTGAATTCTTGAAAGGACTTATTTGCATAATGCATTTTTGGTTGTTTTAAGATAAAAACACAATTAAACAGGAAATATAACTATCCCAGAAAAATAGAGCAAGAGGCTTTTGAGTTGGGAACATAGCTATTTGCAGGAAGTCTGTGCTGGGATACAACATCAAAATTACTTGAGCTTGTGAGGTTTAAATGACTTTCTCATCTCAAAGATATATTTGCAATGTAAATGTGTGAGATACATATGAAAGTCAATAGATCTAAACAAGGAAGCACAGCCTTTGCTTGCCATAGTGTGTTCTTTCATGCAGGTATAAGAAGTTTTCAAAAAAAATATGCAAGAAGTGCTATGGGATCGTGAGAGAAAAGCCTAGCAAAGTATGGCAATCTTACAAAATCTTGAGGAAAAAAAAAACAACTGCCACCTCTTTCTCTCAGCAGATCTAAACCGCTGTGGAAAATTGAACCGTAATTTTAAATAGTCAAGAAACCTTTCTTGCCTGGTGTGGTTCAGTGTCATTATTCAGTGTGCCTTGCAGTAGCTGATATTTGAGTTAGTCCTCATGGTGGATGCAGGTAATGAGTAGTAGTAGTAATAATAATAAACAAGAATAAGACTTTTCCCCTGATTTTTAGGGGTTAAATAAATCCCAAGGGTTCAGTGATACCACAGACCAAAATTAGTGTTTTGGTGATTAAGAAATGTGGTAGCTGGAGGCTTTGGGATCTTGACAGCCCTGTAGCAGAAGTTATGTGTAAATTGCAGAGTATAGTGGGAGCTGTTGAGCTGAAATTGATAAAATTATTAAGGCAACGAAACTTAAACACTTCAAAACTGGTTTATGATAGAGTGAACAACTAAGCATAAGGGCTGAGTAAGTTGGACTATTTCTGGAGCGTATGTACTTGCACAGCTTTTGAAGGCAGATTACTTAGTCTGCTTTGAAAAAGTTTCAGGAGCCTAAAAATAAGATATTTTTATTATCTGATCAGCAAGTTTTACATTAGCATGATCCATTTTTATTGGTGGGGGTTTTTTAATCATAAATTTGGAGGGTGTATTGTCTGCACTGTGTGGCACACCTAGTGAGGAACCCCATTCTGTTTTGCAATGTGTTGTCCCATGACACCTCTGATCCTGATTTTCATTATTTAATAGATTTCAGGCTCTAACCTGGTTTTGAAAACACAGCCTGTACTAAGGAAGTCTGAAAGTCAGTGAAGGTAGAATATACAGGGCAACCATGCTATCATGTTCACTTGATTTTAAGTCCGTCTTCTCTCCTTTTATGCCTGTTGATATTTATTGTTTGTGCTTAATAGTATGGATGGTTATGTGTATTTAAGGATGTGTGTGTATATATAGGCATATTAATCCTTCTCTGTGTAGGCTAGGGAAGAGAGAGACTGGAAAAGTGAACAGACTGTGCAATCCAACATGGTGTTCATTGAGGCCAATGGTTTATTTCTCTGCTTAGGAAGACTTTAAATATTTTCTTTTACTGATGGTAATACTATAGTAATATTTTGTCAGTTTTTAGCATCTCATAGTAAGTCTTATATAAAAGCCTGATTGGAAGGTGACAGCTGAAAAAGGGAAAAAAAGTCAAATGTCTTGGTCCATTTAAATAACTGTCTGAAATAATAAAGATAATAATGTTAATAAGTTAATAATACATAATATCAGACAGATAATAAATATCTGTCTGAAAATACTCTTTTCCCTGGGTGAGGACAAAGTCCACCATTCTGCATTCAAGGTGGCATAAAATTGCTTATCTAGGCAGGGCAGTGCAGCTGAACTGCTATTTTGTTCCCTTCGGAAACAGAGTGAAATAGTATACCCAAGGAGATTATGCTGTTAATCACTGAAACCACTTCAGCAGCACTAAATAAGCCATGTTAATGTAACTTCAAGGATACCTGATGTCTGGAAACCTGTCTAGGAATCTTATGCATTCTTCTCATATAAATCACTATGATATAAATGAATAAATAAATAATAATCAAGTGACCTTTGGTTTTGGAAATGCAAGCTTCATCCTGCAATTTGAAAACCATTTGGCTGTATTTAAATCATACTTGCCTCAAGTCTGCTATGCTCCCGTCTTAACCTCGTACATGTTTTACATTTGTGTTCCTGACTAACAGAAGTGGGTTCAAGTCCTGTCGCTTTGGCATGCGAGGGGCCAGCAGGATCGTCCTGTGCTGGGCAGTAGGGTGTCAGGGCTCTGCTTTCTTGTATTTAAAAGGGAAGGTCAGCAGCCCTTCAGCTGCTAGTTTTGCAGGATTGTGCAGTGCTTCCCATCGGGCAGAACCGTCGTGGGAGCTTCCACGCAATTCAGTACACGGGTATAAAGAAAAGCAGTTACCCAGACAACTATTTGATCAAGTGAGACAATAAGTAAGGCATTGAAGCTTACTGAATTTTGCCATCTTCTGGTGCACATAAACATTTTAGAGACTGGTTTATATCTATAGCTGTCTGTGTAGGTTCTCTTAATTCATTTGTGATGCGTGACAAATCATAGTCATTGCATACGTAATGGAGGGCATGCAAGGATGAGCTTTATTACACCCTCACAATTTCAAAGTCTGTGACCCAAAAAATAGGAGAGTTGTATTTTGCAATTTATGAGATAATCAAACTTTTTAAACCCCACCAAATTAAGATTTAATAATAATTTACTTTTTTTAAAGTAGTAATAGTTTGTCTGTTGGAAGGAAGTGGGGAGGAAATGATGTAACACACCAGTCAGATTCTTACCTGTAATGAATATTTGGCACTATAACCTAAAACTTTATTATCTGCTTTATGATATTATCATTATGGAATTATTTGAGCCTTCTTGACGTAAAACTTCTTTCTTTGGTTTACCAAATTGCTGTAGAACTTGCGTCATCTTTTAAAAATCTGCTTTGCCATCAGAGAAGTTTCTTTTTAACCAACAGCTGGTGCCACTCAATACCGCAATATTTCTGGCCAGGTAACCTTTGGGCTCTTGTTCAAATTAACATTTACATCCTGCCTGAAGTTTAGTGTACAAATGATCCCTTGCACTTTTGTTTTATCGTGACATTTTCATATCCCTTATATTTGTTCATGGTTAACTAAATTCTCATTTAGTATCTGTAAGCATTCAACTGAAATGGATAATTTCTTTGGGTGAGATTTTATTTTACTTGAGTATTCAGTGGAAAAAGTAATCAATAATTCTGTATTTTTACTGGACGAGGAATAAAACCATTTACGTCACAAGTATTTCTAATTTTATTTTCCTTTACTCACAAAATAATGAATTCATCATGTATATCAGATGACTATGTTATTTCATACTGCACAATCAATATTAATTTTACAATGTTTCTTTTTGTGCAACCGCAGGGAGATCAATTCCTATATGACAGCCTCTTTTGAATGTTCATATGTCTTTGTTAACTGTGTTTGAGAACTCAGATGCTATCAACATCACCCGAATAAGAAGTCTTCTCATTTGAAGTAATTTCTTTAAAATATATGAGCTTTGGAAAAATTAAAAACTTGTTTCATATAGCATTTATGCGTTGAAGTGCATAAGAAGTCATTTCAGAAATCAGACTATCATAGAATGGTTTGGGTTGGAAGGGACCTTAAAGCTCATCTAGTTCCAACCCCCTGCCATGGGCAGGGACACCTCCCACTAGACCAGGTTGCTCAAAGCCCCATCCAACCTGGCTTTTGTTAACTAATGAAGTAAAAGCAGCTGATTTTGCAGGTCAGCAGCATGAGTCAATTCATCAGTGAAAATTAGTTGGGAATTCCTTGTGTTAATAATGCATCTTTTAAGTCAGTTGGTTTTGCACAGCAAGAATTTTTTAATCAATTTTGTATGTGAAAGTGGTGCTGGCAATTGAAAGATCTTGAACTGTTGTTCTTCCAAGTGTGCTTTGTGTGATTTCAACACCATAAGGAATAACTTTCATCAGTTTGATAAGATTGTTTCATATATCTCTTCTCAGAGATGAAGTATTTTTCTTATCTTTTTTTTGTTTAATTTTATTAGTATTATTGCTATTATTAAGAAATTGTAAGAAAAATGCTGTGCGTGTTTTGAGGGGTTTGCCACTGCCACTGAGAGAGTGCTCTTTAGGAACCAAAGTTTCGGACTAAGGTGGTATTTACAGTTCTGCCCATGTCTTGGTGTGCTCCTTAGGATAATACTTGGGCGTTTTTATACAGCTTGTAAGAACTCATGATGTCATGGTAAGTGTGGTGCCTGTGGGAATCCCTGTGCATAGTGAGTGTGTAAAACCAGAAACCATACATTCATTACCATGCGTTGCACCTGGAACTCACGGGTTCTTATTTATCTTTCCTTATTTGCTGTCTTTTGCTCTTCTCAGAAATGTGCAGAATTAGTACTTGCTGTACCAGTGTCATGTATTTTACCAACCAGTTAGCTGAGGTGATGTCTTTGATAGGGATTCCCAGTGTCAGCGGCTTTACAGTTAACTAGTTGTGTTTACATATTGGGGAGCTTTTTCATTCGCACAGTGCTCCAAAGTGTTCACTAGATACATTATGAAACCACTGGAAGTAATAAGGAAAATCAAAGGCAATACTGTAGTGCTTTCCCATCAGAGACAGCATTGTGTCTGCTTGAGGAGCCATTACACTTGTTGCAGTTTTGTTTCTTTGTGGAGTGCATCGAGTGCTTCAAAAGTGCTTTATTTTCTTGGATTTTATTATGCTTGTCCTTTGTCTTAGAAAGGACTAGGCTTCTCTTAGTTTATCTTTGCTGCATTCTTTCAAGTATGAGATGGCCCGACTGTTGCTCTGCCTGAACTTACAAGAAATGTAACTAAATTTCAACAAATTGCCAAATTTTCACATTTTCTTTGAAGCTTTTTACAGATGATTTCTGTATATTGGGAAATGAGAACTATTATTGTTTGCAAGTCACTGTTAGTATTCTGTTATTTTTTTTTCTTGGAAGCAACTTTTATAATAGATTAGAATGTATCTGTATACAGGTTGAAACTTTTTAAATTACTTACTGACTGTCCTGTCATAATGGTGTTCATGTTTTGAGGACAATATATTGTTAATTATTCTTCCATAAGAAAGCGTTGTTAAAATGTGGTTTCTACAAGGGTATTCGTTACATTGAATCTGCTGAATAGTCCCCATGTTTCATTTGTACAGAGAGCTTACTAAGTTGACCTAAGGAAATTTCATTATATTTCTGTCTATAAATGGTACCTCTGGATTTAGTGTTATCTGTCTTTTATCTGTAATGTTAAAACATTTCTATGGCTACTTTTTGTGTTCAGCTAGCATCTGAAAAAGCTAATAGCTACCTGTGGAAGTTACGCGTATAATGGTTAATTCAGTATTTTTGTCGATTCATGAATTAAGCTGTCAAAGAGAAAGGGAAACAACATATGTTGCATTCATATAAAGTAAGGGAAGCGATTCTCTAATTGCTTAGTAGAATAACGGTGACAAAGTTACTGTACTTTGTCTTGGAGGCTGCAGCGGCTGGAGAGCCTTAGAGCAGCCCAACTAGCTGTTTAGGAGTAACAGGCTAAGGACATCTCCCTCTGCCTCCATCCCCAAGGAAGGACATCTCTTAGAAGTCATAAATGCATTTATTGTGACCAACGGATTTGGAGCATTTGGTTAATATATCTTATATTTTCTTTCCAAATATTGAGGCCAGGAAAAAAAATGTTTCCAAGCCTTCTCCCCTCACCATGAAAATTGAAATAGCTCCATGACTGTATGGCTCATCACTCTAAGCAACAAGGCAAACCAGAGCCCTGAAACGCCACAACTGATAAGTGATCGAGACAACACAATTGGAGATGGTCACACACTTGGTAATCTAAATGGCCTAGTTGGCATCTTGAAAACCCCTGATTGCTTTATAGTGTCACGAGATAGGTATATCCTTGCAAGCGTTAAAGCAGTAGTGTGATGGGACATAGGCAAGGTTTCTATATGGACGTGATTTCTCTTACTCTGTACTGTCTGTGCCTTCCCCCCACCTCCCCCAGCGAACAGTTTACCTCCCTCATTCCTCTTCTTCTGTCATCTTCTCTTCAACCGTTCCCTTCCTTGTAGCTACAGTGTTTTTTCCCCCTTAACTCATAAGTTGTATTTAGTTTGCAAAAATGCTGCTCTTGTTTCAGACCTGAAGAAGACATTGTGTGGCATAAATGTTTTGATGTGTGCTTGTGGGTTTAAAACTGCCAAGCTTGTCAAAATATCACCTATGAACAAACTTGTTAGAGTGTAATATTTGTCTATCGCTATCCTAAACTATCAATTCCAAAAGTTCTGAATATGTCAAGAAAACTAAGATGTTAAGAGGAATGTAATTCGTTTTGATGAGCCGCAAAATGGCAATATGTTAAAAAAAACCCCACAATTAAAAATTATGTAGAAAGAAATTATTTCCTCCATCACAAGAGCAGAATATATTCTTCAACATGAAAAAAGGGAGAGGAGAAAGAAAGTTACTATAAATAGAAAAAAATACTTTAGACCACGTTTAAGCTGCTAATGTTTCAATTGGCATGAAGTCCTGCAGTGAGTATGTTTTGGATATTTTGAAAAGAAACTGGTTTTATTTTATAATTTTTTTAGAAAACATGGAAAACCAGATATTCTTTCAGTTTTCTATAATAATCATTCTTAATCATTTGCTTAGCAAACAATTTATTAAGCAATGAAGGATAACGAACCATGAAGTTTTAATTTGCCTTTTTTAATTGAGTTGTTAATTAGTACCCCTCCACAGTTGGTAACTCCCAACTTGCTTTTCGTTGCTTCTGTATCCAAGACACTTTAAGAAACCTAATCTATCTTAGTTATTCCAAAAAGACACTTCCATGAATCAAATCAATAGGTGATTATGTTCTAACTGTGCTGGGGCTTCTGTGAGTGCATATTAATTATGTCAGTGGCTAATGATCAGGCAAGAAATATGTGAATGCCAGCAATGATTGTTTAGCAGAAATAGAAGAAATAGCCTGTGTTCTCTGAAATTCGAAGTCCTGCCGCCTCACTGAGGGTAGAAGCTTACAGTCACGTTATCCTGTGAGAGCAGTGGCAAGGGCTTTGTTGGGTATTTTTTGATGTATGAGCACTGTTGAGATCATGTTATCCGTAACAATAAATACCAACGCATCTATTCCTCTGGCTGCAAACATTGTTCATAAATTTTATTTTACTGCTACGTTAAATTGTAAATTTTACTCCTAATTAAGAATTTAAGCTAAGAGCTCTCAATTCCTGCTCTCATGAGCTTCACAGACTTAAACCCCCAGGTTATTGGGTCACGCAAACTGTTTGGTTGAATAAAAATGCCAAAACAAGGGTTAAATATGCTCGAATTGCCTGTAAAGTGTGCACAGTCTGGAACTGATTGTAGTATTCCCCTTGACTGCTGGGATGCAGGACGAAGCCCTCAAAGAGAGCTTATCCACTGAGAAACAAATTTGGGTTTCCACTTTCCGTATTTATTCTGAGGTTTTTTACTTGGCATAGACTCCTTGCCTTTTCTGTCTTGCATCATAGATCAGTTTCCTAAAGAAATGGGTGGTGTAACAGAGGATGGATGATGATGCTATCCTAATTTACTTACATAAAATGATACAGGTTAATTTAATAGAAAAGTATTCAGCAGCAATTTGCAGCATCTGACATTCATTTAAATGCCTTTTTGTCTATTAAGAATAACCGTGTGTTTAAACAACCAAAAAAAAGGAACAAAGGCGCATCTGTAACTGGTAGCATGATCATGAGTTAGTGAAATTTAAATAGTCCCGGATATATATTATGGCGAAACAGTAGTCGGTCACTGCTATCTAAAGGGAAAATCTGAGCTAGAATTTTTATGCACTAATTTTTTTTCTTTACCCAAAGCCAGTTCTTAATGGGAAAGATGCAGGGGATAGGAGAGGTTGTAGGAAGGAATTATTTGGAGTTCCTCAGCCTCTAAAGACTTTTCAGCCCTAGCCAAACTTTCACATAATCTAAGGCAGCAGCAGATGACTAATTTACAACATCAGGTTACGGTACCTAAGGGAACATATGCCAAGCATGAATTGATAAGACAGGCTAGTGAATCATGAGAGACGGATTGATTTATATGCCAGATCTCAACTTTTTTAATTGAAGGCATGCCTTCCTATCACTTAGATGTCAGTCACTTCAAATGGGCCTAGTGCAGGAGAACGTAGAGTTTAAACCTTAAAATTATATAGCTCATAACTCTGTAGGCATTCTTAATTCACATACATACACCTGTACATACATGCGGAGAAGATACTTGGACACTGTGTAAATATGCTGGCTTCTTAAAAGCTTCAGTAGCTAGCCATGGTAATGGTTTTGGTATAATTTGATTATTTTTTTTTTAAAGCATGCAAGAAATAGCCTGAACTCCCTCTCTGGTTAAATGGTGATGGATGCTCAGTGTTGTATTTTTAGATTGCTAATATAGAGAAGGTACATGTTGAGGATGTGCTGACTCACATGTCATATTATTTAAATCCTGGAAACAAATGAAAGAAAATGCTAGGAAACAAATTTGCTTTCTTCATTTTAATGAAAACAGAAACTCAGACATTGACATGTTCCGATTTGTAAGGGAGAATATCCTTACAATTCACAGAAACATATTGCTGCTGTTAGTGAATGATCATAGTATTAACTGATTTCCTGAGATGCTTTGTTATCAAAAGATTACTTTTGTGCTCAGTGAGCTTCATCATCTTATTTTGGCGTGTCCTAACTATTTGCATTTCCTTGGTAAATTTGAACACTCCCGGAGTCCACTCTCTCTCTCAGCCCTTCTGCCCCAAAGGAATCTCCATGCAGCATTAATAAGCAGCATGTTAGCTTAAAGTGTGCCATAGAAGCAACTAATGTGCTGGTCCTTGTGGCAACTGGAAGGCTTATGTGCTCTTTGTTGTCACTGTAGAAGGGCGGCTGAAGATGTGAGACCCTGGTTGTGAACCAAACCACATCGCAGCCTTTTTTGGTTTGTGCACGTTCCCTGGCAGCCGGGCGAGAGCCATGGGTAGGGCACGGGAGGATGGGGTTGGCAGGACAGAACAGGGACTGCGCCCAACAGACTTAGTGAGGATCTGTACCAGCTTGCGAGCTGTGCGTGTACAGAGCGAGAGGAAGTTAAGTACTTGGTGCGGGAGAGCACCACAGGACAAAGCCCACTCCCCAGTGTTCATAGAAGCTTTCAGGCTACTATTTATGTTCAACACTGTGCCTGTCAGCCGTTTGCCTCCGTGGCTTGTCAGCCCAGCTGGAGTTCAGGTGGAAGGATAATGCAATTGAAACTCACAAAACGCAGTGGGAATGCAGGCATATTCTCTTAGTCATGCTTCATGCTTTCTTCTTATGTAGGTGTCCATAGCAACATCTCTTGTTAGTTTTATGGGATAATTTCAGGTAGGTGTCCTAGCTTTGCTTGTACAAGACTTCCCAGGTCCTTAAAGTTTACATTACCTTAAACCGTAGGTGGTTTTAGCGGTAGGAGTGTTCTCTGCGCTGTACTGAAGGCAGTCTAGTAAAGGAGTTTTGGAATCAATGCTAATGAAGTGTACATTACAGGAGCTACTAGGAAGTTTCCTTAGTATTAGTAAATTTGTTACAAAAACTGATTTATAAATGCAAAATTTGATTAGAACATTTATGTTCCTTTAGCCAGGAAGAAAGTATTCATGATATTGATGCAATATAAATCAAATCTCCTTCCTAGCTTCTTCAGGATTTTTTTTCTTGCTACTGCTGTTTCCCTTTTGTGGAAGGAATTTGGTTGGGCTTCTTGTTCCGGAAGTGTAATGAATTATCTTGGTTAGTGCTCACACCTGGCATGAATATAGAGGTAGGCTATATAGTTCTTCCTCAGGAATCTTTTAATAGGAAGTAACCCAGTAAGACTATTAAAAGCATAATGAAAACCTCATTCAGTTTCCTGTCAGTTTTCAGAGCTGTAAGTGACTTCTAATTTGCACAAGATTGGAATAGCATTGAAGAATTACAGTAACTAACTGAAACACTCATTGGTTTTGCAATTTTCTGATAGCATTCCTTGTAATTTCTTGTAATGCATTTGCAGCTAAGTACAATGACAAATGTCAAGGCTCATTGTACTAGTGTTACGCACGTCAGCGCTAGACTGGGAGGTGTAATGTCAGCTTCTGTCTTGGGAAAAGCTAGTGTAACTGCTGGATGCTTTCTCATTGCTAGTTACATTATGGAAAGAATCAGTGGTTTTAGTTGGGGGAAGAGTGGAGAATATAATTGCTTTCTAGATATTTTTTATTACTTTCAGGTGGTTTTTTTACTTTGTAGAAATTCCAACACTAAAAAGTAAGCCTGAGAGGCTTATTAAAAAATTCAGTTTGCTATTAGCAAATGAATTCTGGATATCCATTAGGCATTCCCATGACAAACTACAGAGAGTTAGTGGTTATTAGTTAAAGCAAAGACATACATACTTTTAAGTTAGCATTGTGTAGCTTGCTTCCTTGAATTATTTTGATGAATAGTCATGTGCGATGGTAGACTACAATAATATCCTCATTATAATGTGGTAACAAATGGTGATCTGCATTTGAGGTAGATACAAATGATTGATTGAGTGAAAATTAAAACGAAGTACTGTTTAGTAAATGCTTGAAAAAGTGATTATATACAATGCAATTTATCTGAAGTAAATAAAAGGAAGTCTTGCTGTTGATCTCTGTTACTCTCCTGCAACACACTTTGCCTATTATATAAAGCTGAGAGAAGGTTAATGTGACTGTGAACAAAGATTTATGAACATGGATAATTGCTTGAAGCTTATTTTTCTCCGCTCTTGTGGTTGTGTTACTTGGATGGAAGCAACTATATTGATTTTAGTAGTTGGAGAAAAAAAAAAAGAAAAGAAAAAAATCATTCCCTTTCTTTTCTGTAAACCTTTAATAACTTTAGTTATGTGTTCAGAGACCGGTTAAAGTAAGAAGCCTTCACTAAAACAATGCTTAGTAGATTCCATTGGATTTGGTTAGTTAGCACTGTTCTTTCAGTCACCTGTCATTCAGAAATACCTTTTGCAAATACATACTTGTCGGTGTATCAACAAATATTCACAGCACCTGAACTTGTCCTACTGCTGTTGGTGTTTCCCCTCCGCTGGGCCTTTTTGATGCTGGATGCTCACTTAGCCTGTCTCCATTGTCTTACACCAGTTTTGATACGCCGCTTCAGAAGTTGCTGAGAATGTCCTTATGTCGTTTGTTTTCCTTGCTCATGTTGTCTCCCAATTTTGTCCTAGTCATCCCCCTCTTAAGAACTATGTGAAAATTAGTAGGCTCAGTTTCATAACTAATAAGATTCATTCAAATTTTGATTTTGATAGAGAGTTGAGTTGCCTTTGTGTGTGACATAATTCATGTGTGATATATCACAGGTTGTTGTGTGTGTAGCTTACACGTGATATATTTTCTGTGAGAAAATAATTTCACCTGTTAAACAGAAAAGCAAGTAGTTTTGCCTTTTTCTCAGCTAAGGTCTGGCTAGCAAAAATTACAGAAAATACTATTTTTGCACTTAAAATAAATTAGGTATTATTCATCATCGTGAAAAAAACAAATCTCCTGAGAGAAGAGAAGAAAGAAAGGAATTTTTATGTGACCTTTAGAAACATGTCAAATTTCACTCTCCAGCTTTCTTGCTGCTTGAGGGAAAAAAAAAAAAAAAAGCCTTATTTCTTAGTTATTCTTTTCCAAAGTATTGATTAAAAATATAAGGCTATTGCAATACTGTCTGGTCAGAATTTTTTTCTGACCTATACCTGAGAGAATTTGCGCAGTATGAGGGGTTAGAATGTCTGGTTTCTGTTAGACCTATTCATACAGCCAAAGACCATTTATTTTGAGTTTCATGAAAAAAGGGTTTAATTTTTAGTTAGCTATACAATTCATTCAGTCATTTACCAACAAAATTACAATCATGAGGTTTTTTTTCATGATAAGAACTAGAAGGATTTTTTCTGATGCCTTTCTTCTGAGAAAGCTCTGTTTTGGAGTATTTTGCTTGTGAGCAAAATGCTTCTGTAGCAACGGTTTAATTTTTCTATACAGGAGAATAAACATAACTCCTGAACTAGACAGGTTGCATGTAATTGCATGTAATTTCATATTTTAATTCTTTTTAAAACTACTTAAAATGTTTTTAAAATTTGCAATAGATTGTGTGCATCATGCAATTATAGGGTTATGGAAATTAGGGCTAAAAATATTGTGATGCATCTAAATTGTTTTTTGACTGTAATGCATAGTACAGAAAGGAACAAAGAACAAGTTTAGAAGGCACATTGTGAATTTTGCAAGGCATGCTGAAACGTTGTCATTTGAGAAACGTTTGTTTTAACCACAGTTGTTCTCTTGTAACCTCTGAAACTCATTGGTTTAGATCTTCATCAGTCAGGGTCTTTTTGCAGAATTGTGCCTATTTTTTCCATACAAGGACAAAGCAAAAGGTCTGTGTTTAGGTAATTATTAGATGCATTTAAAAAGAATCCTTGGGAAAAAAAACTTGTGTTTTTTAATTTTCTGGCTAATATAAAAAATTGAGGCTATCATCAAGTTACAGAAAGGAAAACAGAAATTGAAACAAAGCCGTTTATAATGTCATCGTATACAGATCTCACTAGCTAGTAAAATTAATAGCTGCCTCAGCTGATTTGTGGTGAAACAATGCTCATCTTAATCAGATTCGATGTCAGTAGGGCATGTATATTTCTTGAATGACATTTGCAATGAGTAGATTTTAAATTTAAAAGTAAAATACAAAGGAATTGCTAGTTCAGTATAGCGGTATAATTAAAGTAGTAAGTTTAATATTTTGGTAAGCCGGTACTCCAAAGTATGAGGAAAAATGTTGTTGCAGATTAAGAAGTGACTGGGCTTCAGTTCGTGTTTCAAAACAATTACGTGTTGTTGATAATAGGGCTCTAAAACTATGACTGGGCATACCTGCAGGATTTGGTCTTTGAAGATCCCATATAGACTTTGACAGTGCGACACTAGACCCGGAGCTTTCGGCTCAAACGCTGACGTTGCTGCCCTGTCAGCCAGGCCCTGCAGGTGGGACATGGCACGATGCAGGTGCTCTGTAGGTTTTCAAAAATAATTTGGTGAAGAGTCCTGCCGCTCTCCCTCCATGTGCTCAGTGCCAGAAGGTCTCCTCTCGCCACAGTGACATGGGCACAGCAGCGACTTAACCTCCCACCTCCTACCCAGTATGTTTTGTCAAATGAAAAGTTAGATAAGCCATGAACTCTGTACAGTTTTATGTCTGTTGTATTTCCAAGGGTGCTAGCTCTGTTACTGATGGTTGTGGTCTGGATTGAGGTGATTTTTCATTTCCTGCTGATGTGATTCGCACTTGAATAAGCACAATGGCTGATTTAAATGTGAAGACCGTGTGGGCAGCAGGAAAGGCAGCAAGTGATGCCAGGGCAAGGAACAGGGGACATGAAATAAACTGAGGGGAGGTGGTTGATAGATGGTTCCCACCTCAGTAAAGTAGTTGTGCAAGTTGGGGATCGGAGAAAACATGCTGAGTGATGACAAACTGTCTCCTTGGCTACCTTGCTTAGGTCAAAACTGCAGTGCTTCCTAAAAAAAGCTTCAATCCTTTGTTTACATAGCATATGGAGTTTTTATTGGTTAACATTGAACTATGCTTTATCTAACCTTGCTGAAAACAACTGATCCAGAAATAAAATGGCTTTTTATTTCTTCAGCAGTGTTGCCTCATGTTACATATTCCTTGAGACTCCTTTTTTCAGTGTATGAGAAAGGAAAGTGCAAGCTACTGCTAACTGAAACTTTGATACATATTCCATGGTATTGTAGAGTTTAATTTTTTTTTAATAAATAATTTGGTGCAGTTTTAGACTTTGATAATGTAATCAGCTTTTAGTAATTTTTTTTCCTGCTCAGTGATTCACATGCCATGAAATTTTTTCATTAAACCACTCCAAGGGTCACCAAGCAGAGGATATAAAGGACCCCAGATACCTCTTCAGCATAATCAGTTCGCTTCAAATTGGCTGCTGGCCATAATTTTACTATGTAGATTGTTTAAATGGACCGCTGGATTTTTTTATCATCTATTGTTTTAGAAAATTAATAAAACAGGAACAAATATTTAGTTGATGCAAGGGACATAATTATTTAAGATGATGCTACTGTAGTTACAGGTCTCGTCACTTTGTCTTGAATGTGAGGGAGTGTGCAGTAATAGTAAGCTTGCATAAATTAGACTTCTATAGCATGCATATAATAAATTTTGCATGCTCACTAGTTTTGGTAATATCAGTATGGCGTAATACAGTCCACAGGGGTGGACATAAGTCCCAATCTGAGAGAGAGGGAGGCTGATCAAGCATCTGTCTGATTGCTGCTGTGGAATACGCTGCAAAGCCTTGGCAGTGCTAGTGCAGGTGCTAAAGTCCATAGGCGTATTTGGTCTAATTAATTAGAATTGTTAAAAGAGCTGTCGTATGAGGGTATGTTTGCAAATTCTCTGGTCTTTCATTTTATTTCTGACTACGGCTGCTGTTTGCAACCACAAAGATAGTGGGCAAAGTACAGAGTCTTACACTTCTTTACTACTCTGGATCCTGCGATTTAAATATGGGCTTAAAGTTTTGGTTTGGAGTTTTGGGAGCTGGGTAGAAAGCCATCTAGTGAAATGAATGAGAAGCTTTAGTCTAGTTGACTGAATATCAGCCCACTAATGAACTGCTGTTGTGAAATATGTATAGCCATTACTTTGCTGTCTAAATTATCCTCACTTTCAAGTCTTATTTAAATTCTTAATAACCTTTATTAGATAGAGGAGAAAAGATTCCACCCGGAAGCCTTCAACCTCCATCAAAACTGATAGAATACACTAATAAAATCATGTGCCGTATTACAAGTGCGAATTATAATGTAGTATAATATTCTCTAAGATAAGCTAATGGAATAAATTAATTAATAGAGTTTTTTATAATTAATTTGTAGGAAAAATAATCTGAAAGCTGACTTTTAAAATTTTTATTGGCTGTAGTTTTCTTCATCAGAATGTACTTAAAGAAATATTAAGTGGCCACTGAAATTCCTGGAGGAGTGTTTGCTTCGAGGTGAATCAGGAATGCTGCTGTAATTCAGGAGACAGCTTCTAGCATAAGAGGAAAGTCAGATGGCTCAAGTTTGGGCTAAAATTTAGAGGCCTTTCTGGAGTGTTCATGCTTGTATCTATTGTCCACATAACTTGGTGGAAGAAATTCTTCCCTGTGGCAGGTCATGAATCTGATTACCCTAGGAACATTACTGCAGGAGGCTGACCGACAATTACCATGTAATGTGTGCCACTTATGGCTTTTTCTTTTACGTGGTGTCTACTGGGTGAACAACATAATCTATGTGGTCTTAAACACCCATAACTAACCAGATCATATTTTTACTATAGAAAATAGATCCCAGGAAACTTCTCCTTCCGAGTACCTACCTAAAAGAGGCACGGTACATAGATTCTCTAGGTAGTCTTCTACATAGATAGTTTTGAATCCTACAATTCAAAGAAAACAAAACCTTTCTTAGAAAACGGGGAGAATTCTGGTTTTAAGAAATTAATAGGGGAAGTAAATGTTGAGAAATATTTTATTTTTCATAATGCATTCACTCTTTTATCTGGCATCTCGTTTAGACCCCTAATGACTTTTCAGGTCTTAGTTCCGACCTCTGATGTTTACTGGCATCATAGCCATCCACCAAAGTAGCCTCCTAGCCATCCATTTCATAGTTCCTCAGTTGTTTAATACAGCATTTAAAGTATATGAAAGTATGAGATTCAAAATTGGGGATTTCATGTGTAGGAGTGCGAGTTATCTCCTCCTTGGAGGAAGGAGGTTATAACCGGAGGAAAAGAGACCACTTCCACAGCTGAAGAATTTTGAATCTTTCTGAAAATGAATCTCTGCTTCCTGCTGCTGCAGGAGAAGTGGGAAGTTGTAGCTTGTATCTGTGTGAGGTCACTGCTTTTTGTTGGCTGCCTTCAGCCTGCTCCTCTGTGGTTGTTACAGTGGAATCAGGCTGTTAGTGTTACGATTTTCCTGGAGTTCTAGGATAGAGTGTGTTTGTGTGGCAAACATGATTACTTTGTAGCTATACGCTGTGTAACCAGATGCACGGGTTTCCTTTGGGAGTTGTCACAAGTAGGTGACATACTGACTTGGAAAGTCTATTTCTTACTAGCACAATGGAGCATAGTGGATTGAAAGGTTAAAACAGTGAAGTCTGTGTACATCATGTCTGACCAAAAGCCTAGACAGGGTTGGGGAAGGAGGGCCAACAAGTGTAAAACTGAAGGTAAACCTTTAAATTTAACTGTAGTTTTTAAGCATTTGGGATTTTTTTTTATCAGAACCTATTGACTTGCCTTGGTTCTTTCATGTGAAAGTTATCCAGAGTTGATTTAACTCCTAATTATCCTTCAGCAAACAATGAAAAAGTGAAAAGGTACGTTAGGTCATACAGTAATAGTAACATTTCCTGTGTCCTCCAGAAGGAAGTAAGTGTCTGAAGTGTCTCTAAGTTGTGTTTATTTCCTCCTGATTATCTCTATTTCTGTCTATGTGCCTTAAAATAAAACATAAAAGGCTTTATTTGAAAATTCCAGAAGACACTTAAATGGAACTGGTATTCACTGCGTAGCGGGGATGCAGCAAGCCTTGCTGTTGCAGTACTGGTGGAGCTATGCTTTTGGGAAATATTTTTCGTTGTCGAGTGGCTGTGTTGCAGGGTAAGGACGCTAGGCGTTTGTGGATGCTGAAGGTCATAGCACGTTTTGTAAAAATGCTGGGATTTGGCTTTCATGAACTAAGAGTGTTGGGCTGCAGTTCACACCTCCTTCCATTGTGAAATGTTCTGTTAAACGATCCAGTTGTGAAATACACAGTAGCTGTGTTTTGCTTTACTATGAAGAACAATTCGGTAGTCTGTCATTCCTGAGAGAGCGTGACTGCAGGTTCTGTAGGTTAAACAGCCATGTTTCTCTCATGAGTAATCTGATGAGACTGCTTTCTCCAGGGTTCAGTGGCAAATAATCACATAGGTGCAAAACCTATGCAGAGCTTAAAATAATTTTTATGTGTGCTGTTGAACTGTGTACAAGTTAATGAAGTTGCTGTTCATAGTGGTTGTGTTTATCAAGTTGTTTGGTTGATTAAAAATAATATTAAAAAGGAGGAAAAGTAGGTTTTTTTAATTCCTTGCTGAAAATGCAAAATGGTATTTTGAAGTTACTGGAATCTCTTTTTGGCATTGGACACCTTTAGAAGGGCTGGTGTAGCCTTTCTAATTAGACAAACCCTATTTGCAGTTTTGGAAAGTGCATAAGAACAGCAATTGTGCCCTCTGCTGGCTCTAGTTTTTAACTAGCTGTCCTCCTGGGTGGTGGAGGGGGGTTGTTTCGGATTTTTTTTCTTTTTTTTTCTTTAGCAAAAAAATGCTTGAAGAAGAGGAGTTGAAGTATCATGACATAGGACAAGAGGTTAATTAATTAAACCTGCTTAATTTTAATTCGAAAACAAATGCTGTAGTCATTTCTAGTATTCAAAACAGATATATCGAAAGGCTCATATTGATTTTCTTGCGCCTTTAACTGGCAGTTTGCATGTTATTAGGAGGGGGAGGTCATTAAATATGGTTGAGGGTTTTTTTAAACAAAATTTTAAGGGTGTGAATTGCTTAGAAGGCTAACATTCTAGTAGGAAATATAGGAGCAAATAACAATCAGATAATGTCCAAACTGATTTTACTTTTGTGGAAATAAATTTGTCTAATTTTGTTAGCTGAGCACTGTGGCAGTTGTATCTTTTGTAGCATATTGTAAATTTTTTGTCATGTTTTTCCTGAATTTCCTTATGGTGGCTTTACTTAATCATTGAAAAAGTGTATGCTGTTGTGTTAATGGACATATGATACAATAAAAATGAAGATACCTAATGTTACTTATGAGTGAGGGAAGAAATACCACATCTAAGATTTAGAACAAATCAGGCCAAGCAGAAAGCTGCTGGGGTTTGAATTTCAGCCTATTTACTTTATTCTCTTGTTCTTTCAAAAAGCATAGAATATAGCACTAAGAGTAAGCTTTTTTAATTTGAAGAAAAATATAAATCTATCATATAAATCATAAGTCACCCTTATATTTATGTCATCATTAATTAGGATGCGTACTTAAAGTGGTAGGATATAAAGCAGACTAAAAGGATAGTAAAAGCAGCTGTACTTTTCACTGTATGCTTGGAGTGTTTGGCTTTCTCTATAGAGGCATTCAAGTTTAAGTATTTACTCTTTTGTGAAGCAAATTATCACTTTTTTTTTTTTTAATTTCTGGTTTCTGTTTTTCCTAAGTTAGCATAAAATGTTTGAAACACATGAAAAAATCTGTGAAGTCATGTACCGTGTGGTGTTGCCAGTTGTTCTGCCAGGTCTCTTCACTGCGTTTACAGCTGTCCCACAGTTACCATCGGCTGCGCTGCGTCACTGAGGTGGTCTGTGCCCACGTGGGTATTCCAGTCCTTTGCAGGGAAGGGAAAAAAACCCCAAAGGGTTAAGAGACCTCTGTCTAAGTATACTGATTTGCACAAGGTGCTTTAAACATAGTAACATTTGGTGCAAGAGGGAGCTCGCAAGGATGTACAGCTGGGAAGAAGCTTGGGAAGGATTGCTCACTGCCTGCGGCATTGACAGCCACGGGGGGTTTGGGCAAGTTTTGCAAAAGCGATGTCCTGTAACACAGTAGTAGACCAGTGTCACCCCATGCTCACGTGCAAGGTGATGGTCATTGCATGTGTCCTTTCGTCACGTGACGAGGTTTTATTTATTTTTAGTGGTACTCATGTAATTTGCTCATAGTGGTGCTTCTAAACAGAGTGCGAGTGTCATGTGAGTCCATGCATCTAATCGTAGCTGTGGCCTCTGCCGCCCGGCGTGACTCTGTACCTGCTGCAGATGAAAAAAACCTTCCTGGTAACGAAGAAGGCGTTAGTACAGGTAGCAAATTAGTGGGAGGAGGAACTGCAGTTGTACCCAGTGCATGCTGTTGTGGATTGCGTATTACTACAGCGCACTTCATCTTCAGAGCAACAATGCATTTACTTGTGTGTTGTTGTAAAAGGTCTCAATTTTAACAAAATTTGTTAGTTTAGTTTTCCTGAAATGGAGGATTGTCTTAAAGCCCGATAGGAATTGTTGATACATGCTTTTTCTGTTGTTATATTTTTAAATGGTCAAAATAACAATGCATATAGCTTTTCTTTATCAAAAGCTTCCGATGCATCAGTGAAATAAAAAATACTGTAAGAAAACCCTTGCAAACTCAGTCAGGTAAAGTAATGGGAGATTTACATGGGTTTTGTAGTGGGGTTACTATGGCAAAAGGAGGTATAAATGTAACCCGTGCCCGCTGGATGGCAGTGACAGAGGTGACGGTGGCGGGTGGGCCGTGGCTGTGGTGGCGGGTGGGCCTTGGCAGAACCAGCCCGACGCTGCCGGAGCCGGGGGCTCCTCCGCCTCCCGCCTCGCCGCCCTCGGGCCCCTCTCCTCCTTCCCGCCCTCTCCGCTCCCTCCTCTCCCCGTCCGGTGGGTTTGGCCCTGCCTGGAACGTGCTTTCACTGAGGCGCCCCCGGCCTCGCCGAGGGCCTCAGCTCGGCCCTGCGCTGGGGCGGTCGGGACCGGCCGGAACCGGCTGGAACGGGCCGGAACCGGCCGTGAGCGCAGGGGCGGCCCCGCCCGCTCCTCACAGAGGCCGCCCCGCCTCCTGCCGCCAGCGCCGGGCACAGGCACCCCCCGCAGCAATGTACAGTAAAACTAGATCGTTTTCGTCAATTCTTTCTCCTCTAAACCCTGTAGAAGTCTTTATTCTTTGGATTCTCTTTAGTTATTACATACACGTAGATAAAAAAGAAAATGAAGGCGTGCAAATGAACGGCGGTCAGTGCTCGCCAACAGTGGGGTGAAAATGGTCGGCTAAAGCGAGAGGCAGCTTGGGGGAGCGCTGCTGGGGGCTGCGGCTGGGTTACACCTTTCGGCTGGGATTTTGAGCACTTGTGAATTCCTGGTACCTGTGAAAACTGCGTGTGTATCCCCACTTTTTTAATTTTTTGAAAATGGCAGGCCAACTTAAACTCCATTGGTAATCACGGTTTAATTTGTACGTGTACTCTGTGCTGCTCTGTTTTATTGCTGGAGTTATTTTTATGAGAAATCCATACCTATTCTCCTTTTGCTAGGGGTTTAATGTGGGGGAGTCCTCTCCCCCCCAGCTGTCGGTACTGCAGACTCAGCCAGGGAGCTGAAAATCCTTTTATTCCTCACTAGCAATAAAAATTCAACACATCAAATTATCTCCCCATTTATTACTGTGCCACCTCATCAAAAGGCTACTGCAGGAAAATTTGTGAGAAGTGATATATCCTGCAGATATAACTGAGCCAAGACATAACCAAGGGTCTCTTAAAATAAAAAATGTTGCTCTCAGCTGGGTCTGTTCTGTTCTCTGTTTTGTCCTATCGCTCACCTTCCCCCCAAAATTGTCCTTCATTTTTTTTTTTCCCCCTGAGCCTTTCTGTCACTCTTTCCCTCTTTCTCCCTTAGTCAGTCCAGAACAGGCACCTACAGGTAGTTCCCCAGTTTGATCAGACCTGAAAAATGCACCTTCCTCATTTTGCTTTCTTGATCATCTTTTTTTTTTTTTTTTTTCCAGAAAAAAGTCTTTTATTAAATTAGGTAGGGAAGCCATGGCTACTGCCTTATCTTGGGCAGTGCTGTAAATCACAGGCTCTGTGTAGGGCTGTCCAGTAAAGATGTGCTTTTTTTCATTGGTCTGTAGCTTGTGGGGACAGACTGGCCAGGAACTGATTGAAACGCATGGTTGGTAGTATATGTTTCTTCAGTCCGATTTTTCTAAGAAATACTGAATCACACGTGCCTCCCTGGACCATGCTCCATTTGTACACCCAGTTACAGGCTGGGGAAGTGGGTGGAAACAGATGTAGTCTGAAAACCTGTAAGAAATTGGATGTCCTGTGAGTTCCTTAAGGCACGATGAAGAAATGTAGCTGTGTCGCAGAGATGTGAGACATAGTGAAATGCTGCCTTGTAGATTCAGGCTCACTGAATCTTGTGCATTACTGGAGCTCTTTTGTCTCACAGAAATAGGTCACTTTTGTTCAGTAGTTTGGAGATATGTTGGCTCGATGAAAAGAAGCTAAGCTTGAAATCAGATCCTTCAGTTCTCCTTGGGGCGTTGAGTAATAGATGTTACTAAGCTTGTCCTAGAATGCAGTTTTAGGAAAACTGCTCTCTGTACAGTCTTGTCATTGTCCCTTTGATTCATTAGCCACAGCCTTTGATGTAAATACCTATCTAATATACTCAAAGGTACAAAACAGCACTGAGATATGAAGTTGAATTAGTCAGGCAATTACTTCAAAAAAAATAAGTTTTCCTTAGGATTTCACCTTGAGTATCTCAGTCAGTGAACTTTGTCTATCTTAGTCATTGTGTGTGCTTTAATTCCAGTATTAAATTTATCTTAGAAAAATCACTGTTGTTAAGAAAGTTTTGCTGTTACATATGAGTAATATTTTGATTATTTTTTCTTTTTAGGGATTGTAAAATAATTATTTTTTTTTACCACAAATTGTTAATACTTGAAACCAGTGAGACAGGAAACAAATTTCATTAAATGTACAGAATACTGAACCACTGATACAGTTTTAACTGCCAGTAAATGGGGATGTCGTAACTATTTTGAAGTTAGACATTCAAATGAAGATTTACATTGATGTCTAGTGTTTCGGATGGAATCGCCTGTCTTTACATCTACTGTTAATAGAAATTGCAGTGAATAACATAACGGCCTTAATGGTAGCCAAAATTGCAGCCTGCTGTTCCTTCAACTTTTAATACTCCTGGATACGTATCTCTTACCCTTGGCTAGAAGTCTGCCCTCTTCTTCCACTGTGTCACAACCTTTCCTAATGCTTACTTTTTAATAAGGCAAGGTTAGTTGGAATAAGTCATATGTTTGTACTCATTTCAGACAGATTTTTAAAAGTATGAAAGGTTTTGTTTTCAGCTTTGTAAAGATTTATCATAAGGTATCGTATGTTGTTAATATTTGTAGCAAATGTTTTATACGTGCCCTAAAATATTTCTAATTAAGTCTGAAAATGTAAGCAACAGAGTAAATTCTGTCTGATATGTTTATGTTCTTTGCCTCGTTTTGCTTTTACGGAAGTAGGCAATTAAAGCATGTGTATATATTACATTACATTTGAGTAAAAATTGGATTTGCATATGGTGTTTTGTCATCTTTCATCTTTTAAACCATATTCTTGCTTATCAATTGGTTTGATGATTTTAATTTCAGGTTATGTCTATTTATGCTGCTGTGTGTCTGACATAGAAAGCAGCCTGAATTCATGCTGCCCTGGCATTGTGACAACACACTTGATAAAAATTTAAGAGATAACACAAGTAGCATTTCTAAACAATCTCAATTTTTCTGTTTCTGTGTAGGTACGTTTAATTATTTATTGGAAGAGGTACGTTGTATACCTTCTAGCTAAATGTTGTATATGTGACATATTGCTTATGGCATTTACTGCAAGCTGTTCCAGCAGATCAATACGTTAGAAATAAACCCAGAAATAGCACATATTATGTCATACTCATGGAGCCTTTTATCTTGGATTAAGTTTGGATCTGCTGTATGATGTAACAGTGTAATGTTATAGTACTGTGGCCCCTTACCGATATGACTTCTGTTTATTGATTAACTTTCTTGTAGTGAATAGTAAGTAATCCATAGAAATCAAGGAAAAATAATTGTTAACTGTTTGTGGTAATTTCCTTGTGTTCTCCTGCTTTAGGGAAAGATACATGAGAAAACAATTGTTAAATAAGAGCATACGTTTAAAGTTTAAGTGCAGAGTCTATGACCTGGTGTTTCTGTGTTTGTGTTGATGTGTACAGGCTTCTTGATACGTGCAGGACATGAAGCAATGACTTGTATAATAGATTTAATTGATGTTGAACAAAAATTTGCCTCTGGAAAATGGAAGAATTCAGGCCATTCGGAGCTTAATAATGACTGCTGTTCTGGCACTGATTTATCTGCAGTGACCTTTTGCAGTATGGTTCAGGAGACAAGAAGCTTCAAGTTATTTTTGTTTCCCCTACAAAATGTTTGAAACACCAGAGAAGCATTTATGAGACAGTTAAGCTTGTTTCTGAGTTTCTGTTGAAAACCTCTGTTCTCAAAATACATTTCTGTTTTTCTGCAAAAAATTAATTCAAATATAATTCTGATCTTAGAAACCGGTATGGTACAACATAGTGGATGACAGAAACAATATAATGAAGTGTATCTTTCAATATCATTTTTGAAATGATTTGGTAAAAGTTGTAAATTAAAACCCAAGCCTAGGGCTCTTTTCTTAATGCGTACAAATATAAAATTATTTATGACCATTAGGAAACAGCAAAAATCAACATGCAAAGTGAGCTGTTGGCTTTTTTGTTGAATGGCAGATCTTAAATTACTTTTTCTTTTCAAGAACTGTGCTATATTTGTTTCTTTCAATTAAATTCTGTCATACTGTTTGGTTTAGCAGTATAAGCTCAAGGAATGCCAGCAGCGCCTTACAGATGTTGTATGTTTGAATGTACTTACACAGCGTAGGAGTCAAGGATTGAAATCACTGCATTTGGGACTGTCATGGCCTTGGGGCATGTACTAACTGTCAGTTGAACTAGTTTTGAAATTAAAATAAAAATTTGAATGGACCTTTTAGATCCTAGCTTACAATCAGAGGAGACATCTCCATACAGTTAGCCAGTTTTTTGCAATTTTGCTACTTGTGAACAGTGAGTCAGAATTTCATAGTTTCTCTATTTACTGTCCTCGTTACTCTATTACATTCACGCAAATACATATTTTCCTTTGCCTTACAGTTACGCAAATTAGGTAAATTCCTTGGTGAGGCTACTTGCATGCCAGTGAAAGTAAGATACTCAAAATGCATCTTACTCTGTCTGCTGTTGCCATCCGGACTTTCAGATTAAGCCCTTTGAGTTTTGTTACACTAAATATGGGGAAGCCTGTTCCAAGTTGCAGGGACTCAACCAACTCTTGAAATGCGTTATACAATGTGTTTAAGAGGTTTGCAAAGTTGCACACACTGGAATAAACCAACTGCAAGATTATAATTCTGAGATCAAATTACCTCAGCAGTAGCACGAAGACAATGAAGAGCTATAGACCTTACTAATCCTAAACCCAGTAATTTTCATCTTACTGTTCCCAAATTTCAGGTTCTGTATTAAGTGTAGCTAGGCTGAAAAATTAATGGAAGTGTGTTTTGCAGTTTGTCAGAGCTAATAAAAGAATTGAGAAATTCCTTTAACTTAGTCATGTGTTTGCACAGGATCATGGTCATGAGCAACTCCATCACCTCTTTTCATTTGCACTGTTAAGATAATTTTATAGTGGAGAGGTAACAAGGAGATTTTCAAAGTGATAGTCTTGTCATGCACTGAAAGCTGTGACCTATTTTGTAACATGTTAATTAACAAAGAATAAGTGCAAAACAATGCCCATTTAATGGAAAGGACAATTTAGACTTTAATAGAAAGGAAATGCTTGCAAAGTAGTAATAAGTAAGAAACATAGTACAACATTTCATATATTGTACCTCATTTCACATCCAGCTGGCCTATCAATTATAACCTGTACTCTACAGATGGTGCAATATATCAGAATTAAGTCAGTCAGTTAGTTTGGTCCCAATTAAGTGCTAATACTCCCAGTGGAGAATATTACCCTGAGTCTGAATTAAGTGCCTGTCTTCTAGTATCCCTTTATGGTCTTATTTTGTCATTTTAAAGAGATGCCCTGTTGTGCAGGCCAGAACTTATTCGGGCTTGTTCTCCCAAGTGCTACCTGCATTGCACTCCTTGCTTTTATTTGGAAGTTAGATAGAGGATTTGATATTTCAGGAGGCTGGGAGTAGAGGTACCACGCAAAATAATCTTAGGGTAAGTAAGGATAAGTAACTTTGTGCTGCAGTGTATGTGACTTTACACCATGTATTTAGGTGCACACATGTAGTTGGTATTACAAAATCTGAATGCTTCACAAGATAGTACAATTTCAGCAAGAAGCCAGCATTCCAATGTCCAACCACTCCTTCCGTGGATTAGAAGCTTCACGAACTTGTCTCCTGAGGCTTACTAACTTTACAGGGCTTGCTTTTTTCAATGACTTACTAGACAGGTTACTTGAGCTTGTATTTTACTTGCTCCATCTATCCTCTTTTAGTTGGTGTTACAAGCCAATTCAGGGTTGCCACTAATAGATTGATATCCAATTCCATTACACTTCTTTCCACTTTTAGGTCTTGGTCTTTGCCCACTTAAAGGCTGGTTAATTCTCTGACACCTTTCTTCTCTTACATCTAAACGTCAAGCTGATTGTGGATTTGGTCACTTGATCTAATGGACTTGCTGTCTTCCCCTGTTAGTCTTTAAGGTGACCCTTCATTGAGAGGAACCTCTTTGACAGAATTTGTTTTCTGAAGTGACTCCAGAGATTCCAGGCAATTACATGAGCTTCTGAATATCTTTATTTAGAAGTTTAAAAGACATGCTCTTCCAGCGCTGCTTAAATTACCCTTGTGGATTTGTTGCCACGCTATGGGAAATCTCCATTACAGCATATTCACTGAATCATTGTTATTTCAGCAGTGTCTTAGTTTTGGAGAGATGTAGAAAAAAAAGTTACCAGTGTCAAAGTGTCTATTCTGAGCCCTTTGTTTTCAGCCTGCTTTAGAATTTATATGACAATGAAGTGGAAAAATGGCCACGTAAAGTTGTTGGTGAAAGCACCTCTTTGGTACTTTTAGTGCCACCGGGAATTAAAGTTTTGTAACTTGAATTTACTGAGAATTAATTTAAATGTAATTAACTAACTTTCTTACATAATCTCTGACCAAACAAAAGGGAAATGTCAAACATATATATTTTTGTAGGTGAGAAATATGAAATACTGTTTGGGAAAGAAAGTTTGTGTGTATCAAGGGAAAATCCTCAAGTAGTTCTAGTCCCAGTGATAAAGCATTCTGCGTAAGTACTAGAATTTTTAATGGATCATAATGCATATGGATTCATATGGATCATAATTCAAGGTTTGTTAGACAGTTGCAGCTTTACTTTTCTGGACAATTTTGTGTGTTCTACAACAAGTTCATCTCTGATAAGGGGCATTTTTTTTTTTTTGGGGGGGGAATGTTTACTGTTTTGATTTGATGGCTTAACATTTCTGAAACAGAGTGTGGTCATGAAAATAGATGCATTGATTTTAGTTGCATCAAAATGAAATAATAGCCTCATTTTGAGTTTTATTGTTAAATATTTTAAAAATAAACCCAAATGATTGTACACATTGATGCATGTTAAAATTTTTATCTGGCACCTATTTTATTTTGCTTATATTTTTTATTTTGTTGGGGTTTTTGTTGGGGTTTTTTTTCCTAAGTTGGGCCAAGAGCACAACTATAATGGACTCCTATTATCTTTTCCATAATTTGTGTTTTAGATGATGTGTCACATGTCTTTCTAGCATACAGTAAGTGAAGTTATTCCTGACCTAAATTTTCAAAAGAGGGAGTTCATAAACTTGCTCACTATGTGCAACTAGATTTTCAGTTTTTGTTATATTATAAATTCATGGACTAAAACCAGTAAAAAATACTTGTTGAATCTTTAGTTAAAACATGAAGCAGTTTCAGAATGCAAATTGCACAGAACACTTCAGATAGTATTTTTCACTTCTTGAGTATTATATTTTATAAGCACTTAGAAATTCATATTTTAATTAAAGTTCTTGAATGGGGGGGTGTGATTTCACAGGTTTTTTTAAGTAGCAGCTTTGCCACACGTTGTAAATATATTCAAATATATTTATTTAGACTATGCTAGCCTCTTTTTACTGCATATTCATGCTTTTTGTTGAGTGCTCAGATATATTTGTGTGACTCCATGGACTTTTGATAGAAGGGAAGTGCTTTACTAGAAAGCCAATTATGATGCCATAGTTATCCTATCATGCAAAAACCAGGAGGCAATGATGAGCTTTGTGTGAGGAACATAATGGTAATTATGTGCTGAGCTACAAATTATGTATATTGTAAGCCTGTGTCTTCAATATTTCTTAGTAAGCAAAATGTATTTTTGTGAGCAGTATGGAAAAGGTACTGGTAGAGTATCAGTAAAAAAGTTACCAGTGTCTCAGTTTTCTATATTTCTGTAGGACATAACTCAAATTTCTATGCAGAAGACTTAAATGACTCGACAGAAAAAAAGCTTGGTATGCTTTTTTTCATTTAAAAGAAGCAAACAAACTTCCTGATAGCTGCTTGCTGTTTAATAGCTAAAAACATCAGCAGAGTTAATATTTGAAATAATTAAAATCTTTGCAAATGTTGAAATAAATCTAAATAGAGAAAGAAAAATAACAGCTGGAAAATAATTATCTGCATAGCTTTGTATTTAAAATGTTTTGTAATTTGCATAATCTTTAATATGAGAAGTTAGTCACTTCCTTGGCCATTAGATAAAACTTATTAGGAAGTTATGTCTTGACAGCCCAAAATCTGGAAAGGTGTGATTCTGTCTTTGTGGCTTGTAAAAATGTATGGCAACTACCTTGATAATTACATACACCCCTAATGCCTGCAGTGTGATGTATCTGCTTGGGTCTGGTAGACATGACCTTGGATTTTGAGGAGACTTGTGCCACCAAAGGAGCAGATGGAGTCCTGGCTGGATATCCCACAGTGTCGAAAGTGGCACTAGACGGTTACATTTGGACAACTGACCACGGCCTTGTTGCAGTACAAAGTACACACCATGCAGTAGGGTCACTGCAAATGTGTCTGGAACAAACAAGAAAAGATAATATGTGCCAAGACAGAAAAACAAATTAGGAAAACTGGCCAGGACTTTGATATGGTAGGTCCTGAAGACTAGAAATACCAGTATAAAAGCATGAATATGAGTCCTTTTCCTCTTGGTTACGTCAATTCAAATGCACACACCACGCCCTATCTTTCCAGCAGAGTTGCCTGTGTGTCCTGCTTGCATTCAGCATATGGTTTCCAGGTTGTTATTTCTCTTATTGGTCTTTCTTATTCCAGTTGGACTTTTAGGTTTGTCAGGGTAATGCACAATATTTGTTTCTATCAAGTTTTTGATTTTGCTTTCTAGCAATAGAAAAGTCAGTCAGCGGTAACATACTTGGAGCACATTATATGCTGATGACTAAAGCTGGAATTTTCTATTAGGTGTAAGAATATTAGTCACCTGACTCCCTTTCATTTTCTTTGTCATTATCTTTAATCTCAGATTTAATTGCTTATAATGGGACAGTAGAATGAACAAGACAAGGCTTTTGTGGGGACTGTTGGAAAGTGACAGAAAACACTGAAGGGCCACTGAATGAATTAGTTCCCCTTTAATGATTCTTCACAAATCCTCAAAGGCCTGCAAAGAGTGGGAGTCTGTAGTTGCCTTATATTTCTGTTGGGCTAATTGACTTTACAGATCATCGGTTCTCGCATGGAAAAATCCTCTTTGGGACCTCTGAGACACATAACTGTGTGGGTGCACTGAAGGGGGACTGCTGCTGCGTTCTGAGCACAGCCGTCTGGTGCTGAGGGATATGGTAGGCAAATTGCAGGAAATGGGATGGATCTACTGTAAGCAAATGAGGAAAAAGGTTGGAATCTGCAGTTTTCCTATAAGAGGACTGAAGTCAAAGGGAATGGATGGAGGAAAAAATATTCTGTGGCTTTTTAATTATTTTTTTAAATAGTAGTAGTTTGCAAGCAAACACAGAAAGGAACATGGAGAGCATGATAACTGAAAGATACTTTCTGTGCATTGACTCTGTATTTTATTAGCGTACGTGTTTTCTGCTAAAATTCTAATTATTAATCCTTTGCAAGCAATCAGTACATTTTAGGTAACTAAGTTACTTCGATACTTCATTGAAACTCATGAGGATTTAACAATTTTAAATTGTGTGACTTTCTAGACACTTGGCCTTTTCTTAATGCTGTAGAAATAAAGGAACTTGTGAGCAGTTGTAGATGGTTGAGACTTGGGAATATGTAAGTTACGGTTTGGAAAAATAATTATTTGCAAGTTGATGATATTTTAGTGCAGAAAGGTAATAGCTTAAATAAACATAAAATTGGAAAAGAATGGGCAAAAAAATCCAGAAGAAAAAAAGCTTTACTTCTGTGGCTCCTTAGAGGAGGATAAGATGAATAAGGAGAAGTGAATTCATTTTCCGTGTTAAAAAAGTTCCTCTTTTAACATTCATTCCTCATACACAAGGCTAGTGCAGTGAATCATTCCCTGTTCACATGTGATACCTTTACCATGCACGTATTGTTTGGAAATATGTTTAACCCCATTAACTGGAATTGGTAGTGGGCCATCATCCATCTTCCGATAAACTGCATAAAGCGAGAGCGTAGACTGTGATAATACGGCTTATAACCATGTCAAGTCAAATAGCTGTTTATATCTGACTAATGACTGGGGTGGAGATAGAAGTTGTATTTCTTTTTCCAAAGGAACCTCTGATAAGATTAGAAATGTCCTTCACAGTCGCTGCTTTGTCCTTTAGCCACTCGCCCTCCCTAGCCAGTTCTGGTAATTAAGATGGGACCATTAAACATGTTCTTATCCACAAGGCTAAAGGTAGGGAAACTGCCTGATAATAGAATCAATAAGGGGGCTCTTTCAGGGCTTCTTTTCAGCAAATCTCTAGAACGGTTGGAACATGGCTGAAGTGGAAGTCCAGAGGCAGTACCTGTTTAATATTCTGTATTCTAAATAATTTCTGTTAATAATAAACAAACAAGCAAAAGCTTGATCATAATTTTCAGTGGTTCTGGGACGTATAAAGTGATTGGATTTGAGGCACGCACCCCATACCCCCCCATCCCCCGTTGTCTGCAGGAATGCCACCAGTGCCAGCGGTTTGGTACATGCTGCATCAACGGGAGAGAAAGTGTATGATGAGACTGTTGTGTTTATTGAAAAGATTCAGTTTTTCAAACTGTGAATTTTGTGAGCAGTAATCATCCCAATTCTTGTCTAATTAACATATTTAACAATTAAGAATGACGATTTTTCCTTAATTTACACACTTGCTCTTGACATGGGAGTATGTAGGTGGTATTGTTGTTAGTAGTATTACTCCCCATGTTCTTTCTTAGTCGAGATCCTGATGTTGCTGTGTACCATTGAAAGCTTATCTCCATGCGCTCCCATTTTGCTGATATTAACACTTAAATAATGGTTCTTTTGTAGGACTTAAGGGAGGCTTAATTAATAGGATTGCCCTTTCTGGACACTCTCGAAGCCATGTCTGGAGCATTATGTCCGGCTTGGGCCTTCCAGAAAAAGAAAGCTATTGAGTGGAGGCTGGAGCATGTAATGTACTAGCAGATAATTGGTGAGCACCACTGTCAACTAAAGAGATTAGGGAGAAGGCAATAAGGGGCAGGGTCTCCTCAGAGGTGCACAGCAAAAGAACAAGAAGCAGAGGTTGCAAGCGGCACCGAGGGGAAATGCTCATTGGAAACGGGGGAGGGAGAAGGGGGAATACCTTCACAATGAGAGTGGTTTGCTACTGGAACAGATTTCTCGGAGAAATTGTGGGCCTTCTGTATTTGAAGATATTGAAAATATGACCAGACGAGACAATGAGAAAGCTTATCTCATTTTGAAGGCAGCTCCGATTTCAGCAAGAGATAAGGCTAATTGACCTCCAGGGATCTATCCTTCTGGCCTCAATTATTCTGCAGTTCCGTTTGTCCTGGTAGGGTTTAAAATATGCATACAGATCTGTGTATTTATTTTAGTATGGAGGCTGAGCTGTTGAGGTGATATTCACTACCTGGAAGTTGTAGGAAAAGCAGTAAGAAATTATAGTGATATAAGTACTGTGTGAGCCAGTTTTATTTTTAAAGTGTTTACCCTAGTTACTCCCTTCACATTCAGTATGAAGCTCTAAACTGGCTGTGTTTCAGTGGCAGCTGGATTATTTACTTTTCAGTTTGAAATGCATTTTTAATGATTGCACAGAATAAAAAAAAAGTATTTGAGTAGATGAGGCAATTTTGATAAGTAGTATTAATAACCTGAAATAAGTTTTTATAAGTAGTGCCATATTAAGAATGTAGCCCTGAAGTGATTAATCTTGGAAGAAAAAAATTGAGGGCCATTTTCTTTGGGAACAGTCATAAACAAATGTATTTCCTGTTCATCTTTTAGCCAGAAAATAATATGGACAGCAGCTGCTCAAGCTTCTCAATTCTGTTTTCCATGTTATTGTAACTCTTCAGACCCTTTGGGGAGAAACAGTCCCCAGGGGAAAAAAAAATTGTATTTTTTAGCAAACCCATGCACATCTATTTACTATTTTGAGATTGCGAGAAAAATACATTTGCAATAATAATTTCCATGATGTAGATATTTATACAGTGCCCTCAGTTATAGTTCAGGCTATATATGCCCTCCAAAGCTATTAAACTGAAATGTCTGTCAGCTATTGGACAGAGGTGTAAGGTGTGTCTGTTTGGATTGAGTAGTGAGCGATTGAACAAAAAACCTCTTTTTACATTAATCTGGAATTTTATTACCAAAATAATGCTTAGGATTTTTTTATGCAGACTGATTTTGAAGAGAGGTAGAAAGAAGACATAGTGGCTTGGATTTATCCGTCTGTTAATACAGGTGATGATCTCAACGTGTGTGAAAGCCCAGGGTGAAAAGCAGTGCTGGTAACAGCTTGGATTCTTCTTTCAGAAGAACCAGTTCATCACAAGGTCTCTGTTCTCTCATCCTTTAAAACATTGGTGTTGGATTTGACCTTTATTTTGTGTGGTAACACATTCCTCTTCTGTTTTGCAGTGTCAGGGATTCCTTAGTTTTTCTCGAAGGTTTGCTTTACTCTCAGAGGAGAGAAAAATTCAGTAACCAGCAGTATTTTCATATCCAAAACTGGCAGTCACCTGCTGAAAACATCAAAACCTGCTTAAATTCAGAATGGAAAAGCATTGTCTTTTTTTCTTGTTTGCAATGAAGTGTGCATTATAGTAATAGTATAATAAGTAGTAGGGTACATACCTGAGTTGTATAATGAATGTAGAACAAAACTAGATTTGCTGAGGCAAAAATGGGATTTAAACAGCTGCTTGGAGTGAAAATAGATGATCCTGGGAAATCACTAGGAAACAGCATATAGTACTAATAATGTCAACATTATTATTTTCACTTTTCTGACAGGTCAGCATGTTGTTTGCAGCATTTTTCAGAATAATAGAATTTATTCAAGCAATTTATCCTTAATGTGTATAGTATAAATAGTTTATGTTGCGCTTATATGTCATATTAGCAATATTTGATTTGTGCCTTCTTTACAAATTGGAAACATTGATTTTTCTCTAGTTCACATTTTGTATTTAGGCTAGTGCTTTCAGTTCCCCTTTTAGGTTCCGCACTTGGAAATAAGTCGATTTCTCATGAAATTATGCTCTTCCATAAAAGGATTTACAGGTGCCATATTCCTTTTGTAAACATCGCTTGTCTCTTTTGGAACCAATTAATGCCTTTAAGTTTAAGCTTGCTCCATAAAGAGCACTAATAGTGTTCTTCCCCTTATTCAGAACACAAACCTACTAGGGGTACTCATCGTGGGTTGTTACTGTTTTAATTCTCTTCTTTCTTGCTTCTATTTTGTCCCAACAATTGTAACAAATCGGCCTAAGTCTCAGACTCTGGAGATAACTCTCAAAGGTTTCCATGCACCTGCTGATTGCAAAGGAACTTCTGTACCTATAGAACCTTTAGCTTGATTCTTTGAAGTTTTCTAATTTAACTTTCCATTATTAATTTATCCACTAGCAAAATCTATTTGAATATATTCATTAGTTCCTGCTCAAATGGTTTTGAGGTGCCTTGGGAATCAGTCTATTGATCTGTCAGTCCCACCACATATCCTTTTTGCTTATTTTCATGACTCAGAGCCTCTAGATTTATGTTCTGGTGTTCTTAGCCAGTGATCAAGTTTTAAAGATTTATGAAGTTATTCAAACTATGAGTAAGACTTACATGTCCATATGGAATATTTCAAGGCTTGGTAACCATAGTGAGAATCTGTAGGTACATAGGTCCTTGATTTTAGTTTATCTCATTTTCCTGTAGGTTGAGGCAGTCTTAAAATAAACAGATAAATAAAATTAGGCTGCCAATTCCATCTCCTTTATTTAGGTGTCCTTCTGAATTTTTGCATTTTCTTAAGATAAGAACACATAATTCTTTGGCTGTGAAGATGTAGAAGTCCTCGGCTAGGGTTGTAAGCAGGTGTTTTGCATCATTCTATATATATGCATTTATGGAAGTGGACTTACTCTCTCCTTCAGACATTTGTGTACTTGTTGGGAGCAAATAAATCTTGAGCGGTAAAAGACTGTTTAGGAAAACTTCATAGCTTCATACCAATGACTTCCAAGATTTCACGAAGCAAAAATTGAAAGCTACTGGTACGTACCTGCAAAGGTACACGAATACATAGGCAGATGCATGATTTGCATCAAGTAGGTGTCTTTCCATTAATTTAAATTCATTGTTATATTACAAAGATTGAAGACCTTTAGTTCAGCGTGCTACAAGAGTGATAAATCTGAGTTAGATCTACCTTTTTAGTCGCTTGGGATTAAACCTTTTGGTGAAGAGATCCATTAACGTGTTTTAAATCTATTGATTCATAGTAGAAAAGCACAATTTAAACTCGGAAGTCGCTGAGTGAACTTTCCATTAAGTTAGGGAGACTCTGGTCACAGCTCATTTGATCTTTATGAAGTAGAAAATGTGATGTAGACCACACTGGCATTCTATTAGAGGAAATCATGCGTTTAACCATGTAGCAAAATACTGTAGCCAGTTACATGAACATGCACCTATTTTACACATGGCCGATCTTCTGAGCATAAAATATTAACAATGCCCATACTATCTTGTTTTAAGGACTATTTACTTTAAGCCAGTGATAGGGGATAAAGTTTAGTGAAAAAAATGAATTAATTTACAATTTATATCGAAGTTTGCTAACTGGAAATCAGCCTCACGTAGAAATGTGTGGACGTTCTTCAGCTGACATTGGCAAAGACTAATTATAACCCTGTTTTATTTAATGGTATCATCTGAAATTGCATTTAGGCAAGAAGGAAAAAATGTTCAGCATTAAAATTAATTTCTTAAAACTCCTATATGTTAAAAATAACTTTGAATCTGTTAGAGGATATAAAAATGTGTTCTGATTTATAATGCAGCTTTCTTCTACATCAGGTTTTACATGAGGCTATCCAAAAATCTTTACGTTTCACAACATCTTTTCTTAAAAAACAATAGTTGAGGTGAACTTGCTCTTAGCATTAGTTATTTACAGTGTGATCTCACAGTTCAGCAGGCTGGCAGTTAATTTGCTTAATGTTACTATGCCTTTTGAATTAATTTGATTTGTTTATATAAATGTATTCAAATGTGCATGGACATTTTAAAAAAATGCTTTTGTACAGTTTAGTCACAGTAGACATTTTCTTACTGTCAGGAAGTTAAGTAACACCTTGGAAGTTGATACAAAAGTTGAGAGCGAAACTTTTACATTAAAATGTTGTGGGTGTCATTTGAGGGTAGCTATGATTATATTCTTGATTTATTTTTCCCTTCCTGTTCAGATGTCCCCACGCCTGCTGTCGAGGCTCTGGGCATTTTGATTGGCAGATTTGTTATTATTTTTTTTCCCCCCAGTTCTTTTAGCCTTTATGGTAAAATGCTATTGGGAGGAAGGAAAATCTTTACTATGTAATTCATAGTGACACTAACTCTTTTCACCGGTAGTTTTGACTTATTTTGTTGCCAGAAATAAATTATGAGCTCGGAAGTTATAACCTCTATCATTATGGGCTTATTGTGTATAATTGTAACCGCAAAATTGGAATGGGCATATGAAGATTAATGTGTTGTATGGCAACGTGTCCTTTCCTATGCAAAACATTCTGTAAGTGTTGAGGTGATTTGTACAAGAATTTTGCCGAGAACACCAAAGCTAAGTCAAAGTAAATTAAAATCCCCATCTGGCTTTACTTTCTTGCAGATGAACACACCTATATATTCCAATAGAAATTACACTATTATAGCTCTTATTTACAGTGCAGTTTTTCTGAAGCTCTGCTATATTGTCTGTTAGTCATGATTTTTCCAGAAAGATTTCTGGAACTTGAAGATGTGTGCACTGAGCAAATGACAGAACTCCATATTCTAGGTAGCCAGCGTATTCTTAAAATGTGACATTAGTCTGACAATACTGCATCTGATTTCAGTGGCAGGAGAAGGTACTTTTGAAAAGTATAATGCACGTGTTATTATAGTTCTACTGCAAGATCATAATTGGCAATGTGTAAAATAAATTTCCTAACCATATCTGAATAGAGTTCTAGGGATTAGTCTTTCATCCAAGAAAATACTTTTCGTAGGATTAACAAAGCAGCTTTAAGTTCTGTTTTTGAAGGATTCACCTCAAATTATTTTGAATATTTGTATGGTTTATTTTAGTGGGATTTTTCAGAGAAGTAGTCAAATACGTACTACTAAGTATTACTGAAATAAAGAGAAAGAAAAAAAATACAGTTTGTAACCTAGTTCTCCACTATGGAATGAACTCGGGGAGCAAAACTGAGGCAATAAAGTCGGATGGTTAGACAAGGTAGCATTTGTCCCACCAGCTCAGGACAGATCTACCTACCTACCCTATAGACTGGAATTATAAAGGGCAACATCAGCTACGTGGGAAGTGAAAGAAATGACATCTTTAAGTTGCATATGAAACTCAGCGAGGGCAGAACTGAACTGAAAAACTGTTACCAAACCCATGATGGTGCGAGTGTGTGCATTACAGACTTACATATGCATACACACATACACCCATAGATAATCTTCCCTCCAAACTGTGCTGTAATTTCTTGCCCTGTAATGAAGTGCTTATAAGAAGCTTATTATTGGATGTTGAGAGCACTTTGAGAAGGTAGTTTGCATTGGTTTTCCTCATTACTTTTTATTTAAGGAGAGGTTTGCACTATGTCTGTTAGTTTTAGGGTCTACAGATCTTTGAACCTGTGCCGTGTTACTTCTGACAGCATGAGGTAGAAAGCTAGCATAGATATGCTCAGAAAATATCATGATGAAAAGCGCATATGGAGTCCCATTCCGGCTGGTATTTTTGTGCTTCATTAGGCAGATCTTATCAAGAAAATTTATACTATACTGATAAAAGAAAGTGCACTATACCTAACGGATGACCAATGTATTTTCTTTACCATGCATAGGTGGGTGTGTGAGTGCATGTGTGGGGTTTTTTTTTATGTACAAAAATGTATGTTTTTATATACAGGAGACTTGTGTATTCACAAACATGACACTCTGCAAGTCAACAGTGGTTATATTTTCATAGTTTCTGGGGACGTCTTTTTAATTTTCCAGACAGAGGATTTATTTCCATAACTGAGCCATGAATGAACTTGGAGATGACCTACAGTAAAGGAAAAGATGGGTGAAAGTAGCAAGAATGAGATTTTGGTTGCTTATCAGTGAATGCACGTATTTCCCTTTTCTACTGCCACCTGACCAATGTTAAGTCTTATAAGAAAGTAATTACAGATAGTTCTAATCCCATATTCCAAAATGTCAAAGCAAGGATTAGTGCAGCTAGTAGTTTTCTCACAAATTTTGCTATAAATACTCTGTACCAAGTCTCCTGGAATTTCCATTTTTGTATGGTGGTTGGTTCTAAGTGAGGGTTTCATACCAACAGGTATTAATGGGCAGTCTCAAAGGATTGAAATAAATATTTTAACTACACATTATTTGATAAAAGATAGAGCATTTTGTTTTCACATTGTGTTCAGCTTTTACAGTTCAGCTTTAGAAGTATAATAAAAAGTAGTCGATAGTGGACATAACCTAGCAAAGTATGAATTCATATCCATTTCATTTCAGGAGACAGATGGTATAAATCTATTTAGATTATATTCAGTTTTCTTACAGAAAGGTGAAGAGATCCAGTATTCTCCACAATCTTGTCATACGAGTAGTTAACTAGGTGTCAAGGATTATAGATTTCAATCTAATCTCTAACAGCATCCCTGGTTTCCTCAGGCAGATCACTTCATTACTGTGTCACAATTCTCCCCCTGTAACAGAGGAGTTAGTGATGCTTTGCCTCTACAGTCAGGGCAGGACTATCTTAATTACCAGCGTGCTGACACAGGGACTTTGGTCTTGGTTAGAGTATCTTGGGCTTGATAAAAAACAGATGCTAATACTCTTGATGAAAGTTACGTGAGACATGCCACTGATAGTATGTGGTTTTTTACTGATCAGATTACACTAACAATTGTTGTCACAGACAGTATGAAGTAAATTGACAATTAATAAATACAGGTTGATACTGGGAAAGAATAATGCAGAGAAATGGTTTGTTACAGGAAAGAAAAAAAGAGTAGCAAGTCTTGTATTTAAAGGTAGACAGAACAGAAATGAAAGAAAGTACAGACAGTTGTGCTCTGTGAAACTGTGCGTGCAGATTGTTGGGTTATTTTCCTGCTAAGCTAAGGGCAAAGTAGAAATTCTTGTTTCTGCCCTACTGTACCCTATTGACCCTGATGGGGATGGAAAAGATGAACTTGTGATTCACCACAGTCTCACAGTTGTATGGCTACGGCTTCACACATTTTATCCTCCTTTGAGCTGCAAAATGACTTCCTTGTTTTCCTTGCTTCTTTTTTCATTTACTCCAAAATTGGAAACAGATTTGTTTAGAAAAACAGACAGACATGGTTCTCTTGATCTTGTGCTTCTTGCTTCTGCTTTGGGTAGTTGGGTAGGGAGCTTAGATGACTGAGCAATTACGAGTTTATCTCCCTCTCTTTTTCTTTCCCTTTTTCCAAAAGTAAAATTTTACAAAAAGATGAAAAGTATGAACTTTTCTTTGAGGTTTATGGGCGACTTAAATGCTAGCACTTAGGATCGGGAAAACTTGGATAGAAACTATAGAAACAGTTTAGTATCCAGACTCCTGCTTTATGAGGAATAAATTTAAAGGTGCTTAATAAAGGAATGAACAGTGAATTTAGTTTTCTGATCAAGAAAGTAGATCCTTATTCCAAAAAAAAGGAGTAACTATTGCCCAAAGAAGTGAGTAGTGCCCGTGTGTACTGACCACTGACACAGTGCAAAAACTCTAGCTGGGTCCTTTCAAGCTGAGAAGGCAGTTTTGATGAAAGGTTGCTTATCCCATCTCCCATGGCTCTACATGTAGGTTTCTTGTATTTAGTTGGAGCTTTGAAGTGGATCGGGTAAACACGGACACACAGTAATCCAGAGTCCATCATTACTTACAGTAAAATATGAAAATCTACCTCTGACAGAAGTCAAACACTTTGGTAGAAGCCAGTTAGAGTAATCACACTTGTTTGCATATTGAATAGCAGCCAGCAAGTTCTGATTATTCTCAGAAAAGCGCGCAGGGTTCCAGTTTGCTCAGGCTTAGTATAGAAAAATAAATCTTTTTTGGTTTGTTTAATCTGGGGGGAGGCGTGCTTTTTGTTGGGTGGTTTGGGGGTTTTGTGGCTTTTTTTCCCCCCCAAAGCAAATATGTTACCCGCATTGAAGTGTAGCAAAACCTGATAGTTCTTTTGAATCATTCAGTTGTGATCACATGTAAACACTTTTGATTACTGATGGAAATAGTGTCTGCATTCTTACTTTTCGTACCTTTGAAATCTTCTGAGATACTGTTTTATGCATCTTTATTCTTATAGGAAATGGTAATGCTAAAGTTTGCTAGTAAAATTAATCTTCAGTACAGTTGTTTATCTGATCTATGCATTCATTAATAAAGAGTCCCTGCTGTTGTTGGCTCCAGCACAACTTAATTAATTACTATTTGAAATATGGATGTGGTAAATGATCCAACTTAGTGAAACAGGAGAACAGCTGTTACCTTCTTTGATGTTTGAAGTCATTGGCTTTTCTCCTTATTTGTGTGTGCCATCCCCTTTTTCATCTTTTGACAATAATTCCATAAATTCTGGACTCAGATTCATATGTAAAGCCTGATCCCTGTCTTGTCTTCCCACTGCGTTGTCTTGTTCTCTCCTGTACTCACCATTTTATCATCTCCCCTTACAGCCATCCATTATTGTGTCTCCTTCCTTTTCTCTGTCATAGATTTTCAGAATCCTGATACCCTTTTTCTTTCCAGTTCCTTTCTTCAGCTATTCTGTGTTCCTGAAAGTGAAATAAGTTGTTTGCTGCTACACCGGAGAAACTACTACTGTTGCCATCTTCCCTTGTGATGCATTTTTCCAGCAGCATATGCCTACGCTGTTTCTCAAAACAACATTATGGAATTCATTAAAAGTTTTTCCTAAATATTTCCATTTACCCTATTACTCCTGCTGGTATTTTCTCTGGTCAGTTACTAAACTAAATTGATTTTTGCTTCTCTGTCTGCCTTTTTTTTTCCCCCTTTTCCTGTCTAGAAGAGACACTGACAGCTAGGTTTTTAAATAACACCTCAAATTGCTGCAGGGTTTCCTGTCAGCTACAGGCAACAGCGTTTCTGTGCAATCAAGTGCTGTAGAGGGAAGGGAGACATTTTAGTCCTGCACCCACAAACTCTCTCAGTTACAATATCCTCGGTGTATTTCCCATGAATATCCTGGTACATTAAGCTATGGTGTTCTCTCACTTGATTTCTTTGATACTCAGAATTTTTCTTGAGATTTTTCTCTCTGAAGCTTGCATGGTTTGTTAAGCACTGCTCCCGTTGACCCCTGCCCTGAGCAGGGGGCTGGACTATGATCTCCAGAGGTCCCTTCCAACCTCAACCATTCTGTGAAGTACAAGTGAAACAATAATGGAGAACATAGAAATAAGTATGGAAAACACCGTGTGTTCACTGAAAGAAATATCATGCAGAACTAACAAATGTCATTGTAGAAGCAATTTAACCTGCTTCCCTCAGCACAGAAGATGTAAATCCCAATTGCAATATGTCAGAGAAACTGAAACACCCAGCGGGGTACATCATATTAGGCTTTATTCTAGAATAAAGCCAAATAACAAGTAGCATTCGAACTCATTTATTTGTCCTGTTAGTTCTATGGTATACTGTTTTGAATACGCTTTGGCAATGTAGTTTAAATTATTTTAAAGGAAAGACCGAAGTGAAAGAATATGTTCAGAAATGTAAGCACAAATTAAATCTTTGACATAGCTCTTATGTATGAAGGCATCTATTATTTTATTATTTCCAAAGAGGTTTTACGATTTCAGAACTGAATAGCTGGGGAGGACTTAAGAGTATTTATAGTACGAAGGACTACAACGACCTCTAAAAATAGACTACAGTTGTTTATGCTTTTGTCAATGTAGAATGAAGAAAATGTTACATTGTCCATTTTAGAGATAGAAAACAGGAGTATTTAATGAAAAAAAAAGTTCTTTATGAAATTACTGAAACAAAAGAGATCACGAGGTAGGGAAAATACTGTAAACATAAATCTAGGACTTTGATTTTAAGGAGTGTGATTTTCTTTTTCAGACTACTGTTATAGAATCAGACATATTTTTAAAAGCAAGCAAGTCTTGAAGCTATTTTCTTTTTGAAATGAGATTTTGGATTACAAAAAAGACTTTATTTTCAGTATCGGCTTAGATGGAAGTCCCTTCATTTCACTTGTATTAGATTCTGATTATCTTGGGCCACAGAGTAGGGGTTGGGGGAAAAGGAGCGGGAAGAAGAAAAGAATAGAGACAGAATTTTTCATTGTCCAGAAAACTATTTTCTTTTATCCCTAAGAACCAAGAAAACCCTTGTACTTAGAGGAGTGAATAATGATTTATCAGTCTTAATATATTATGGAACTGAAAACGCTCATTGAAAGGTTGTCTGTTGGGTTTGGTCTACTTATTTGAAAGATTTATAAGGGAATGGTATCGATTACTGGTTTTGTTTTTTTTTTTTTTCCCCTGTAGATATTTGGGGTCAGGTATTTAAAGGAATTATATAAATTTTAGAAAGTCAAATTATATAATGTGTTGTTAACACCTGTTGCTTATCATTATACCTTATAGTAAGTGTTCCTTTTCTAATTGCTGTCCTGGTAACTTTTTTTAATGCCTTCCTGCTGTCCCTTCCACCTTGTTCTTCTTTTTGTCATCTATAAAAGCAGTAGAGTCAAAGTTATGCATGACTGAGCTATAAATGTTTATCAGCTCTAGTCTATGGATTCTCCCCTAGTAGAGCCTCTCTTCTGTATTTTTTTGTAGAGACTGTCTTTATTTTCCCTACCTTCTCTAATGCCTGATCTGTGTTGCACATTGTGAGACCTGAGAGGCTCTCACATCTGTGGTATAATGCAGTGCCTTTTGGGGTACCTGACATACCCCTGAGCAGGCAGTTATACCCAGAGTGGGGTGGGCAGAGCTTTGCCCACGTTGAGCTGAGGTCCTGGGAGAAAGACAGATGCATTTGCCAGGCACTGCGTGGTTCAGATATGCCAGTGCCAGTTCTAATTCTGAGCTGGTTTGCTTAGTTGTTCTTACTGTAGTGCAGGGATATAACTTGATAACAGTGTAAAAATGAAAAAAACTATTTCATAGAATCATACCATAGAATGGTTAGAGTTGGAAGGGACCTTAAAGCTCATCT